>AP028427.1:22856267-23298472 GCA_036509395.1 Antheraea yamamai
ATATTTAACGATTCTTATTCTGCATTCAGGTGCAAGATAGGAGGTTATTCAAAGACCTCAAATCACCTGCATAAATTAATATTCTTACTCAATAGTAAAGTCCAGCATTGTTTCGTATATCTTGTGATTTTTTAAATTTATTTGTTATTTTTATTTTGTCATTTTCATTGGAATTTTTTTTAAGCAATTATTTGAATTTTTTTAATTATTTTATTCTTCTTATATCAATTAATACAATTAAAGCGCATGTTATGATTGTCTTAAAATTTTATGTCTGTATATTATATTACTTTAAAATTATAATTTTTTATCTAAAAAAAATAATGCATTGAAAAACAAATAGTAAAATTCAAAATAATGGTCAGATACTAAGTTTTGCCAGTTTCTGTTTGTTGTACTAAAGAAAATCGTCAAATAATTTATTATTCAGGGAATTTGTTTCAGAAAACTAAGAAATTCATGAATATTTTGCAGTGCACTCTCGAACTGCAAACATAAACTTCACCACAGCACAGCATAATAATATACATAAACACACGTATCTCGTAATACTTTTGTTTTTATAGTACCTAACACAGTATAGTAAAACTTCATATTAATGGTTGACTTAAAATCCCGTGTCTAAAATATATGTTCAGCACTATTATCAATACAGAACAATTATATTTTATAAGCAATTAATAAACTCTCATAAAGTGCTAAGAAAGTTGACTTCAGTGGTTAAGACGAATGCTATTTCACAATTAACAGAAAACATTGAAGACATAGGCTCGAAGTCAACCAACTGAGTCGAAGCTTTCGATGAAGGAAAACGTGTTGTTCTAACTGTAGTAGGTAGGGCTTTCTCTTCCGGAGATTCGTCTCGCGCGCCCCCGAAGGGGGTGCGCGGGGAGACCGCATCAGGGTGACCCCTCTGGCGGTGGCATCACTCTCCCCCCGCCCTTAGCGGGGGTGTCTTGTTTTTGGGGAGAGGCGCCTCTTTAAAGGTGCTTCCCCGGGGTGTGTGCGACTGGTCATCGTCGTTGTTAATCAGGGTCGTGTGAGACTGATCGTCGTTTCTAGGTGGCCGTCTTTTTACTGGAGGGGCGTAGGGCAGGCCGGCTTGCTTGCAACAGAGCGTACATCTTCTCTCCGAACTTCGCGTTGATGGCAGTGGCATCTTTAGGGGAGGCAGTCTCGAGGGTGTACTCGTGGGCCTCTATGAGATCCCTTATCTTGCGGGCAGTCTGTTCTGAGGCGTCTTCGTTTGCTTGTGGGCGTCTGTTTCTGTTTCTCTTTCTGGCATTCTTGGGACCTCTAGGGGGGGGGTTGTTGGCGGGGGCCATAAGGCTCGCCGACGCCGTCTCCTCCACCGCCGGCCGGACAATCGCGGTCCGTCCGCGGCCGGTCTGGGCCGCGGTGCCGGCTCGACGGTTCCTGAGTTCGCGTTTGAAAACGGGGCATCTCAGTCGGCTATTTGCCGTATGCGCGCCCCCGCAGTTAGCGCAGGTCGGCGGCTCTTCTTTAGGACGTTCACATAGGCGGGCGGGGTGTGGCCCCCCGCACCGCACACAGGCAATCTCTCGATGGCATTGTAGGGAGGAGTGCCGGAACTGTTGGCAGCGGAAACACTGCGCCAGCCGACGCTCCCCTCTCCAGGCTTCTATTTTTACTTCGGGCATGCCCAATAGTGCGTGGGTTTCGTATATTGCGGGAATGAGCCCGGGCGTCCTCTTCAGAGCGGCGTAGTAAATGCACCCTGCTCTACCGCGCCGTCCGTTAATTTCTTTGGTGTATTCGGCCGTGAAGCCTTCTCTGGACAGGGCGTCACTTAACTCGTGCGGCTTCAGTCCGCACGGCAGGCCGCGAATCGCGACCTTCAGGCATTGTTGCGAGAGGGGTGAGTATGTATGCCAACACGCCCCCTCTAGCTTCTCGAGGTAGTCGATCGTGACTCGGTATTCTTCGGCGTCCACGGGGATGATGCGCACCCCATTTCCGTAGGCGCACGCGTTCGGACCGCGCCCCAATTTGGCCGCCAACTGTGGGAGTAGTGAAGCCCAATCTTGGACTCTCTCAACCACAATCGGCGGGAAGCGCGAGCCTCTCGCGTCGGGTGAGGCAGGTGTTGCGGTTTGGCCGCCCGAGCCGGCGGCGGCAGCACTGTCGCTTTGGCCAATCGCGTGGCTCGGCGTCGAATTAGGGTTCCGCGGGCGCGTTACCGGTGTCGGTTGCGGATCGCGCGCAGGTGGCGCTGCGATCGACGCATACGAGGGCTGCTCGCGGGCAGCCCTTCGCGACGGGGACCAAGCAGGCGCGGGGGTGGGTGCGGCCACTCGCGCAGCTGGGGTTGCAGTTTTTTCACGTTGCGGCGGCGGAGGCTGCAGCGCGGACTTCATAGTTGTGCAGGCTTTCTTCGGCTGCGGCTGGAGATCTGGTGTTGTAGGCGGCTGCGTTGTCTGAGGCGACTTCTCGCGAATCGCGGGCCCAGCATCGGGATCACTGCGCTTCCGGCGCAGCGCTCGACCGAGCGGGCTATACATGTTGATCGCGGGTGGCGCGAGTGAGCCGCGGGCGGCGCGTTCGAGCGCCGCCGCGTCGCACGCGGACGGCATAAGGCCCTCGGTAGCGGCCACTTGGATGCGCAAGTACAGCGCCATCCAGCGGCACAGCCCCTCCGACAGAGCCCCAGCTGTGATCAGCTGGGCGAGAGTGAGAATATCACTCTCGTACGCTGCTGGCGGGGGGGACGGACCGCTGGGCAGCCTCTGTCGCGCTCCCGAGGTCGACGGTCGAGGGGCAGGCACGGAGGTGCGGAGTCCAGTGGGCGTAGCAGGTGTCTTCGTGGTTTGAGAGGCAGCGGAGTCAGTGTGCAAAGCTGAGGTTGTCGGTTGGCATTCTGTTTGGCCCTGAAAAGGGCCTTTTTTATCGCGTCTACTCGGCGAGGGCGTCACCGGGGTCGGCGGGGTGGCACGGGAAGATCGCATCGTCGCGCAGGTCGGAGTAAGCGGCACTCTCGGACGACCTCGTACGCGTAGACGACGGAGCCGTCTGGGCTTTCTCTAAGCTTCGACCCTCAATATATTCCGGCAGCTGCACTCGGAAGCCAGATTTCTTCTGGGTTTAGCGTGCCTACCGTCTTAGACCACATCGTCATTTAGCATCAGATGTGATATTTGTTAATCGCTAAAACCTATAAAAAGTATAAAAAAATCTATCTATCTATCTATAGGAGAATAAAAATATATCTCTCGCCGTGGCCTTTACAAATCAACGTCGCAATGGGGATTTACTGATGCTGGGTTTGGTTAATACTCACGGAGAATGGTGTTGGGAAATTCAATAGAAGCGGACATTGCCAGTAACAAATGGCTAACGCAGTGTGTACAGCGTGTTGCCGCGCACGTCATCAATAAGCCCCTCGAGACGCGCGCTCGAGAAGCGGTCGCTTGCAAATTGTTCTAGGTGAAACAGCCAGTCTCCGGTTAACAGCTCGCAAACTCATTTCAAACTGTATTAACACATCGAAATGGCATTTCAAATGAAATTTACACACTAGTGCCTTTCAGAAGAGCGCTTTCATGTTGTATACAATGTACCTGGGATTAGGACCGCATTAACTAAGTTATGAGAGAATTTTTGGTGACATTCTGGAACGTCATGTAGTAGTTTTTATATTTTACTAGACGTTGGACCCACCAGACGTTGTCCCGCCCTAATAATATAATAAAACCTTGACGAATTATATACCTAAACTTTCCTCATGAATCACTTTGTCTACTGGTGAAAACCGCATTAAAAATCTGTTCTGTAGTTTTTGAGTTTATCGCGAACAGACAGACGTGGCAGAGGACTTTGTTTTATAATATGTAGTGATTCATAATCTTGTGTTATTTAGCTCTAAACTTTGTAATATTGGTGGTGTTTTACGTAATATAGTTTGGTTAACAAGTGAAATTATTCGACGGAGCATGTATTCTGACTTGCCACAAAAACTCTCTGGAAAGTTACTTCATTGCAATGATCGGAAGAAACTTGTAATCTTATATATTAATACGTGAAGCCAAAACTTTGTACCCCTTTTTAAGTGAATTGTGCGAACGGATGAATTTCAAATTTGGCATAGTTAAAGTTTATATGAAGGAAAGTGCAGAAAGCTATTTTTTTATATAAAATGCATTGCAAGCATATTAAATTAATTAAAATATACATTACTTACACTACTGCTTGAATTTTACACAACATATACGCACAATGTGTATATGAAAACGACATTTTGACATCCGTCATTTTACTCTTACGTTCCAATTACATTTTCAATATTTTTTACATGACTGACGCTGTGTGCTTACATACCCTTTGAAATCTGGTTAAACTGTAGGTTAATTTTTTTTTTTTTTATGATTTTTTTATGTTTATATAATTTGAAAAAAAAAGTGAAAAGTAACTGAGTAGCCACGATGAAAACCCTTGGTTATAGAAACCCTTTGACACAGGAACCCTAATAAAGTTCAAACTTTAAAAAATCAATAAACTATGGTCGAATGTCGACCACTTGGCACCCACTAGTATAATTAACTACTCGATAATGATAGTAATATTCTACTAGAAGATAGGTTGCCAAAAATAAAGAAAGAGGAACTAAGTTACAAGTAACAAATACTATAAAATCTATCTTGGTGAATTAGAAAACTTATTATGAAGCACCGGCTGCTAGTAGCAGATTTAAATCATGATTATTTGTGTGTGTGTCTGCTTCGTGAACGCACTACAAATAGTTGAGTCATTTATTATATCAAATAAATGTTTAGTCACAAGTTAAACGATATTCACACAACTGTAATTAATTCGATAAAGCAAATCGCGACAGGCGAGTCGCGTCGCGTCGCCTCGCGCGCCCTCACACTGAATTACGCTGACGTGACATGACACCGCTTTGTCACGTGACATAGCTATTTGTGTTTTACGCTAACTTGTATCTATGACATCCCTCGTGCTACGAAGATGTTGTTTTGTTCCTGGAGTAATTACTATTCGATACGTGTTTAAAGATTTTAAAGTGAAACTTTTTTCCATTATCCCAAATTTTTCGTCCATCTATCGCGTGTCGAATAAGGGTAAAGTGAAAGGAGCTCGGTAGAGCAGCCAAGGTAAATATGGCGGAGCCCATGGCTTAATTCAAAATAATTTAAATAAATATTGTGCTCAGTTTTTACATCTAAAAGATTGTATTTATTATATATTACGTACTCTAATACGCAGATTTAAATTAGAATTTATAGTTGGATATATTGCTTACTATTGATTTCCTATACTCATTACCATTTTCCAATTATTGAGGTAAGATTTAAAACGCGATTTTAATATCCAAAATCGAATGATTTTAGGAAAATTTTCAGGGAAAGGCTAACGATCCGAAAAAAAGTTTGAAAAAAATTGTCACTCAATTTTTGTCTTTCAACCTGTTTCCAGATATCTGTACCATCTACATCAAAAAGTGATGGTCGCTTTTCTAAAATATGCATAGTGAATTAATATTGCAATAATATAATAGGTACAGGATATTATAAAAGTAATATTATTCTTAATCGTATATTTATTGACTGTCCCATGGATGCAAAGTACTATGAAAATAAACCAATGTCCATTCAAAACCTATCAAAATTTAATTAAGAATTCACCACATCAACGTAAAAATTACATAAATTCATACAGTACGTAATAAGTTAACAAGTAGATACGAGTTTTTTTTAATTTTCCTTCTCTAGCGCTCACACTTTTAAGTATGAAAAAAGTATTTCATTAAATACACTTTAATACTGTATAACTTGTCGTACGGTCAATTAAGCCTGTTTAAAAGAGATTACTGTTTATATGGCGGCTTGTAATGGCTATGTATACGTATTAGAATTTCCATTAGCTCGCATGCTTTGTATGTAAATTATTTGGTTACGACGTTAAATATTAATTTACTTTTAGGTTAAGTCTACTTTATATCGGAATAACAATAGTACATCCCAGTAATTTGTTGTTGGATATAAGAGGGGAGGGGATTAACTTGAGACGTAATTGTTTTAAAGGTATTATTTTCTTTACCGCTACATCACCTGAGCCTCACTCTGTGCCGTGTTTAAATATGTTATAGCTTAATCAAATCAAAAATACTTTATTCAGTTTAGGCCCTAATAAGGCACTTATGAACGTCAAAGACTACCACAATAATAATAATATGACATAATCACTCATTTTATATTTCTAGTTGAAGAAGTTGCACCTTGTATACTGTATACCTATATATATCATGACACACAATTTGACACTGATTTAAACCGATTTAAACGATATTAAATTGAAGATTAATTTAAAATTGTATTTGGACCTGAATTTCATGATATTATAAATCACAAAGTTTGGGAAAACTTTATAAATAATTACAAGAGCTTATCAACATTATGTTTATGTCTTTTTATTTTCAATGTTACATACCCGTTCTCCCTGTACTATATTGTTGTACATATTTAAGTAGATGAAAACACACCTCGAGAACTACGGAAATCGTGAAACTGTAGAGTCCACAAAGAAGTGAAATTACACAGAGCGTAAATTGCATACACTCAGACGTCAGTGTCGTGACGCGACGAGTTCTGTTTGAGTACTTACAGCATACTCAGTGCTCACATACGAAACGAAACGAGATTTGTAATCATGTGCTTGGCTGTTACCTGAGGACTGTGAATGATTCTCCAAGCGTTTTCACTTCACCCTTTTTCCCTGTTATTACTTTTGTGCCGAGTTAACGCTGTTTTTGTTTTAAACGCTGTTTGTAGTTTAACGCAATGCATGCAATTCCAGTTTGCTTTGTTTTTCTAAATGACTACGCTATTGGCCTGATGGAACTTTAAAGCTTCACCGTACTAAGTTTCAGTTTGCAGTTCTACCGGCCAATATATGTACGTCGGGGGATTACTATTGACCTATGTCCGGACTATTGACCTATTATTGACCCGTACTAATGACTGGGTACTATTTAGCAGTTCTGAAATACTATTGCTTCGTGACATCAGACGATTACAAGCATTTTCATTATTGCTGGTTATCTGTTTTTTTATTGATACTCGATTAATCTTAGTGAACAGATAGATTAAATCATAACCATAACATTACTGTGGATGATGTGGTCATACCATGTAGGACGTCACTCGGTCTTCACCCCAACACGATATATATACAAACCAGTTCCTTAAAATTTTCTAAACTTTTTAAAACGCATAAGAAAAATAATTATAGCTTGTGGCAAATCCTTTGGAAGCTGTATTGCAAATTAAAATTCTAACATACTTTGTGTCGAGCATTCTGAGTGATTCACAATTATAAAGTAAGAAGATGTTTACCTGACAGGTTTCAATATACTGTATTGGTATCTATACAGCTCTGAGATGTTAATTGTGATAAATTACTAATCTATTTTCTGTATTCTGAGTTTCTGAAAAGCTTTGTACATAACGCAGTATGTTTTTTACTTCCATTATTTTTTTGATGCAAAATTAGGTAGGCTTTGTCTTTGATTTGGTTTTTATTTTACTTTTTGTACATATTTCCCTGATGATGTGATCACGAATAACCATTATTCAATTCCCAACAAAAAAAGTACATATAATTTATTTCATACGACTACATTTGTAAAACAAGGAGTCGTAAATATTACGGTATATGTATTCACTGGTTTAGTTATGAATCCAATTTAAATTTTACCTAAATAAGACTATACGTAGTAAAACAGTGTACCACGGGACCAGTGTGTGTAGCGCGAATGAAGCGAAGTCACGTACTATTATGACTGGGCCGTGCATTTAACTGTCATCGCGTGTTGTGCTAATTGGTAATGTTGCCAGTAGATATCTATTACATGAATAATGGGTCATCATTTGATTTTACCGTACAATTTTTGAATTTTTATACAAACCACGACCGTTCACCTCAGACGGACTTTTGACGAAAATTGAATATGAAGTTCGCTCAGTAGGTAATAGGATATATTTTCAATCAGAATCAAGTGTCCATGTTTACAATATGCTACAACATATTATACTACACATGAAATACATAAAGAATAATACATTCTCTCATTTACAAGTTACCTTGCACTTAATTACTATTAATAATAATATTAATGATTTTCTTTCTTTCTGTTTCAATTTCCGTGTTTTTGTATTATTATGTTAATTTTTTAAATATGTATAATAGTTTAATATTTAATTTATAGTTGTAGCACGCCGTGGTTGTCTCTAAATATGACTTCATTTATCCATAATTTTGGATTATGCACTTGCGTCTCGCGTCGCTTGCGTCCTCGTAAAAACAACTTTAAATCATTCAAGTAAGGTTAAATCATAAGTTTATCGCATAACTATAACCACGTATGTATATTGATTGGGGTATTTTTGCGGGACGGTTTTGAGTGCTACTTTTATTCGAGACTGTGTGTCTTAGGTTTTTATATGTCTATGTCTGAATATGTAAGATCGTCGGCGTCGCGTAAAAATACTCCTAATGGTCTAGTGGTTTAACTGATAGAATATCAACCCGATGTCCGAAGGTTCGAACCCCGGAATACACCAATGTAATGTGAATTCGCGTACATGTACTAATTTAAATTGGTAACACTAACTAACGGTGAAGGAAAAAAAAATAACGTGAAGAAACTTGAACCTGCGAAATATTTTTGTAGTACTACTGTATGTGGGAAAACATGAAACGTGGATTTCTTAGAGTTTGAAATCGTCACTACGTCGTGAGTTGGCGTGGTAACTATCTCCATACCTTCCCTCGGGAAGAGGCCTATGGCCCTGCAGTGGGTTTCTTATAGGCTGATGATGATGTTGATGTAAAATCAAATTTGTGAATTGTGTATTTTGGGTTATAGTATATACATTTTCACGACAGTAACTACTCTGTATGATATACTCAATACAAACTCCACCACCAACAAACTCTCGGCATCTGGGTATATACAGGCTGATTCCGAAATGCGACACACTGAAAGAGAGTCACTATATGGCTGGTGGTTACAATCCAGTCATGTATACATCTGTACCTTACTTTATTCCTAGATATACATCGGCTGATTGCATAAAGTAACACTTCTAAGCGTGGCACAATGGATAATTCTATATATCTACATTATATGTATACTTTTTCGTTTTTATAATTTTTAATCCGGAACAATATCTTGGCATTAATGATATGACAAAAAAATCGTAAAACACATTGTCCTTCGTAATGACAGATCGTGGTTAGAAATATGGAAATAGAAATTTAACGACAAAATAAAAATATTAAAGTACCGTTGTTAGGTTTCATGAAACGAATACTTAATGTTGGACTATAGTTAGGGTTGTCACCCGTACATTATAAAAATGTATTGTATGTTGCTTCTGCAAAAATATATATATACATTAGCTGTACCCGCAGCTGCGCACGCGTTTTTTAAAGTGGATTCAAAGAAATATAAAATTGTGAGACCATTTACAATTATAGAAATGCTTTCTAAAAATAATTGTTATTACATTTCCAACATGTAACGTATATATTAGATATATAAATATTAACAATGTGTCAAATGAGGTTTATTATCAGCACATATTTGGAACCTTAACCCACCATATTACTACCTCAATGCTCACTTACACTGGAAAGGAACTAATGAAACAATGAATTAAAGATGTTATTATGATGATATACTATGTCCAAATTGTCAATAAGTAATACGTTTATGGTATAATACCTCTTTAGAAAGACCTCTTCTATCTTCAAAATTACTACTAACGCTTATAATTTTGAGTTGTATACAATGAATGAGCTGACGTCTTGAAATCTTGCATAAATATAAATCACGATATAAAACTGTCTATCTCTCTAAGCAGTTTTTAATATTTGACAATTTAAATAGTGCTGATTGAACTCGATACAATATTCTTATATGTTACTATGGCTCCTGAGTTATGTAGTCGAAAGTGATAAAACAATATGGCCGCCAAAATGACCGAAAAGACAATATAATCCAAATTACGTAGATAGATCTAGATATACGAATTTCAATTATATTTATTCTAAGAGTTCAGTACAACGCACATGTTTAGAGTGAACAACGTATTTTTGCTAAATTTCATGCAGACGAAATCGCGGGTAGCAGCTAGTCTAAAATAGAATAACCTAAATTACTTCCTATAAGGACAGATATCTGCCAGTGAAAGTCCCGTGAAAATCAGTCAAACCGTTTTGGAGATAGAACTGCGAGCGAAGCCACGATTAACAGTTAGTCTAAATTAAAATAAACTAAATTACTTTTTATAATGTCTGCTATCTTCCGGTAAAAGTCCCATAAAAATTGTTCGATTTGTTTTGGAGATAGCACTACGGGCGAAGCCTTGGTTAACAGTTAGTATATATAAAAATTACCTAAATCACTTTTTATAAGGTTAGCTATCTGCCAGTGAAAGTTTCATGAAGATCAGTCCAACCGTATTGGAGATAGCACTGCGGGCGAAGCCACAGTTAACAGTTAGTCTAAATTAAAATAGATTAAATTACTTCTTATAATGCCCGCTATTTGCTGGTAAAAGTCCCGTCAAAATCGGTCAAACCATTTCGGAGATAGTACTGTGTGTGAAGCCACGGTTAACAGCTAGTCTAAATAAAAAAAAACTAAATTACTTGTTATGATGTTTTCTATATGAAGGTGAAAATTCTTTGAAAATCGGTCCAACCGTTTTGGAGTTAGCACTGCAGACAAAGCCACGGTTAACAGCTTGTCTAAATTAAAATAGACTAAATTACTTCTTATAATGCCCGCTATCTGCTGGTAAAAGTCCCGTATAAATCGGTTGAACCGTTTCGGAGATAACACTGCGGACGAAGCCACGGTTAACAGTTAGTCTAAATTAAAATAGACTAAATTACTTGTCATAATGTCTTCTATCTGAAGGTGAAAATTCTGTGAAAATCTGTCCAACCGTTTTGAAGTTAGCATTAGGAACGAAGCCGCGGTTAATAGCTAGTCTAATTTAAAGTAGCCTAAGTAACCCGCTGTAATTTCAGCTATATGCCAGTGAAATTTCTGTCAAAATCGGTCCAGCCGTTTCGGAGATTACCCGGAACAAACAGACAGACACACAGCCGGACAGACCGACAAAAATTTGGTGTAAACGAAGTTGCACGGGTCAGCTAATATATAATAATGTAGTCTTTATTATATATATTATTTTACTATATGATCGGTCATTATACGAAGGTTTTGTAGGTAAAGGTAGTCCTAGTATTAGCTTGTATACGAATACAAAGTATAAATAATCCCTACAACTGAGCACCTGGCGTATTTATGGGGTTAGCCTCTGAGTGGTGACAGGACGAATTAGTCTTCACGTCACATGTGATGTGAGTCTATAGATTGCCTTTTAACGTACAATAATAAAATATACTTCACCAAATTAAAGGTGGTAACCCTAACTATGGGGTACACTGCTGACCAAAGTTCACTGCGTGCATGTATATTTTCAGTGCAATACACGACCATTAAAAACAGTATCGCACAAACAAAATGTTCCCGAGGTAATATAAACTGCGAAACGTAGTCTTTGAGCTAGAGAAATGCGAGTTCCCGTGTATTTTATTTATTTCTCAAGAACAAGTGATATTTAAATTGGTGGCGACACAACGAGTTTCTATTTTTTTGCTTTTCTATGCGCTAAATGTCTTTCCTATTAATTCATCTTCTTTCATTGTTATATAACATTTGTCGAGGAAGGCTATATATCACGCTAAGATCAATAGGAGCAGAGCACTAATGAAGAATATTACAAAATCGCTTTTTTTTTCCTTTCGCGAGCTTCCGCTGCGTGTTGGCGTTAGCACAAAGTAACTATTCCACGTGAACATAGTCGCGGACAGAAGCTAGTGATTCAATAAACCGGAATAAAGCATTCTTACTAATAATATAAATGTGAATGTGTATTCGTTTGTTTGATACCATTTCACTAATTGAGTAATCAAGCGATTATTATGAAATTTTGCGTAGACGTCATCACAAGTACAGAAAAGGACATAGAGTACTTTTTATTCAGAAAAACGAACGAAGCTACAAGAAATAACTAGTAAGATATAATTAGAATGTTTTCGAAAAAAAAACGAGTGCACAGTCTTTTGCAAAAAACAAGTATTACAGTCAGATGGAATTGATTAAAAAAATAATTAGAAACAAGCGCAATATTCTGAGAGTCCGGCCGGCAGTGTACGCAGCGCAGTACAGCTACCGAGCGCGCCATAACGAACCGTGAACAATATGAGATGAGACCAGACCAATTGTAATATACACAGACCGTACAAAATAACATCTCTTAAATATAATGGAACGGGGAGGTACAACTTCATAGCTACATGTTTGATGTTTTGTATTATTGCATATGCGTATTAATATGTTTTTCCAATTGACATTAATGAGAAAGTTATCTATAAGATCGCTGATATTACTAGTATATTATCTCAACAATATATTTTATGTAAAGAGGAAAAGATATAAGCCAGTACCTATATAAAAATAGTAGCTTTTTAAAACTTTAATAACGTATTATTAAATGAAGATATCGTGATAGTTTTTGAAGTGAAAACTTCTTTAAGCGCGTTGAGCGATGTTTTTTGGCAGGAGATATATGTATCCGGGAAGGCGTTGGAGAGAATCGTCTCCTCCCAGGTCGTCCAGCACCTGGATGGTGTGGGGCTGAATTTAGAGAACGCGTAGTTCTGATTCCGGACAGGGTGTTCCATTGTGGATGCCCTGTGCCTTCTGAAATCGCTGTTCACGGAGGCGACCTCTCAGAGGGTTTTGGCGGTATCCCTAGACAGTGCTCCCGTACCTGCGGCGGCTGTTGGAGGTGTACCTCGAAGATAGTGAGGTCACCTACGTGGATGTCGACGGGCGGATGGTCCAACGCACGACAAGAAGAGGGGTTCCACAGGGGTCGGTCTTGGGCTCGGTCCTGTGGAACATGAGCTACGATTGGGTGCTCCGCGGCGCGCTAACACGCGAATACGTAATCCTTACGAAAACGTATAAGGAAGTTGGGCCTCAGGGTGGCCCTCGAGAAGACCGAGGTCCTATTATTCCACGGACCTCGGCGAGGGCCAACACCTGGAGCCCACATAATGGTGGAGGGCGCCTAGATCAGGGTGAGAACCTAAATGAAGTAACTGGGTCTCACCCTGGACGGTCGCTGGTGGTTCGAGCTCCATTTCTCGGGGCTCCCCATTATAGGGGGGCTGAATGCTGGGCGCCGCTGACTCTACATAGGAGTCGTGTGAGCGATGACCGCCTACGGGGCTCCAGTGTGGAGTGACGCCCTCGGTGCCGCTAACGTGCGTGTACTCCGTAGAGTGCAGCGTACGGTGGCACTGAGGGTGATCCGGGCGTACCGCACGGTGTCCTCAGCGGCGGCCTTCACGTTCGCCGGCTTCCTACCATGGGAGCTGGAGGCGAGAGTTCTCGCTACCGTGTACGAATTCACGGTGGCGAGGAAACGAAGTGGGGAGCCTCCGGCTCCCAGGGAGATAGAGGAGAGGAGACGGCGTCTTAGAGAGGACGCCGTCGAGAGATCGAGTCAGGACCTGGCGGACGCGCGGTACGGTCGGTATACCGTAGAGGCCGTCCGCCCGGTCTTGTTGGAATGGATTGGGAAAGATTGGGGCTCACTAATGGCACTTTGCTCGATTCTTCCCGCCACCGTAGCAGGACCTGAGGTCCAGCGGACGAGGGGAGGTAGCTGGTGTGTACCCAGTCTGCCTTCCGCCGAGCGGACCATTGGGGCGGCTCTACAAGGTTGATTTGCATTGTACGATCCCTTGCCGCCCCAACAATTACGGTCTGTCGGTACACCGTGGGGTTTTAGTCCGTGTGAATTGGACATAAAAAAATCACAGTTATTTCATTGTTTTGAGTTTTAGTCCTTATGACTGCGCCTTTTTTTAGGTAAGTCCTAAATGTCTAAGATATAAAACTAACAAAATTGTTCGAAATATATCAGTTAGTTTTGCTTGATGCGCACAACTACATAATTCTAGCATTTATATACATGAGAAGTTAAATTATTTTGGCAGTATCTTTTATTGTTTAGGTGATGATAAATATTGTAGCGTAGTTTACAGCGTACGGCTTTTTCTAATACCTTCTCTGTTAGGTTAGGTTGTTAAGTGCATAGTCGGTCGCCAAGTTCCCATAGGTGTGTTATGATAGCTGCATATGACCGTCAGTACTCTAGGTTTAATGTAACCATTTAATATCAGTTGCGGTCAAACACTGAAATTTATAAAGTATAAAAACTGTGCTCATATATTACGATATTATAAGCGACAAGCTGTGCACGCGACTCCGTCCACGTGTGGCATAATGTAAAAAACAGAGACCAATGAAATCATTTGAATATGTGAAGTCCATTTACTTATCTACTTTTCTCTCGTACTTAAGTCACGTGGTCATTAAAATTACAATAAGTTTTGATAGAATAAACCGCTTTTAATGAAACTAAATGTTACTCGAGGATATGCTTTGAGGTTTTATCGTGACCGTAGTACTTTAGCAGTGATGTATGTACAAACAGACAGACATTTCTAAAAATGAAGAAAGAAGAAGAAAGAAATATTTTTATTCATAAAGCATAACATAAAATACAAGTATACAAGAATGGACAAAAATATGCAAATCTGTGCATTATGAAATGGTGTCCAGCTCAGCATATGCTAGCGTTATGAGAAACACTTAGCGCTGATTTTCAGCTGGAACCCAATGCAAGTCACGGTGCGTAAAAAATAAAAAATATGCATTAAAATTATAAGATATAATATATATAGGGATAGTAAGTAATGTACAAAAATAATACGGTTCATAATATATATAGGGGAAATTAATAAAATAAAAAAGTAGGATACATAAAACAACATACAAGAGAAGCAATTGCAGGCGTGACAAAAATATATATATATGCAACTCAAATTGGATGCAAAACCTTTAGTTTACAAGCATTGCGATAATAATAAAAACTTTTTATAATGAATTTTAAATGTAAGTAATGCGTTTAGATTGCGCATTGGAGGGAGTAGGTCGTTCCAGCATTTGGTAGCAGCGAACTTAAAACTGCCTCGGAATGAGGTGGTAACATGGCGATGAGTACATAACATATAGTTAGAAGCTCTAGTTCTGTAACTATTCAGATCTCTTGCCCAAACTAGTTTCTCATAAAGATATTCAGGCTTCCCGGTTTTTATCATACCGAATAATAGTGTGGCTAGGTGTAACTGCCTCCTATTTTCCATTTTTAGGAGTTGTCCTTGGTTTAAAAAAGGCGTGATATGAGTTCGTGATGGAATATGAAAACAAAAACGTGCGCAGGCATTCTGTACCCTCTGTATAAGCCGTTTTGTTTTATTACGAATACAGGAGTCATACACAATATCAGCATAATTTAATTTAGACAGAATGAGCGACTCACATAGCATAACTCTAACTTCTGTACTAATGTACGGGCGAATATTATATAGAAGCTTAAGTCGATACATACAATTACGTGTTGCCTCCAGAACATGCTTTTCAAAACGCAGGGATGAATCCATAAGTAAACCAAGATTACGAGACTCTGATACACACTCAATGGGTTCGTTGGATAACATGATCGCGGGTCGATTGAGCCTTATATTTACAAGTTGTTTTTTTGATCCTAAAACCATAAACTGAAAAGTATTTTATTACTTATTCCAAGACACCGGCAACGATTTTTTTTACACAAATCTAAAAAGTACAGACATGTTAGATATTATAAATGTCACTGAACATTACCTTTGTGTAACTAAACTTAACTGTTTATGCAACGAACATCGAAATAGCTACCAGACGATTAATTGATACTTGTCGTTATATTTTGGGAAGTTTAAGCAATATATTTATGAGTCTATATAATATTTCGAAGTATAGGCTATGTTACTGAAGAGTTTTGTCAAAATTTGTTCAGAATTTTTCCTCCAAAAAGTAGCTAACAACAATCCATTGTCACAAATATTCTTGTTCAAAACTACAAGATATATCGTATCTCATAGAAAATATTATTTATTTACCAATTCTTTTATGTACTAAATAAGAGTGAAATTTAAATATTCAGTGTTAATAGACATATCAAAATCACAAAAAAAAATTTAAAACAAGAAAAACATTTTACATTGCGTAATTTTAGGAGAAAAAAATATATCTGAAAGATTTTAGTATTATTACATAGTATTACTCGGTTGTTAGACAAAATTAAGCGATCGCAAAATTCGTACTTTAAAAACTTCAAGGAACCCCTTTTTAAGAGGGCTTTTTAGCGCGGGAAATGAGCGCGGCTACTCAAATAATTGGTTAGGTTAATTTGAGCGCGCGCCAGTGAGCCGCGCCGCGCTGTGCCGCTCGCAAACCCCACGGTTTATCACCCAAGGAGCGCGCAATAGCCCGCACTAACTACTGCTTGTTCTCATTTACGAAAACCTGTTGTTATAAATTGCGGAAAAACATCCTTATTTATACTTATTTTAATTATGATTTCGTACTTTATATATGCACACAATTTTATACAATTTAATACAGTCGAGCTTTATTTGTTGCAATATTATAAAAGACTTGACCTTTGAGATTATTTTTTGTATATGATCGAGCTATCTGAAAAAATAATTTTAAATTCTATAGCCTATTTATTGAGGAACGCTATATGCTATCTAACATCACGCTACGACTCTTAGGAGTGGGGCGATTACTTTACAAAGTGTAGGTCAGAAAGTACGCTAAACGAGAACGCAGTGTCAGTAACGGCGTGGAGTTTGGCTCTGGACTGGCCGCGAGACAATGACCTAGCATTAAGCACAAGAGCCGAACTGTGAATGCTTATGTCAGCGAGATACCAAACGGAGACTGTCACTCAGTCGACTCCCTACATATTTTAAAGTGAAACTTTTATTACATCGTCTCAAACTTTTTCGTCTGTGTGTTGCATGTCGCGTGATGGTCGGCCGCGGAGTAGGGATAAAGTGAAAGGCGCTCGTCAGATCAGCCAGGGCCAATATGGCGGCGCCTATAGTTCGCAGCAGCTGACCGTGTAGTGTATAGACTATTATTAGTTAAATGTCTATAGTGTGAAAAAAAGTTTCACTTTTACCGTGGTTTCATAAAACCACACAATATTTTTTTTATTTTATTTTATATATTGGTCCACAAAACTGACCACAGTTTAGGTATAACATATACTTAGAAATGAGCAATATTGAAAAATCACACGATGATTGTATTCTTCTTGATGTGGACACAGCAAGTACATAAGATAAAGAACAAGACATAAGCCGGTAGAAATACTTTACACGAATTAGAAAAAAAAAGAAAGAAGTTGACGTTTCACGGTACTCAGTAAATTAAAACACATGTTTATTACACGCTTATCCCGTACCAGGATCAATCATGTTAAGAGCGAAATTTTGACACTCGACATATAATTGCGTCCAGGAGGCGACGCTTTACAAACGAGTGCTCTCGCCTCCCCTATTCCTAAGTAAAGTCGTAAAGATTGTCACTACATTTTTCTTCCTTAGTCCACATAATTATATCTTACCCGGAGTGAGATATATCTACTTATCTGCGAGAACGTTTCTAGCCTGTGAAATTGTCTCTAGGGTCGCTACTTATCGTTATTTGTCGTTAATTACGAAAGACTTTCTACTACATTTGAATGATTGGATTTCTAAGAAATTTGTATTTGTGGAATGGTTAACGATGTTGGAATATTGATTCAATATCGGTTGGTTTCGAACCTGTGCGTGTGTCAATACATTTTTTTCAGAATTCGCTTATATCAACTAATTTGATTTCAGTTATTTAGAGCACACGTTGGCAATAGACATAAACATCGTGATGAAACATAAATAATGTTCTTGTGTTTAAAACATACATAACTGTACTTAAATTTCTCGGTTTGTGAAATCGCAAATATGTTATTGGTTATTTTTATTGGATTCTAAGTCCATATCTTACATAAATAAAAATAAATAGTTCCTCAGCCATATACATAACATTAGTATTTACATATTTTCATAGAATATAATTAATACTATATATTCACAGCTATTTCCCATATGATATGTAGCGGGAGAGCTACTAATGACCCGCTTCCGTGCTATTGACTATGTCGGGGAGTTACTAATGACCTCATATGCCATTGTTTGAAGTTATCGGCAGTACATGTATCTTGATTATTATTAGCTGTCAGCATTAACTGAATATATTAAAAGGCGACCGACGACTAGAAACTGGAAATCCTCGCTCAGACAGTTGGGCTAGTTACGTTTACGGATAATTCGTCGTAACTTTATTCAGTGTTGCGTTTCTGTATTGGCTAATGTTTTATTCGACTGGTATAGGTGGATTAATCGATCAAATCATAACTATGACGCCACTATGGATGACGTTCTACTTGTACATAGACGCCATCTGTATCTTCGCACTGACATATAAAATAGTACGAAAAAATAGCTGTGAATATGTATTTAGAGTATATAAGTAAATATACAGAAAAAAGTACATATATATATTGTATATACATATCATATGAAAAATAATATATAATAGTAGTGACGCATAAATTGTTATACACCTAGTATTATGTATAAACCAGTGTCTTCTCTAAGGTGCATCTACTGTTGTGTACTAAATACGGAAACGTAAAAGGATTGTGGACAAAATAACGCAGGTAAAATTGTTTTTTTTTACGTTACCTCTTTTCTGTATAACATTAACAGAAAACGAATACTCAAGGGAGTGCGCCGGTATAAAGTTGTCCTTGCCGCGACATTTCGCATCGGCCTTACTCTTAAAAACCTAAAACAATTTATGACTGCAACGATAAGATGTTACGTACAGGTGTGCTCGGGATAACTCGATCACGATATGGATGAAAAAAATCCTTTTACTCGGTGCGTCCCCCGTGTCACATGCCGTGTGCTGATGTATTAGATAGTTCGACATAGCTACAATAGTAATTATTATTAATATAACATAATTAATACTAGCATAATTATAAGTTGCAGCTAAGCTACAAATAAATGTACGAAATAGAATAATTAATCAAAATAAAGTCATGCATTCCTTTTAGCAGCCAACGTTGTGGTATTTATTTTGTTATAATGTGGTGAAAATACAAAATAATTTTTTGTCCAAACCACTCTTTTCCGTCAAACCGAATGTGATACGATATACAGAACTAGATTATTTATATTTGTATATTTGCTCAATTGTGGATTATAATTAAAAAACAAACCAAAATAAATAATAATAAACAAAGAAATAATAATAGATAGTTGAAGTTTTACAGATTATACAACCAGCTGCGCACAAAACTCATTTGGTTGAATTTCGATACTTGCACGCGATAATTTTACACAATTGTGTACAATAGACAGAGACAAACAAAGAGAAAGACGCATGCAGGAGAGAGACAGAGAAGCATTACACGTTTTACTTACATGACGATGACTACTTGTCAACTTCTACAACAAAAAGCGTTAAAGAACTTTGTTCCAATAACAATTATTTCAATAACCTTAAGATTGACTAAGTTATGATATACTAAGTCGGTCAATGACATCAATTAATATCCATTGTTTCTCGACAGTTCCTACGAAATGATTATTCACAACTAACAATTTAGCATCTAACAAAGGAAATCCTTTAATCTATTGTTGTATATTTCCTATTTTATGAAAGCCAAAGAAATACGTTAAAGTAAACTTATATTTAATATTGAAATCCGATCCGATCTCTCCAAAACCTTAAAGAATTTGATACGCATTAGAGTAGTTCATTTAAATAATCGTCGATATTTATTTTATGATTATACTTTGAATTAACCGGTAGTTTAAACACAACCCAGATTAGTATAGTAGAATCAAGAGTTATTTTTTTAGTTCGTTTGAACGCGTTAATATCTAAAATTACTGATCAAAATTCGAAAATTATTTTTGAAGTGTATAGTTTATTTAATGAGGCAGATTATTGGCTAATTAACATCACGCTATGGACTCTTAGAATCGAAGCAATTTCCATACAAACTTACATCGGAAAGTACGCTCAGTATCAGGGATCAGGTAAACAGAGCGGACGAGCTGTGTGGTGGGGTCTTGGCGGGTGAGAATGCAAAAAAAAAACATTATTCTTTGACTGGTTTTTCGTATTTTATTTATATCCGGACGTGTAGAAGTTTTAAAATATTTGTAGAAGAATACAATTTCACAACGTTCAGGTAGACGTTTAAGAAATTTGAACTGAATAAATTCTCCATATTACGTATAGCGTTGTACAAAATTCAAAAGAAAAGGAAAATTATTTCACTTTCACAACTTTCAAAGTATGCATTAACAAGAACTCACTGTTGAAAATAAAGTTGAAATTCCAAGAAAGTTTCTCGGGAATTGTGCCGTGTCGCTGCAAAATAAAGTGTCCGTTGGAAAGTTTACGTACCTACTACATATGTACATAGAAAAGTTCGCTCAGTTTTGCACATTCTTTTAGATTATATCTTTATACTAAAATTGATTGAGATTTTTATATACATATATTATATTGTACTACTCCATCTAGTCTGTTAGTTGTAATATATGAATTATAACAAATAGTTCTATATCAAATAATTGACCATAAAATAACAGATAATTACTTTCGATTTCCATTACAAGCACGCAAGCGATAATGTTGATGGCAGCGCTGCAATAAAAGGAAAAAATATAGCACAGTTCCTATTATCTGATACAATCTAATATATGTCGGGGTGATCTTGAGGAACAGTTATAAAAGTATGACGTCATAATTATCAAGAGGTACAGTAATGCACTATTTAATATAGTTACGAATCATCCTTAGAGATGTGAATGGCCAGACCTTTATAGACGGACCTTTACAGCTTCATAGCGCTAGTGAAAACACCACATAAGCATTTAAAACACTCAGTCGCATGATAACAAGCCCAACGGTGCCAAAGTGGCTTAACCTTGGCTTGGACTGTTGCATTACATGCAATAACGCGGATCGAACTAACTGTAACTAATTAACCATACTCGTATGCGTTGGTGAGACATACATACATACCTTCATGTATGTAATCTGACAACCTAGTTAAAGTCACAAATTAAATCGAAAAAATCGAGTTCGGACCTAGGCTTGAGTCACTGGCGAGGAGGACTGCAGTAAGTAAGCTGAAGTGAAATTCACTGCCAGACCACAGTGATGTGATTTATGCTAACGCTGGCGTGGGCGCGCACAAATTTGCTTGGAGAGTCGGAGGGGTAGTGATCGTTCGATGCCGTTGTATTGTGAGCGGGATCGGTAAAGATATTAAGCGAACGTCACTTGCAAGGCAGATTTGGTTTGGTGATGTAATTGGTGACAGATACCACTAAAAGAAAAGCTGTTGGTCATAAAGGACTTTAAGTAGGTCCAGATCGAAGAAAACTTCAAGTTTTTATGAAGAACGATCTTACTATGGGGTACCAAACGCCTTCCGTGGGAACTTGTACATGCATCTGAAATAACGGCATTCCAATGTGTGGACGAATACAGAGCGTGAATATAGAGCGTGAGTTTATTATGTCTAAGGAATACTTGGCTCTTTGGACATACCTGCGGATGTAAGCGATCCAAGAAAATGGCGGCCTGACCCCCTTCCGCTTTTATGTTTTATAGCTTTGTACGTATTATACCTGTATATTTATATTATATACGTGTTTCAGGGTAGGAATTAATATTTTTACGCTACGTAAATACATTTTCATAATATATAGAATAAATAGAAGACGGGACCATTACGCCGGTAAATAATATGTAGGTTTTTACCTATGAAATTGCCGTTCTGCAGTACTGGCCATTTCAAATCAAAATAATTTTTGTATGGCTAAGAATTCTAATTTCAAATTAATTTTATTTTAAAAACATGGAATTCTTTTTCCAAAAGTAGTCATTTGTTTATTGATTAGTGTTACATTTTCAACGCATTTCAATCTTTTTTGTCATCATGGATACGTTAAAAATTCGAGTAATTATGGAATATGAGTACCGTCGTGGCAGCAACGCGGCACAAGCGGCACGCAACATCAACGACGTTTACGGAGCTAACACTACAAACCAACGCACCACCTGTTATTGGTTTGCTCGCTTCCGTTCTGGGAATTTCGACCTGAAAAATGAACCTCGCGGTCGTCCGAAGACTTTGGTCGACAATGACGAATTAAAGGCGATTGTCGAAGCTGATGATACACAATCTACGGCTGAATCAGCAGCAGCTTTCGACGTTAGCATCAAAACAATATTGGTCCGTTTGCGTCAAATTGGCAAGGTAAAAAAGCTTGACAAATGGGTGCCCCACGAACTCAATGATCGCCAGCGCGAAGTACGCGTCGAGACGTGTCTTGCACTGCTCAACAGACACACAAATGAAGGAATTTTGAACCGCATTGTTACCTGCGATGAAAAATGGATTCTGTTTGTTAACCGCAAGCGCTCAGCAAGTTGGTTGGATCCTGGTTCAGCACCTAAATAATGCCCTTAACGAAAACTTACCCCTAGAAAAGTGATGGTCACTGTTTGGTTGTCTAGCACCGCTGTGATTCATCACAGCTTCTTACCAAACGGGGTGAGCATTACTGCAGATGTGTACTGTGAAGAACTGAACACAATGATAGAGAAGCTGGCACATCTCCAACCAGCATTGGTCAATCGCTCGTCTCCGCTGCTCCTGCACGACAACGCGCGACCTCATACTGCACAGCAGACGGTCTCCAAGTTGCAAGAACTGGGGTTGGAAGTTCTCCGTCATCCGCCCTACTCACCGGACCTTGCGCCTACAGACTACTACTTTTTCCAGAATTTGGATAACTCCTTGGCGGGAAAATAATTCAATACCCGAGAGGCAGTACAAAATGCCTTTGAATAATTTGTTGCCTCCCGTCCAGCTGATTTCTTTAAGAAGGGCATCAATAAACTGCTACTGCGTTGGTAAAGATGCATTGATTGCATGGGTGATTACTTCGATTAATACAAATAAAAAATACATGAAAAAAATTCATTTAAATTTTTTCATACAAAACGGCAATTTGATAGGTAAAGACCTAATATAAATAAAGTTTAAGAGTCTGCTCGGTCTAATCTCGGTAGAAGTCCTTTTGACGGAACTCTTACTGGCGAATAGAAAACGTTCATAGTAATATCTAGATTACATATAACAACATTTTATAATAGTTGCTAAAATAAATAGGTAAAATGGCTGTATCTGTTAAATGTGCTGTCAAAATTACCATTACTAAATAAAAGACTGCCTACAATTAATACAGAGAAAATGCTCTATTCTAATTAAAAAACTAAACTATTTTCACAAGTACGAAGTCAGAGGTATCAGCTAGTCTTTAATATCATATATCATTACATAGTATAAAACAAAGTCCCCTACCGCGTCTGTCTGTCTGTCTGTTCGCTATAAATTCAAAAACTACTAATCGGATTTTCATGCGGGTTTCACCAGTGAATAGAGGGATTCATGAGGAAGGTTTTGGTATATAATTTGTCAAGGATTTTTTTTATAATCAGGGCGGGACAATGTCTGCCGCCCCGGCTAGTTTAATATAATACTAGCGGGCCCGGCAGACGTTGTCTCGCTCTGATTATGAAAAAATCCTTGACAAATTATATATTAAAACGTTCCTCGTCAATCACTTTATCCACCGGTGAAAACCGCATAAAAATCCGTTCGGTAGTTTTTGAGTTTATCGCGAACAGACAGACAGACAGACGCGGTAGGGGACTTTGTTTTATACTATGTAATGATAATATAATATAATAATATAGAATTACATTTTGTATATATGATGAAAAGTTTTTGACAATAATTTATATGATATTTTCTAACAGAATAATACCTTTTGTAATTGAAAAATCACTGAAGAGACATCTTAGTACATCTATCTCGCTTACTCTTTGGTAAAATTGAAGGGCGGATCAAACAAATTTTATTTCAAGGAATAGAAGCATATATTAATGCAGATTTGGTAAATCGAATTGAGGTTTTGGTTCGATTATTTTACTGTTGATGAGAAAGTATGATCAGCGGGAATCGAACGTAACGTCTCTTAAAATAACTTTAAGTGTGGTTGCAGTGGACATTATTTGCGTAGATGCATCTTACGCGTACAGACTACTGAGAACCGAATTTTAAACCACATCGTTTACTATTTTATAAAGCGCAAGTTCGCCCACACATGGAATACTGTTCTCACCTTTGGGTTGGAGCGCCTCAATATCAGCTGTTTCCGTTGGACCGCATCCAGCGTAGAGCGGCTCGAATCGTCGGCGATGAGGTAATATCCGATCGGCTCGACTCATTGGCACTGCGTCGGGACATCGCGTCTCTTTGCGTTCTTTATCGCATTTATCACGGTGAGTGTTCAGAGGAGTTGTTTGGACTTATACCTGCCGCTACATTCCACTATTTCATCCACACCACCTGGATGAGTGGAGGTCTTCCACGGTGAGGTTTTCAAGGTCGTTTCGGCCTCGTACTTCGACCTTGTGGAATCGACTCCCAGCGGCGGTATTTTCAAATAATTATGAATTGCAAACTTTCAAGAAACAAGCGTACACTTTTTTAAAAGGCCGGCAACGCACTTGTGACTTCCTCGGTATTGCTAGTGTTTATGGACGGCGGTGATCACTTACCATCGGGTGACCCGTCTGTTCATTTGCCTCCTATAATATATATGTATATATATATATATATATATAATATATATAAAAGATTTAATAGCAAAGCACAATAACATACTGAATATTATTATATTCCTTACGAAAAATAAGTTAAACATTTATTAAACACAGAAATATCAGAGCGCACTTTAAATGAATTTAAATCGTACAAAAGATTAGGTAAATAAATTATTACTTTATTAATACACTTCAAAGAGAGAACCCCACTGTATTGTACAAATTACTTTGAAATACTCGAAACTACGTCGCCTCGGTGTTACATGTTTGTCTATCCAACTAATTTCGTTGAACAATTGTCACTAAATTCCTGCTACAGTCGGTCGTATGATCGTATCATTTGAACTATTTAACCAAATAGTTACACTCTGAACGATTTAAGATTTTTGGTCATGTTTCTTAGAGTACGGCGAGTTCGCGCATATGTTTCTTAAATTTGTATGTAAATGCAGTTCTCATAAAGGATAATTTTAGAAAAGCTGGTTCTTTAATATATCTCTCTTTATGCTCTTCCTAACAAGGTTTAGGGTACCTGGTTGCCGGTAAACGTTGTGTTTATTAATGCGCATCACACCTTTATAGGTAAAAATTGATTTTTAAATTATTTTAGGAAACTTTTATTCAGAATAACTTTCTTTTTAAACGTTATTAAAAACATGAGTTTATCATTGCCAGACAATTTTGTTATTGAAAATAATGTGCACGATAATATTCTTTATAAATAAAATAATTCATTTCAAACCATTTTATTTTTTCCATTGCAAAGAACATATTTAATTTTACTAACCATTATGATATTAAGACTTCACCGTAAACAATGAAAAGCAACGATAAACGTAAACATATGACTTGGGACTGACACCATCTTGAATACATGCATCTATAACCGGTACTGCCATAATTATCGCTATCTTTGGCATACAGCCAGTGTTGAGCTAAACTATAGCTATGGCTATGTTACTCTATACATATTAGTTTTTATTTGCCCACTTTTATGTCTAAATAAAATAATATTAAAATTACAGCTATCTTAACATGGTTTGAACATACTTTTTTTATTTACAAAAAATAACATCAGGCACTATTACGGGCATTATTGTTAATAATAAAAATTTCTGGCAATAATAATTTAATGTTATCGTAGCGTTTCAAAGTTAGTGAAAAACAAAACATTCGAAAATTATTTAAAAATCAATATTTTTGCCTGTAAAGGTGCGATATGCACTAATAAACGCAACGGTTACCGGCCACCAGGTAGACCGCACGTTGTTCGGAAGAACATAAAGATAAATAAAAATCTGGCTTATTAAAATTCGCTCTCAAAACCGTTGTTAGCTCTTAGACGAATAGTTACAGGCAAGTGGCAGTTTATATCTTTTTCGTATTTATATTTTTTTTTCAATACAATGGAGTGTGAAAAAGTTTGAATACAAGCTGAAAATAGTCATGATATCTGTCAGTGTTTTATTTATCATTATTTATTTTATCCTTTAATTTACAATTTAACTCTATCAACTTGATATTTTATGATGTAAACTATACTGACTGTATAGTAAACGTCTACAAAAAAGGGAAAGGAGCTTCGTTCCAACTGGGGGTCCATATACCTCTCACTCTTTTTTTACATTATCGCCAATATATGTAGGTTAGTTTTCATTTTAATTGAACCCGGTAGATGATGCTACGAACGGGTTGTAGGCTTATTTTAAAAGATTTCTCGCATACCGTCTGGGTATATGTTTGAGTGAGTCTTTTGCTAGTTTGGATTTACAATTGGAAACGGTAGGTGTGGCGGCAATCGGATTTTAGGTTTATTAAAATTTTCCGCCTTTAAATATACAATTGAAACCGGTGATAGCCGATTTGCTGCAGACGAAGTTGCACGGGTCAGCTAGTTTTATATAAAACGACACGTTGACGTGACATATTTAACAAAATATCTTTCAAACAGTTTATTGTCAACTGTTTCATTTTAGATTAATATTCATAAATTTGAATAACAACACCGTTTTTGGAGTCCTAGATGTATACGTACATTATTTTATCTATACTAATTTTATGAACCTTAAGAGATTCTTCGTTTGAACGTGTAAATTTTTTGAATTGTGAGACAAATAAAAAAAATGTAGTTTATAGCCCATTTATTGGGAAAGATTAACTCGGAACGGCCCGAACTGGAAATATCCTTTTCAGTGAGACAACGTGGCGCGTGTCTTTTTCTAGTGATTAGTTTATTAAGCAACAATTGAGCTTTATATGGAATCTGTTTATGCTTTTCTAACTTGGTTGACAGTCATACATAATTAAAAAAATTAAAATTTATATTTTAAAATGAATAAATACAATTTTGATGAAATTGAATATTAAATCATTTAGACAACGAGTTTAAATGTAAGATATTTAATATTGTTAAGGCATTTTGGATTACGTAATCAGCGATACGGTTGCTTCTATGTACAAAACCACTGGCTGCTTTTCTCAATAACATCATTTTACATTTTACCACTCAGTTGATTTTAAATGGATGTAATATTATCTTTACATGTTGCAAATAATTTTAGGACGTTAATAATTACCTAAATGTTTAATTTACTTTTCTTTGTGTTTTGAAACTATTTTAATTCAATTAGTAAATGTTATAGTTAGGCAAAACAATTCAGACATTCAAGGTTCAGACATTATTGTTCGCAATATTACCGAGTGCTCTCATCCAAAAGAAATAAATGATCACATATTTTGTACAAGATAAAGGTGCAATAAAAATAAAACATACAATGACAGAGCTGTTTCGGTGAAAGCAAAATAGAATGGGGTCAAATCCTGTGTTGTATCATCGCGCCGGTCATCAATCTTAATAAACCGTTGAAAGCTATATTTTCCTTCGTTGGATAGGTTGGGCGGGGCGAGGGGGCGACGTGGTGAGGGCCGCGGGGCGGGCTGTGTCAATCAATCTGATAGAATGCTGATAATTCTGCGGTAACGCCTCGAAAGCGTGATCGCTGTTTAAGGCACCGTGCACACTCGTACTATGCCTCGTCAGTAAAATGACGTGAGACGAGACAGGCTCGTGTAACATTCGCCTACGTAAACCAGTACGATGGTTTTCAATCAACTATATAACATCATATAAAAGATTTATAAAAATACAAGTATTTACAGCCCAAGCCTAAGTATTTAGTTATAAAAAGATACATACTTTATATACTCGATTCTCATTGCGCACAATGAAATAAGTATTAAACTATAGCATAGAGTTCTATCTGGGTCCTGAAATGTCATGTAGAGTATTTTATATTTTATTTATAATCTTTTGTTATTTGGTTCTATATTTTGTAATATTGGTGGTGTTTTACGTAATAGAATTATGGTTACTGTGGATGTGGTGTTGTTGTGTGTGGAGGGGAAATAATAGCACCGAGCGTGGATTCTAATTTGCCAGAAAAACTCCCTGGAAAGTTCTAACAAGACGGCCCCCATCTTGTTACAATATTGTCACCTGACATCATTACCTACTCGTGAATGGCAGTAATAATCTACTGGAAGATTGGTTGCCAAAAATAAAATGAAATACAAAATTAAGTCAAGGGATGACAGCCGTGAATATTAAAGTTAGAAAATACCTATAAATTGTGTAATGGTATGTATAATAAAAAAAAACCATATCGAGTTGAATAAAGAATTTCATTTGATTTGACCTTAATATGAAAGTTTGGTGAATGTCTCAAAAGATTGTCTTGTAGTCGGTGAATCTAACACCTCTCTAAGACGCTAATATCGGACCGGAGCGCAGCGCTAACTTAACGTCCGGTACACGACAGAACAATACCATTGTTTGCATTGTCTCAGAGCATTGTGGATTTATTGAAACGGGGCTTTCACGCGGCACCGGCGGTAGCGGCGGTCGCGGTCGCGGCGGAGCGCCCAAACAAAACATCATAATTTCCGAGGCTGCTGATTAATTTTATTTTGTGTTTGCGGTTAATGACGGTTTAATTTCGTGTTCCAGTATGGCGACCGTCAGCTGGGTTTCATTGAATTAACGATATATAATTAAACGTTCCAGTTAATTATTATTTTAAGTACCTAGTATATTTTAAAAACAGATATATTTGAAATGAAACTTTCTTTAGACGCTTTGAACGGTATTTTTAGTAGGAGATAGACTTATGATTTCGCGTCATGACATGCTAGTAAGCATGACCAACCGTATTGCGCTTGCGCGGCTCGCGTAGACTAGCGAGGCGTAGTATAGCGGCCTGTGTACATACATCTATTTTTGATATTTTGTATTGAAATTTAGCATCCCATCATATGGTTGATTGATTAATAAACTTTATAAAATTCTATATATTCATACGTGAAGAAAAAACTTTGTACCCCTTTTAAAGCAGTTTGCGCGAACGAATGCACATTTGGCATAGTTAAAGTTTATATGGAGGAGAAGTGCACAAAGCAATTTTTTTATATAAAATGCATTAAAACACATTAAATTAATTCAAATATACATTACACACACTACTGCTGGAATGACACACAACATATGCAAACATGTAAATGAAAATAACGCTTCGTCATCCTTCATTTTAGTATTACGTTCCAATTACCTTTTTTCATCCTATATTCAATATTTTTGACATGACTTACGTTACATGGCTTACATGCCTTTTGAAATTAACTGGTCAAATTGTACGATAATTCTATAATAATATAATATATAATATGTAAATTCTTAATAATATACATTAATAATGAATTGATAAATAATTTCGACCACGAGGCGACCTCTAGTGTGTATAATTATAGATATGGGTATCAATAGTTATCACAACCAGACTAACGTTAATAATTTCAGTATACAAATTATTAAATTTAAACATTGTATTTCACACTGTAATTAATTTAAAAATTCAAAAGAGAACACAGTCATTTCATTGCCTTGAGCTGTCACTTCTGACGGTAGTCCTTATGACTGCTTCGACTTGTTTCACGTTATTGATTCGTTATGTTTCAGTTTTAATTCCTAAAATATTTCAAATATCAGAAGTTCATATAAAAAAATTATAGACTCGGTCGACATATTTTGAAATCGACCGTAATTTTTTTTTTCTTATGTTTGAAGGTTCAGTTTTTTCAGAGTGTATTCTATAATTATCGAATATATATATTTTATTTTAATCAATAGTTATTTTTTTTTATGATTTGACTCAAGCAACTTTCAGATGTACAATATTTTTTGATGCGTTTTACATACTGACCAATACATTGGTGTTGTGAAATTTTGCATTTCTTGGTGAGTTGGTGACTAATAATAGAAATATTATATGTATGTATTTCTACATCTTTGTAATCTTTCCTGATTTAAAGCATTTACAAATACTTAAACTATTCCCATCTATATACATTGCCTTAATTAAAATCTATAGAAGAAATGATATTACCATATTTTACTTTACATTTATCTGAGAAAGAGGTTCCAGAAAAATTTAGAACGCGCGGTATGTTTGTATCAGATACATTATCAGTGTAGACAGTAAGGCCACTTTAATAGAGTGTAGGTAGTATGCACATTAGTGTACGTGGTGCGCCATTACCCCGACTGTTGAGTGCAGTTATAATGAACATTTTAATACGAGCTCTTGTTTTAAAACATAATACTGTGGCTTACTCTCCTCATACCGAGCGAGGTGTATTTTATTGCATATTATGTAACTTAGTTACACGTTGTGTTGTGTTGTTTTTTACAGCTCTTGTTGTTCTATAATCTGAATTAATTTGCTATGCCGAAATATCTTTCATGGGTATTATAAATCACTAAGCTTTTCCATAGGGGTTTTGTGGCTATTATATAAATTACTAAAGATAGTTTTAAATTGATAAAAGAGTTGTCACAGTTAAGCAGTAATAATAAAAAATTTAAATGGAAAAGTTAAAAACTGTTCATAATTAAAACTCGTAGTTCCCATTTAACAGGAAAATCATTGACATTAAGTCATCTTCTAACAATAATGCATAATATAAAAGATACCGTGGATTATATTAAAACAGGCTATTTCAACGTTAATAATACTAATATAATAGATTCTTTGATACTAGATATTTATTATGAAAATCAGAATAGAAAATATCACAAATTTAGTAAAAGTTATTTATTATAGTAGAATTGTTTATTCTAAAAACCAGAGTCTCGTTAAATAGTTTTAAAGTCTGAAATGACTTACTCTTGAATATAGATATTTTATGTATGCTGTCTTTCTAACTGATGTACTAAGTGAAATACGTAATTTACAGATATCACAGCGACCTTAACCATTGCTTCATCTTTTAATCGTGCTTTGAACAAATGTATATGTTGTAATAGCTTGAGAGCACCATATTCAGAGCTTTGAGTGGAGGAAAAACATGGTGATGAAGGCATACCATAGTGGTAGGGCCTTTTCAAAGACCGTCTGGGTAGTCACCACCCTCAGTTTAAAAATCTACCGCCTTTTGTTGGTGTGTTCCGGCAGCTGCAGTTGAGAGTCAGCGCCCTCTAGGTTTAGCCTGTTTACGATCTTAGACCATATCGTTATTTAAGATCAGACGAGTTTGTGATCAAACGCTAAAACCTACAAAGTATTAAAAAATGCGTCCGTTAAAGTATCTATGACAGATAATGGTTGTGTATTACAAGCAACTACTGTAGAATTTCATTTCACGGCGAAGAGAATCGAGGACAACTCGCACGTGCCCTATCATGAACCCCGTTAAGCCGCTGCGTGAAGCGTTGTGCCCTTTCAATATTCCTTTGAAATGTTTTCGCTAATGAATCGGCTTTGTCAATACATTCTTATACATAAGGTGATTGGAGCCTGTCCTTGAGTGAGGATAAGCATTTGCTTTCCGGTTTGACATATGTAGAAATAAGTAATAACGAGAACTTATAGTTAAGCATAAGTCGCATTCAATTACATTACTCTACGAAAATGGCAGCTAATTAATTAACCAGCCAGTTAACCAAACTAAAGCTATAGTAAGTTAAAGAAATAAAGTTTTTTTCATTTTCTCATTAACTAACCCTGCAAATAACATGGTAAAACTGTATAACTATGGCAGAGCCTTCAAATTTAATCCAGTGAATGTGTTTTTACTTATTCCGTATGTCAATAGAGTGGACGCAGTATTGAAATATCAGAGAAGTGAAGAACTTTATAATGAAAAAAAAAAATATGGACAGTGTTTACGCCCAAATTGTAGTTTAGATATTTGAGTCGTTACATTTCAAAATGAACTAAATCAAATTTTAATCGTTCATATAACATATTTTTTTCTTAGATTTCCAGGATTTACACACCGAGAACGAAGTTCAAATTTTGCCATTCATAAGGTTTTTAGTTTTTCTTATGTCCCGTTTTAGTACACTTTTATGCGACATGGACTAATTATTCTGAACTTTGACATGTTTAATTACTTGTTTTGGCACAGCATAACCAAGTTTCGAGTGGCGTTTCTCATCCAGTGTACCAAAACGAATGAACACTTCCTGTAGCTAACGATTTATTTTAGCACGAACATGATTAACTTATGTTTCCTACAATAGATAAATTTGAAATTGTAAAATATTTTGAAGAGTTTTACGATCGTTTAAGTAAAATCTTCGGTGACTGTAGCATTTAGTATGGGGATATTGACACATATAGTAAGTTCAGCGGCGGCCATTTAAAATCAAAGTGTGGAGTGCTCTCGAATGCGTATCGAGGCCGCGGGCGGGACGCGACGCGCGTGCCCTCGCTTGTGTCGATGAGCCTTCATGGAGTCTCTCTTTCCTCTCTGCTACTTTCCACTGCTGCGAATTGCTTTTTGAAATGTTTGCCATTACTCGCATATACACATATTATTTATACTGACTTCTTGGGTGTGGAAATACTTGTCCTGTGGTATATTTTTTTATAATCATTTGAGATTTATATTCTCCGTTGTGAACCTCAGATTTTCAATGCATACGACATTGGTAACTTTTGATAATTATACGTATCCCAATATCTTAAATATATAAAATTCCACTGTCATGGTGTTTGTCCACAATGAACTCCGAAACTAGTCAACAGTTCATGAAAGTTAATATTTATGTAAAATATTATTTGGTCCAACTTGAGAAACAAAATAATTTATATTTCGATTAATGACCTCAATATTTTTTAATTATAAATTAAATGGTTGTAGATGTTGATTATTTTTATTATTGTAAGTTTCTTCAGTCTCGAACAGATGTCGTTTTAAATTACTTTGTTGACAGAAAACTCTAGAACCGATTGTTATAAATATCTCATAGATGGCGCCAAGTTTTAATTTTGAAGTTATTTTTATTTCTACTACTACTTATTTTATGGTGCACATATTTATTCAATTCAACGCATAATAACTGAGCCACAGCAATGCGTGGCTGAGTCAGCTAGTAAAGAATATATATCAATTATAGTGACTTATTTATTTCAATTTAACCTTATCCATTAAAATTTGGAAGGCGTTTGTTTGATCGTAATTTATATTTATGTAAGCTAAAAAAAAGCTCGGCTAATGCGTCTTAACTGTATTAAGTTGTCATATTTCACGACGACTATAATTAATATGGCCGGTTCGGGCGACACTAATTAAGTGATTTATTGTGTGAAAAGTTAGGCCTTTATGATGTTTTGTATTTATTATTTTCTTTTAGTGAAACTAGGCTTAGTCGACTGACGACATGGGAGGCGATTGAACAGATGTAAATTAATAAAATCGCAACAGTTAGGCAGCGCGTCTGCACTCCTTTTATGGACTTATTGCTATATAACAGAATGAGACTGATAATGTTCAGTCCACCTTATAAAGTGAAATTTATCTTGAATTTAACATGCTATTTTTGATTGATTCATGAATTACTTTTTGATTTTGATGAATTTGAATTTGAATGAATTACATGAAAATATATCCAATTATCTGTGTAACTAAATTTACTGTTATGATTTTTTAATCCAATGCAATGTACATTAATCCCTTTGACAAGGTCCTTAAATATCTACAATACACACCTACATTTACAATCAAAATAATCGAAATACGTGATTGAAATTTCGTGGGGAGTGATTACGATTTCCGTTGCAGACAACGATATTTAACGTTGACATAGATAGATTGTCTAGACATTGGAAAATATCTCTTCGCAATAAATGCCGAATGAAAACTGACATTTTAAGGAGATAACAAAGTTTATCTGCACGTACTGAACTTGATTTTGGCAGATGTTAAAGGGTTGATAGATAGCACAAGTTGAGAGTAGTGTAGCTAGGACATTGAGCAGAAGGGAATGTACCAAATTGTTAAGTTATTTTCCCCTTTTTATTATTATTTTTTCTTTAATGCATCAGGTTTCCCGTTTTAGTAGTTAGCGTGTCACTTGACACGTAGGCATCTTCCAGTTGCTTCCACCATTTCCTATCATTTGCTTTTCTTTGTCAAGCCAAACCACCAACTTTCTTTATATCATCTGTCTATCTTTTAACTTGTCTCTCTCTTTTATTATCCCCTTAAATTATCCCGCAGATACCATTCCGTTACTATTTTTCTCCATTTCATCTTACGCTTCTCATGTGTCCTGTCCATTGCCACTTTAATTGCAAAAGCTAAGCATTTTCCCTTTAACAAAGAGCCAATGTAACATAGACAAACATACATCATTTGCATCGAATCCCGAGAGTGCTTCACAGCACGAACTACCAGCGCTTTAGGTTTATTGATTGACAGTTCTACTAAATGATCCATAGCCCTGTATCATCTTTGTTCACGGAACACGTTCGTGATACGTTCATTTTCCTCAACGTAATACATTTCGGAGACGCGAACCATCTCCCTAATGAAGATAGATGACGGTCGGTGATCATCCGAATACCACAGCGCCCCTCTCCCCTTTAATTCACTCATCCTTGTCATAGAGCATAACAAAGCGGTAGGGAATTACTGCTTGCTCTTAACAAATTATCTTCAATATAGATGAAAGTCATCCAAACAATAAATTTATATATTCTTAGTGAACACGTTATGTATTTTATTAGGTTCTGTTTTATTTCTATGGTGCATTCCAGTACAAAGATGACGTTGAATATTATGTGCCAACAGAATGGTAAATTGCCAGAAGAAAAAAATATTTCTTAGTTTATTGACCAATTATTAGTACGAGTATATAGATTTACGCACTGTAAATTTTGATAAACGAAATAAGTAATGGCATTTTGTTTTCGTAGGGTTTACTTACGCTTTAAAAGTGACTTTCTTCAAAATACATATGTGCGTTTTTGATTGAATCACTCTTTTGTATTTAACTAAGGCAGTTGTCTTCCCTTGAGACCCTTTTCCATGGTAAGTAACGTCGCTAATATTCCTATATTTTATTGTGGAACAGTTGACGAACTCGTTTGATTGATAGTATCAAATATATTTTATTATAATAAAAGTGTAACAAAGCCACATCTGTACATTAAATATTTTTTGAAAACTCTGATCCTGATTGTAAAATAATCCTTTTACATTTTTTGTCTGTCTGTCTGTTCCTGAGAACACGTATCACTCTGAAAGTAGTGAACCAATGTTGACGAAACTTGACACAGTGATAACTAATATTACAAGGTTACATCTGGGATACTTTTTATCCCATAAAACGCAAGGGGTTCTCTAGGATAACGAAAGATAAAAATTTGTAGTTAATGTAACTAGACTTTTTTTTGACACCTTAGTACAAGAATCAGCAACGTTGGAAGAACGAGAATTTAAGAAAAGCTGGTTCTTTAATATGAAGATATATTATGCCCTTCCAAACTGGATTCAGGATACCTGGTAGCCGGTTAACGTTGTATTTTTTAATGCGCATCACACCTTTACAGGTCAAAATTTGATTTATAAATAATTTTAGGAACATTTTTTTTTCAGTAACTTTTAAACGCTATTAAAACTATGAATTTATCACTGCCAGAGAATTTTGTTATAGTTAATAATATGCCCGATGATATTCTTTATAAATAAAATAATTCTTTTCAAACCATTTTATTTTTTCCATTACAAAGAACATATTTCATTTTATTATCTATTATGATATTGAGATTTCACCGTAAACAATGAAAGCAACGATAAACGTAGACATATGACATGGGACTGACGCCATCTTGAATACATGCGTCTATAACAGGCGCTGCCACAATTATCGCTATCTTTATCATACAGCCAGTGTTGCGCTAAACTATAGCTATAGCTAAATTATTCTATACATATTATTTTTAATTTACCCTGTTTTATGTCTAAATAAAATAATATTAAAACTACAGCCATCTTAATATGGTTTGAACATACTTTTTGTTTCCAAAAAATAGTTAAAAAAATGTTTGCCAATAATAATTTCATGTTTTAGTAGCGTTTCAAAGTTAGTAAAAAACAATACATTCTAAAATTATATAAAAATCAATATTTTTGCCTGTAACGGTGTGATATGCACTAATAAACGCAACGTTTACCGGGAGCCAAGTAGCCCGCACGCTGTTCGGAAGAACATAAATATATATAAAAAACTGGCTTATTAAAATACGCTCTTGAAACTGTTGCTAGCTCTTAGATGAATAATAATAGGCAATTGGCAGTTCATATCTTTTTCATATTTATATTTTTTTTCAATACAATGGAATGTGAAAAGTTTGAATACAAGCTGAAAATAGTCATGATATCAGTCAGTGTTTCATTTATCATTATTTATTTTATCGTTTAATTTACAATTTAACTCTATCAACTTGATATTTTATGATGTAAACTATACTGACTGTATAGTAAACGTCTACAAAAAAGGGAAAGGAGCTTCGTTCCAAATGGGGGTCCATATACCTCTCACTCTTTTTTTTACATTACCGCCAATAGATGTAGGTTAGTTTTCATTTTAATTTAACCCGGTAGATGATGCTACGAACGGGTTGTAGGCTTATTTTAAAAGATTTTCACATACCATCTGGGTATACTCAAAAAGAGTGAGTTCCTTGATAGTTTGGATATATAATTGGAAACGGTAGGTGTGGCTGCAATCGGGAATTAGGTTTATTAAAATTTTTCGCGTTTAAAAATACAATTGAAACCGGTGATAATCGATTCGATGCAGACGAAGTTGCACGGGTTAGCTAGTCTAATAATAAACTCAAAGAGGATTACATGTTCCTGTGTAATTTGGTATTGATTTAGGATTCATTTCGAAAGATTACGACTGATTTAAATTTGAATGATTTGAATCGTTGCATTTTATGTTAATTGTTAGTTCATAATTATTGGAATAATATGCACAACGCGTGCAATTTAACCATAGTTAATCAACAAATTCACGTCACAGTTGACAGCTATAGATATATGTTACTACGACCTCCATACGATCAACATTTATTTCTGAAGCAATTGCGGTGCTGCTGTGTTTTTTGTTTCGCGATTGTTTTTAAACTACGTGTACGTATCGGTTTCCTTTTAAAGAAGTATTTTTTAATGATTCTACTTTTTGACCTCTTACTTGTGTTTAAACTATATTATTTGTCTTATATAACTAATATAGCTATTAGTATAACTATATATTATTTATGTGATCCTATGTGTAGACTCACTGCTGCTGGCGGTCGGTGGTGACTTTCCAACCTGTATGCACATATTTTTTTCTTTTAGAAGTCGCTCTGGATTCTAAAATACTAATGATCAATGGACGAGTTGTATTCATTATGCCTAATAAATATATTTAATTCTGCACATTAAAAACTGATAGAGTATTGACACCTTGTGAACTCCCGAATGCAGGAGTTTAATAAGCGAATACTTTTGTAATGGTAATACATTAGACTATAGTGCATCGAGTGGGCGTATAAAAGATCATGCACTAAGACGATTACTTTATGAATTCACGTCACATAGCTGAGGTTTGAAACACCGTTGCTGTAATTAGAGAGTGGATAGAGTGAGAGCAGGGCGCGGTGCGGCGCGGCGCAGCGGCCACACGCATCACACACTGTCAAGCGCTCCATTTGTTAATTGAAATCTGAGCAAAGGTTGGTTTCGAACGATTTTAACGGAATGAAACGGTAAAAGATACGTTACTTGATTATTTTCAACCTGAGATTACCTTCTAATCTGGTTTGCTAAACACACGACTACCTACATACCTACTTCTATAAAGTGTATTGTAATGGCAACATTGTGATGAATGAATTAAAAATAACAAAAATATTTTTCAAAGAAAAATGTACGAAGAAAGAAGCTACGAAATATTTAATTTCTGAGTCATTCAAATATTATTTTATTAAATCAAACCTTACGAAGGTAAAAACATGAATATTTGATTTTAAAATTTACCAATTATACATAAAAATTAAGCTCTTGAAAGCAGGCCTTTTTTTTTTTTTTCGCGGGGGAATCCTCTTGGCTATCTGCACCTAGCCCGGCAGCATAGGTGAGAATGCCAGATTTCTACTGACTAAACCCCCTCGGTGTTCTTCTTGCACCATTTAGCCGGGTGCGCAGGAACAGCCTCTGCAGTACTTCTACCCGACCCAGCAGGTGTTGACCCCTCATCAGGGCCCCGACTGGTAGTCTGGAAAGGGAAGACCTTGACCCTCTCTGACGAACTGATGGGAGGCGCACTGAACACTAATGCGCCTTAACCACGTGGGCCTGTGTTAGAGTTGCCAGGGCGACAAACATGCCCGTGTCCATCGCACGCAGCAGGCCCTCACTACGGCGGCCGGAGGTCGTCACCGACCCGACGACGCCGTGTGGTTCGTCGACTGCGGGAGGGGAGCAGAGTGGTCTGTTCCCTCTCTCTCTCCGCCGCCTCCTTAGCGAGCATTACTCTATCACAGTAGGAAGCGACGGAGTTCCATCCGGTCTCGTTCTCAATCATCTTGCGAAAGACGATTGAGAGCGAGAGATCCGAACCAATGACCGTGATGAGCTCGTGGCGTGGCTCATCCCAGGCGGGACATTCAGCAAGCGTGTGCTGAGCAGTGTCCCTAGCGCACCCACAGTGATGGCACTCTGCCATTTGCTCCCGGCCTATGCGACACAGGTAGCTCCCGAAACAGCCATGTCCCGAGAGCACCTGCGTCAGCCGGAAGCTTAAGGTTCCGTGTCGCCGGATGAGCCAATCAACCATAACTGGCCGTATGGCTTCTATTGTTGCCACACTCGAGCTCGGTCGCTCAAGTCGCCGGCACCATTCATCGACCACTAAGACCTGGTGGAGATGGGATCTCAGTGCCTCGATTTCCCGAGTTGCGAGACTCCGTCCTTGTTCCAGCGCCTCCACGCATCGTCGGTATAGGGACGCGTGGGCTCTCGCTTCCAGGTCCCAGGGTGATGATCCAGCTAGTAGGCAAGCCGCCTCGTAAGAGATCGTGCGGTAGCCGCGTATGACTCTGACGGCCATCACCTTTTGCGGTTTCCGTAGTTGAGCGATGTTATTGGTCGTCAGATCATGCGCCCATATATGGGCCCCATAGAGAGCCATTGATCGCACGATCCCCAGGTACAGCTTCCGGCAGGTGGAGTTAGGTCCTCTCAAGTTGGGTAGTAGGCGAGTGAGCGCGTTTGTTGTGCCCATTAAACGGGGGACCAGCTGCCGGAAGTGTTCCTCGAACGTCCATCGACTATAGAGGAGGAGACCGAGATATCTCATACTGGACCCGATACCGATGGACTCGCCTCCTACAATGAACTGGGATCCTCGAGGTGGCGCATTTCGAAGCCCATGAAAGAACAAGGCCTCAGATTTGTGTAAGGCCACCTTCAATCCCAGACGCTGGATCCTATCAACAACCTGAGCGACGCCCGCCGTAGCGAGAATCACAGCCTTGCAGTGCGACTTCCCCCGGGTCAGCACCAATGTATCATCAGCGTAACAAACAAGGCTGACACCACGGAGGAGTGCACCGCGCAACACCCAGTTGTATCCGATGTTCCACAGAAGAGGGCCCAGGACGGATCCCTGTGGAACACCAGACACTACGTCTCGCCGACCCAATGTTCCTCCTTGACCTGGGAAACTCACGTACCTCCCTAAGAGGTACGCCCCGACTATGCGGTGGAAGTAGGGTGGCACTCCATGATATTGGAGTGCCTCACTAATGCTGGCCCAGGGCAAGGTGTTAAAGGCGTTGGCGATGTCAAGAGACACAGCCAAAACAACCTCGCCTTGAGCAATTGCTTCCTCCACTTGAATCTTCACTTGGATTACTGCGTCTACAGTGGAACGCCCTTGCCGGAAACCAAACTGGTTTTCTACCAAACCCGGACCAACGTTCGTAAGGTGCCGGACGAGGCGGTCTGCGATAATTCGCTCATACAGCGTAGCCACCTCATCCAGCAACACTATGGGCCTGTATGCTGATGGACTGTCCGCTGGGCGCCCCTCCTTCTTCAGCAGGACCAAACGGCCAGCTTTCCATGAACGTGGAAAACGGCCCTGTTGAAGAGACGTAGTGAAGATTCTCAATAGTCGGGGTTCTAGGGTCTCGTATGCCAGAACCCACGCACGGCCAGGTATGCCGTCGGGTCCTGGGGCGGTGTTTTTAGCCCGTAGGCGTTTCACCGCTACCCTCAACTCTTCCCGGGTCACCTCGGGAATGACTTCATCGTCGCTGTAATTATCCGCGCTGAGCGTGTCTGTTGTAGGAGGAGTCATCTGGGGAGGCACATACTGTGTCGCCGAAGGGAACAGAGCGGCCACCACTTCTCGGAGGAGTTGTGGCTCAAGACTCTGAGTTACTGGAGGGGCCCAGTGGCGTAGTTTACCACGCACCATGCGGTACGGGCGTCCCCATGGATCTTGATTGAGGGTCTCGAGTAACTCCTCTCTGGCCAGAGCCTTTGCGCGCTCGATGGCTTTACGCAGTGCTAATTTAGCCTCTCTGTACCCTTCGTAGAGCTCAGTCTCTAGTGCAGACGCGACCTGCGAGCGGCCTCGCCTTCCTCGTTGCCGGGTATACTGGCGACGGACCGCCACATACGCTGCGCGCAATTGCGCGATTTCAGTGGTCCACCAGTACACCTGACGCTTGGCGGGCAACAGTCCCTTTATTCGGGGCATTATCTCGGGGCATCACTATATTAGTGAAGCAGCTATTGGTAGCTTGCGATACTAATGCCACCAAGCCGTCAAGGTCGCTCACCCAGTTATCACCGGATGGGATAAAATACGGCTCGGCCATCACGGCGACATGGATAGACCACTGCGCCATGCTTTGAAATAAAAGATCCTGGGTCCTGGCGCAATGATTCAGATTGCCTTGAAAATAACGGAGCGTAACCATCACGGACACTCCACTTCTACCACCAACGTCATCAGAGTCTTAGCCGCGGCCGACGACATGGAAGGTTGAGGAGGACCTTTATGACTCCTCGTCTCCTCTTTTCTAATGTGGTTATTTTCCCTGAGTGGGAGCACAGGCTTAGTGCAAGCCCTGCTGCCCATTTGGTGGCCGGCGGATTTGCCCGAAGCAGCACATACAGCACAATGCGGGTCGGTGCTGCATCCGCTGACCTTGTGCCCCGGTTGACTGCATCTAAAGCATAGATGACTGTAATCAACCTTCGAGGTACAGCTGGTCCCCAAGTGTCCAATCTGTAGACACCTGAAGCACCTCTGTGGCCGGGGCGGCAGGACTTTCGCCTGTGCCGAAACCCAACCAACAAGAATTCGACGACCATCTACCACCTTTTTTGCTGCTGCCACTGGGCATGTGACCACCGTCGTCCACAACCCTCTTAAACCGGGACGAACACCATTAGTCCTAACTTTGTCCGATGGGCAGTCAGTAAGTTTAGCGACTGCAGAAATGACATCCTCCGCTGTAGCTGACTCATCTAGACCTGAGATACGTATGTCTGCGCACCTCATTGGTCTGGATATTTTAACGCTTTCTGAGGGAACAACCTGCTTGATTCTCTCAGCCAGAGCGTCTGCCTTGTCGCCACTTGTGGCACCAGGAATTTTCAGCAGGTAGCCCCCAAACGCCGTTTTGTGCCAGCGGATCCCAGAGATGACAAGGTCACTCAACTTGATCTCCGCTTTAATTGTTTTTAGGGTCTCTAGGTAGGAGAGACCCTTCTCATGTGCTCTCGGTTGCAGAGTAATAGTCACTGCAGCCGATTTGGGAGATTGAAACTTGGGAGTATTCTTCTTCCTGAGTGTCCAACTCATGTTGAACTTCGCTGGTGTTTTTGGTTTGTTATTTTTCCCCACCAGAACCCACTCCATTCCCGAGGGTTTAGATGTCAGTGGCTGTTCTTCATCAACGACTTTTGTTGGACATTTTTTTGGATACTTTCTTCCTACGTCCACGCCAAGAGAGTTTTTCTTGCGCAACGTTCTCAGGCGATTGCGCTTCTGCGGTATCTAAATCTTTCGTGGCCATTTCTGCAGAGATCTTGCCAGTAATAGAAGGAAGCAGAAGGCATTTTTGCGGGAGTAGTCTTTCCTCTAAGGCCTTGAAGTGCGCGCCCATCATATTACCCATTTCGATAGACAGTGAACACGCCATCTCCTCGAACCGTTTATCCATGACCGGGAATGTCTCTTCACCCCGAGGCCTTCCGTAATACTGTTGAGAGTGCAGCGGAAATTCCTCTCTCATAAAGCTCTCCGGGGGTATAGGTGAAGGGAGATCAACTCCTGCTTTCACTTCGAAAACAGCTTCTGAGGAGGTAGCACCTGTAAATGGCATTTGCGAGTTAGCTTTTGCTATCTCGGATCTCAGCTCCTCTAGTTCTTTCTGAAGCTTTATAATATCACCCGTTTGTTTCACGTTTGTCTCCTCAAGTTTTGCATATGCTTCCTGTAGTTTTTCCACTTCCTCACTGGGTGTACGAGCGCAGATTTCATTTACCGCATCAGTAATAGAGGCAGCGGCCTCGTTCAAGGCCTTAATACAAGCGCCCTGCAAATGACCAGATTTCTTGGCTACGCAAAGTACAACCTCCACGTCGCCAAGCACCCTCTTATGCAGATTTGATACTGGATTGACAATGACGAATTAAAGGCGATTGTGGAAGCTGATGACACACAATCTACGGCTGAATTAACAGCAGCTTTCGACGTTAGCGTCAAAACAATATTGGTCCATTTACGTCAAATTGGCAAGGTAAAAAAGCTTGACAAATGGGTGCCCCTCGAAGTCAATGATCGCCAGCGCGAAGTACGCGTCGAGACGTACCTTGCACTGCTCAACGGACACACAAATGAAGGAATTTTGAACCGCATTGTTACCTGCGATGAAAAATGGATTCTGTTTGATAACCGCAAGCGCTCAGCAAGTTGGTTGGATCGTGGTTCAGCACCTAAACAATGCCCTAAACGAAAACTTACCCCTAGAAAAGTGATGGTCTAGCGCCCGTGTGATTCATCACAGCTTCTTACCAAACGGGGTGAGCATTACTGCAGATGTGTAAAAAAAAAAGGAGAAGCGGCACATCCCAACAGCATGGCAATCGCTCGTCCCGCTGCCCGCACGCAACGCGCGACCTCATACTGCACAGCAGACGGTCTCCAAGTTGCAAGAACTGGGGTTGGAAGTTCTCCGTCATCCGCCCTACTCACCAGACCTTGCACCTACAGAGTACTACTTTTCCAGAATTTGTTTATCCAAATTCCATGGCGGGAAAAAAATTTAATACCCGAGAGGCAGTACAAAATGCCTTTGAGGAATTTGTCGCCTCCCGTCCAGCTGATTTCTTTAAGAAGGGCATCAATAAACTGCCACTGCGTTGGCAAAGATGCATTGATTGCATGGGTGATTACTTCGATTAATACAAATAAAAAATACATGAAAAAGATTCGTTTAAATTTTTTCATACCAAACGGCAATTTCATAGGTAAAGACCTAATATATTGAGTCACCCATAATAATATTATGTTGAAATTGAATAAATATATACACATAAATGAAATATAGAGAGATATTAAATTAATATTAATCTGCTATAATACTATTCGCAACATTTGCTTAATAACGTATATATGTGTATATTGAATAAGTTAATGGTGAAGACGATCGACTTAACGTTTATACATAGTAATTTTAAATTATCTATCTTCCAGTAATTGTAACATGATAATACCATGTAAAGAGTAAGTATAACTATAGCTTATGACAATATTTTTATAACAGTTCTTTCTTTATAGAATATAGGCATCTCAGGCACCTTGAGGCTCATATTATTCCTGATACATGTACCGTCATTATAATCTATAACAATGTAGCAAATAAAATATGAAACATAGGTGATAATATAGGTGATATAGGTGATAGGCCTATATCAACATAGTTCTTCTACATATTTATTTAGGTACACAACGTTAAATCCTACAGTTAGTTTTACATGTACACAATGATAAGCTTGTCATAGTTTTGTTACACTTTATCGCGTTTAAGGGTCGACCAGTGTATACGCAGCAGCCGGATGTTATAAAGCCGGCTTAAACAATAAACGATCTCTCTGTTGTCTCGGTATTCTTGGACTACCGTGGTACTGTGGGTACCATCATATACAGCACCTTCATTTTGCCATGTCACTATAAAGAAAAATCAACATTTCGCATATTTTCAAGAATGCTCTTAGCCAAAATTATTCGCTAAGTATGGAAAAAGTTATAATTTGCAAGTAAAAGGAGCAGTTGCAAGAAATTCAAGAACACATGTCTGTTATAATAGAATAAAACGCAAACTTACCTTTGCCGTACCGTGAAACTGTGAAACAATCTCTTGGCCAGTGTGTTCCTTCCTTCCTATCACATGGGGTCCTTCAAGCGTAACGTGAAGAGACATTTACGCAAGTCGGCATGACAGCGGCGACCGGCAAAGGATGACTAGTTTCTCGGTAGTCGCTATTTTTTTTGGATTGTACTATGCTTATCTTCAGGCATAATGATGCCTGCATTCCAATAATGCAGGCACTTTGACGTGATACAATAAAGAAATATTGCAAAATTTACCTTTATATTTATATGTTTATTACCCAAAATAAAAGCCAGTTCTACCGGAAACATGGAAGGAATTGCATAGAACCTTCCTCTGTAATTATCCCCAACAATTAAGCCTCCAGTCGCTATGCAAATTACGGTGCCAGATTTTAAAGCTAGCTCCTAGTGCTACGAGTTATATGTATAGATGCATTTTAATATGTCAAGATTTGTACCATTATCTTTTTTTTAAGTAAATGAATGAGTTTGAGACAGTTGACACTGGTTGATTCTATAAAATTTGTATTTTATTAGCTGGTATGCGTGAAATGCTAAATACTGTTTGAACTATGGGAATTCTCTAGATTCATTGTAAACTGCCATTGAATTTTCTATTTCTACATTTGCAGTTTTGTTATCATTGATAAAATTCTACAAAAAGCATAATTATATGTAGTGTAGGCGATGCTTTGAAATGTCCACTAGATATAACAAAAATGTCAGGAAAATCGGTTTCGGAGATTACCCTGGAATAGCAACAGGCACTTCAATTTTATTTATATATATTTATACGTGATTTTCTATTTAATAAAAAGTAGGGAGGGCTGTGCGAAGGTGACCCCAAAATTGAGATCTTAAATGACACTACGTTTACCCTAGACCGGTCAAGTAACTACTTAATCTTATTACATTCAGATAACAACTCGAGATCTTAGAAGTGAGATAGTAATATATTTAAGCATCTACATTTAGAATTAGGATAATGTCGTTAAATTTACCTATAGTATAATTTCTGTTGAAGAGCAGCTTTTGTTATAATAGTGTTTTATTTTCGTGCAAGTATTATTTCACTTCAGTCTAGGGATGGGGATCTGAGTTCAGTTAATCGAATAATCAATTTTTAGACAAAGAAAAATTCATTATTTTAATCGATATTAAATATCGAATCTCTATTGATTTCTATTTAGATAAAACCATACAATCATTTATAATTAAAAAAAACCCCAATTAAAATGTATGAGATCGATTTTTGAATAATCGATCCCCTAGACCTGCATTTTTTCATGAATCGATTTCATATACCTCGATACGGTTTAAAAATCATTTTTTCTTGCGAAAAATCGCCTTCTCTGCTTCAATCCTAATTCTACTTTAGTAAATTTATTAGAAACGAAGAATATTAATACAAGTTAAGTAACAAATTTATGGATTTGGAGATTTAATAAACATACAAATTATTTTAAATTACCCTTGCATGTACTAACGTCACAATATAATAGACATAAAACAGCGTAGGTCCAAAGCTAAAGCTAAGTAGGCTCTCATTCTCAACCAAATGCTCTGAGAGCAGCTTCCGTATCTCGTTATCATGCTGATGTACTCTCTGGAAACCCAACTTGTTGTATTGTTCCCTCTAGACTCACTAGAGATTGTTCAAACTTATTACAATCTAATTATATTATTGCAAATAGGGTGCAAATCACGAGCTACGAGGTCTACTGTTAACAAAATTGAACTATTTTGTTACAACTGCTTGCACTTTTTCAATTTACATGAATCAATGAAGAGCAAAGATAAATAAACAAGTAAAGAAAAATATAAAACACGATGAAATACATATAAACTGTGGTAGTTATTATATTTAACGCGTGGGGGCAGCTCCTGGCTCCTTCTCCTTCCCCCCCGCCGCCACGATCCTTTTCTCCATGATATTATCGCTAGCGCTCGGCGGCTGCATCGCCAGGCAGTTCCGATGTAGTACGTGCCGAGAGACGTAAGTGCAGTCCGCTATTATACCGCTAACTGCGCTCAGACGCAGTAGACTGCGATTATCGCTAACGCACGGACGCCATATATACCGCTGGTGCGCGAACACATCGCGCTTGCAAGTGCCGCTATTATACGTACCGCGAGACGTACGTGAACTCTCCGCTATTATATGTGTGAAGAACCAGACGCAAATCAACTCGTGAGTGAATAGTGAATACATTTGATGTGACCCGCCAACTGACTGGATACGGACACAAACCTGCCGAAACCAGCGATCAGTCTCTGCCAAGTAAGCGTGTATATTTATATTCTATCCTGGCTCAATCGATATACTCTTGGATCCTCTGATTGAGCATATTTCCCGTGATACCCCTTGCCCAAGCAGACCGCCAAAATACAGTCCCCATCACTTCATTGTCCCTATAGCCGCAATTCCCTTCAAATTGTTTTCTACATATAAACTAAGCATTATGCCAACATTTAACTTATGCAATATTGTGAATTACGACTAAGAACGTTGATTCATATGATTTTCATATTTGAAGTCGTACAAAAACTCTAACATTCCAAAATAATCACCTCTAGACGATAACTTCTCTAGCATAATTATCATCAGCTCTTTTAGAGGACGCCTCAGAAGTCTTATCTATACTAATATATAAAGCTGAAGAGTTTGTTTGTTTGTTTGTTTGGTTGAACGCGCTGATCTCAGGAACTACACATCCGATTTGTAAAATTCTTTCGGTGTTTGATAGCTCATTTATTGAGGAAGGCTATATATCATTACGCTAAGACCAACAGGAGCGGAGTGCCAATGAAAAATGTTTTAGAATCGGGCTCTTTTTTCCTTTTAGCTGCGTGTTACCGTTAGTATTATATACGTTACCATGGTAACGTGGTAACTTTCTATCGCCAACATTTTAAAAGTTTACTTTGTGTTTCTATTCAAAATAAATTTTACGGATGTTTTGTTTCCAATTTTTTATTTGTTATCTATTACGTATCTTAAAAATGGTGTGTGTATGTAAAATTAATATAACAACTTTTTGGTGAAAGAATATGGCTACGAATAAAAGAAAAATATATTTTTTTAATCTTATCGGTATTTCATATTATTATATTTATCTGTCTGTTTGTTTATTTGTTCCGGTTTATGTCCAAAATGGCTGGACTTATTTTAACGGGAATTTCATTGGCAGATATCTGAAATTATAGAGGGTGACATATTCTATTTTATTTGTTGAACCCGTTCATTTGTTCGTGTGAAATTTATCAAAAATATGATGTTTATTGTAAAGAAGCGCGTGAGACGTGCGCTTTACTCTACATCAAAAATAAATAAATATACATAATTGAAAGTCATATGTTTTTAATTAATTTAAATTATATTATCTTTTTGGTCAATTTGGCGGCCATTTTGTTTTGTTTACCGCACTTGCGTCTACATAACTCGGTGATTAGAGCAACGTGTAAGAAAAACTTAATTATATCGACAACATGGGCGTACTATATCTATATGATAAAGGATTTAACACATATTGTTGTTTAATATATAACTTAAAATTTTAATTACTTTCTTATATAGTCTAGGTGAGCACTGAGGGTGATATATTGTAGGTTAAAGTTCCAGGTATGTTGCTGATGATAAATCCCATCCCATTCGATATAATATCAGTGTATATTATTCACATATCTAATGTACACGTTACATGTTACAGTAGATAGCATAGGTATCGTACTTAAAAATGTTTTTGGAAAAGCATTTCTGTAATGTACGCACCTACTCACAATTTTACATTTCTTTAATACATTTTAAAAAAGCGCGTGCGGAGCCGCGGGTAACAGCTAGTGATATTATATAAGTTAATACTAATCATAGCCGAACGTAAATTACTAAAATACGCTCCCTGATTTTCACAATAATTCCTTACAGTATCACATTACAAAAGCATGAATCTAATTGCAATTTAGCCATTTCAAACGTAAGACCTTCAACCCATAGTATACGTAAAGGTGCCATAAATTCAAATTGCTTTTCTACATTTGAAATCTTTAATTATGTACCTTGGAATTTAAGGCTGGATATATAAACGTTGGTATATAATTTGGATTACTCATCTTTGGATGCTAATATAATATGCCATACCCAAACTACTAAATCTAACGTGGTTAAGGTATAATAAAAAAGTTTGGTATAGTCGTATAGTGAATCCTAAAGGTCATCTAAATAAAAATGTGAAAATATCAAATCCGAGAACAAAAATTCTGTTGTAGTTATAAAGTTAAACAATATTTTCATAGAAACCCTAAGCCTATAGGTAATAGAAAATCAATTTGTCCGGCGTCTGTTGCCACAAGGTGCGATGGGTCTTAGGATGTCTAGGTATAAGACTAGGCTCAATACATACGGCCCTTTGAAATGGGAATAGACTGAGGTTTCGTTAGATTGGATAGACTAGAATAAGCTTTTTGTAAATATAAAAAATCTTTATGTAAGTCAAAAGCATTGGAATTGCAATTAGAGATTATGACATTCAAAATGATGGTATCATATTTAATGTCCTTTAATTTTTCAAATAATCCTCGAGACATTCATTTAAAATCGTAAAGTTTTACGTGCTTGTGCGCTTTAGGTCATTGAATATACTAGGGTGCGAAGGAGCACCACGGTATTGATTGCGCTTGCTGCTGCAATAATATTATTTGGAACCTTATATTGTAATGCTACTACTTTAAGATTATTATATATAAACTCTCAAACTTATACATAAATCTTATTTAATATTAAATAGCGTGTGCTAAGGCGGTAAACATGCTAAACGTAGAGGGGCCGGGCTACTTGGTAGCTGTTGAAATACACCAATAGGTGAGACGACATACCAATTAGGCCCCCCTCGGCAGCGGCTCAAGCCTGGGTCTGTTCCCTCAGCGTGGAGCCATTGAGTGTGCTGCTCGGATACAGTGACACAAAATCCTACATCACTGCGACAACATTACACATGTCAGCTCCACACACGTGCACGCACACACGCTTACACAACCAAGTGGAAGAGCTTTATTTTATTTCCCTTATTAAACTGAAAGAGTTTAGAAAATTATCCGATACGAAATATATATAAGAGTTGTTGAGGTATGTATGCTTCGTACACATATATGTTTCAACAACTCATATATGTATGAATACTTAGCTTAGCTCAGATAGGTCACGAATTGCATGTATCAGGCAACAGCCCAAGCCGAGGTGTGCCGTGTACCCTTGAGCTAGTTGTGAAATAAAATCGGCTGCGAGCCTTAAGCGCTCGCCTTAGTAGCCCGGTGAAGCTGTTAAGACCTTGGCAGGTCAATAGCGTAGTCAGTTCGAAAGAAAAAAAACAGATGTTGAGGGTTGTAGTCCGGCGAGTATTAGACCACAATGCTACGGTTTCATTACGATGTTTTCTTCCATTAAAAGTGCAGTTGCAATATTCGAACTTATATCGATGATTATAGTATCTGAACAAGCAGCTACTAAGCAATATCGCTTCAAACGAATATCAGCTTTAATGTTGAATTAAACGTATTAATAAATAAATCTATTAAAGCGTTATCAAAACTTTCAGAGAGCCGTACACATGCACTAAAATATTCTGGTGCATTCTATAAATACGTTGTCATACTTGTGGAGGTAACAGGTCTCGCTTGACGTAAAGTGACGTGACTATGAGATATATCCACGTATTAATAGCATCACATGGACATTAATAAAGGATAAATTTAACTGATATAATGTGTGAGAATTCAGGTATGCTCATCGGGATGAAAACAGTGTTTATTTTAAATGTAATAATAGGGTCACTCGTCATCTAAACCGGTAGATCTATTGTGGGAAGAACTACTCGTATGATCCAGTGATGACGATACAGCAGTGAAAATATTATGTATTTAGATTAAAAATTAAAAAATGACATCTATGTTAACTTGTTGTTAAGTTATTTCGTTTAGATTAGTGTTAACTTTTTCGGATAGTTATGCTTACTTGGACTATTTATTTTTATAATAACGATATATTTATTATTTTCTTTTTATTATGTTATAGTGATTACAGATTTGTCCTTTATATAGTTACTAGCTTCTGCCCGCGACTTCGTCCGCGTGGAATAATTAATAAAAAATAAAAAAAAAAAAACTAAAATAAAAAAACGATTTTGAAACATGCTTTACTGGTGCCCCGCTCCTATCGGTCGTAACGTTGTAGCCTTCCTCGCTAAATGAAGTATCTAAAACTAAAAGAATGATTCAAATCGGATTAGTAGTTCCTGAGATTAGCGCGTTCAAGCAAACGAACTCTTCAGCCTTATAATATTAGCATAGATAAGGAATAAAATTATCTCTAAAATTAACGTTATAATAATTGCTGATTAATATATTGCAACCACCAGTATAGGCACATTTCATTACAAAATTATCGAGAAGACTGAAATATTGGTGTATGACTTTCACATAATGTTTCTTTTTCCACAGCCGGTGTGAGGACAGTGGACGTCCAGGCAGTGGAGGGAATGGTGGCACAGTTCCCCTGCGACTTGGGGACTGCTGCTAACGACAAGGTCTACATGGTATTTTGGTTCCGAGACGATGCTGGGATACCGCTATACAGGTCAGTGTAAGATAAGTTTCTATATTTGCATTTTCTATCCGAAGTACTAAAGTTTAATCTGTCTTTTAATAAGAAATTGTTTACTTTAACTCTTTACCTCGGAGCTGATAGATACAGAAATACTATCTAAATAAACCATTATAACAACCTGCCACTTAATTTATTTAACACAAATTGAATTAACAAATATAAATCATGCAAGCGAATATACTAACCCCGATATTCAATGAACCGCGTAAAGGACGCGCAATATTAATTAAAACATAGAAGCAATGCAACACGTCTTTCTATTAGTATGGAGTGAAGTAGAGTGTAGTGGAGTCGCGTGAGTCAACGTCGCCAGAACACTCGCTATTCGTTGATAATTGTTGCCCGCACTCACTAAAGTTTACAAACTGCTTTCTTATTTCATGTATAGTGATTAAATTAGCAAGCGTAAGCGATTTAAACAGCGACTTTTATGATTCAACGAGGCCCGGTTGAAGTTTTTATCCGTCTTTTAATTTATTAAAAATAATCTATGAACTAAATAAAATATAAATTAATAATACTTTGATTATTGGTTGGTCCTATTTTTTGTATTTGGCTACATGTCTAACAAAGCCTCGGATAGAATAATGATTGTAAGAGCAGCTAAAAAAAATAGTGATAAATGAACTAACGTTGTTAAATAAATCCATGACATTGAATGTTCTGTACTCGTGTTGTGATTGTATTCCCGAATATCACCATACTCTGATATCTGTAGCTTATTGAAATATTTGTACCCGCACCTTCCGGCAAGGTGTTCAAGTACTTCAAAACTGGCAGGACTTAATTACTTGATCTATTCCTAATTCTGTTTTTAACATATTGTCTCAAATCTTCTAGTAAGACTACGGTTAAAGCAGTAAAGTCTTTTTTTCAGTATTAGAACAGCAAAAGTATAACTCTGATATTGTAATATAACAAATTATAAACGAAATCTTATGTTAAAGTCAAGTCAACATTTACAAGTTTCCAAACATCTTCATAGTACTAGCCAAAGCGTTACTACTAAATGCCCGGCTTGGTGACACGGTATAATAGTCTATCTGAAACAGCAAGAGCTATTAATAATTAATTCATGGCACATTACCGGTTTTAACCGGCGACGCGCCACGCCATCCCGAATGTTGCCTTCATAATGCATATAGACTTTTTAACCAAATGTCCTTTTTTAACTTTACAATAATTTGTGATACATATTTAAGCGTATTTTAAAAATCAAAGTAAATGTACACACCTATAGAGTAACAAACACAAGAAAAGTCATCGTCATTATTCATAAATAATTTATAAATCATAATGCGATAATGATTTAGTATGAAGGTTGTCAAACACCGTGACGATCGACCTTGATTTGATCGTGCAATGAGCCCGAGTATTCAATGTAAGAAAACGCTGCGACGACCAGAATGTGTAATGTTGCTATCTGCCTAGCTGCTGACATATTCCTTGCAGTAGAAACTCAGCCGACTCTAAACTTAGCGTAATGCACATTTCAAACCATAATATCACTTCATGTCAAGTGGGATTGTAATCAAACGCTAAATCTATAAAATATAATGAAGCCTTTCCACCGGAATGGGTACCTGCATTATATCTCGTAGTAACATATTTACCTTGTCCTACTCTGCATATCTATAAATAATAATAAACAGACTCGCTTTTTATGTCTGTCTGTGTGTTCTCTTCGTTCTTATTCATACGCAAAAGATTTTAAAATGGTTTTCATTGTCACTTAGTGGACTCCCCTCAGAAGATTTATCCATTTAAGACATATATATATATATATTCTATTTTTATAAATTAGCGATAAATCAACGTATTCTAATGAAGTTATCACAAACAGTTTTTGGAAATTTAGATTGAAAACGCTGGCTAAATTTAGATATATAGAAATAATGTACTACAGAATTGTACATCTGATACTTAATGAACTGTGAATTGCATCCATGCGAAGCCGAAGCGGGTCGCTAGTTATATAATATTAGGTCTTTACCTATGAAATTGCCGTTTTGTATGAAAAAAATTAAACGATTTTTTTTCATGTATTTTTATTTGTATTAATCGAAGTAATCACCCATGCAATCAATGCATCTTTGCTAACGCAGTGGCAGTTTATTGATGTCCTTCTTAAAGAAATCAGCTGGACGGGAGGCAATAAATTCTTCAAAGGCATTTTGTACTGCCTCTCGGGTATTGAATTTTTTTCCGCCAAGGAGTTATCCAAATTCTGGAAAAAGTAGTAGTCTGTAGGCGCAAGATCTGGTGAGTAGCATGGATGACGGAGAACTTCCAACCCCAGTTCTTGCAACTTGGAGACCGTCTGCTGTGCAGTATGAGGTCGAACGTTGTCGTGCAGGAGCAGCGGAGACGAGCGATTGACCAATGCTGGTTGGAGATGTGCCAGCTTCTCCATCAATGTGGTCAGTTCTTCACCCCATTTGGTAAGAAGCTGTGATGAATCACACCGGCGCTAGACCACCAAACAGTGACCATCACTTTTCTAGGGGTAAGTTTTCGTTTAGGGAATTGTTTAGGTGCTGAACCAGGATCCAACCAACTTGCTGAGCACTTGCGGTTATGAAACAGAATCCATTTTTCATCGCAGGTAACAATGCGGTTCAAAATTCTTTCATTTGTGTGTCTGTTGAGCAGTGCAAGGCACGTCTCGACGCGTAGCTCGCGCTGGCGATCATTGAGTTCGTGGGGCACCCATTTGTCAAGCTTTTTTACCTTGCCAATTTGACGCAAATGGACCAATATAGTTTTGACGCTAACGTCGAAAGCTGCTGCTAATTCAGCTGTAGATTGTGTATCATCAGCTTCCACAATCGCCTTTAATTCGTCATTATCGACCAAAGTCTTCGGACGACCGCGAGGTTCATTTTTCAGGTCGAAATTCCCAGAACGGAAGCAATAACAGGTGGTGCGTTGGTTTCTAGTGTTAGCTCCGTAAACGTCGTTGATGTTGCGTGCCGCTTGTGCCGCGTTACTGCCACGACGGTACTCACATTCCATAATTACTCGAATTTTTAACGTATCCATGATGACAAAAAAGATTGAAATGCGGTGAAAATGTAACATTAATCAATAAACAAACGACTACTTTTGAAAAAAGAATTCCATGTTTTTAAAATAAAATTAATTTGAAATTAGAATTCTTAGCCAAACAAAAATTATTTTGATTTGAAATGGCCAGTACTGCAGAACGGCAATTTCATGGGTAAATACCTATTACAATCATAATTTTGTCACATATGTTCAAGCTTAAAATAAAATATGAAAAGTCGGAGAAAAATTTACAAACATTTTATAGGTCAACTGAGAACAATCCTGTTTACAGAAAAAAAGGTGTGAATTAAAAATAAAAGCAACATCCCGACGCGAGGACGCAGGCTGTTTAATTACACGTAAATATTTTCATTTGCTAACGAACTCATTGGGCGAGTTTATGACTCCCATATTTCCGTGTTTGTTAAAGTTACCCTCCGAGGGATTCGGATGTTGCGCGGATGTCTCGTCCCTCGGTTCCGCGTCCGAACGCGCTCTCATAAACTTTTGTTTCCAAGCGGATATATTTTGGATATGTTTGTTTTGTTTCTCATCAACTAGCTTCTAATGTGACACCGATTAACATTTACCGAAACAACCCCTATGTTAAATTTTGGTCACCGATTTGATTTCATTGTTAAATCTATAGAAATAACTGCTGATATGATGCACTGATGTTTTCTAGATAACTATGAATTCTCATAGTTCCAAACTCTCAACCTCATTTATATCGCTGACTTTAAAAACACGTCAACAAGTTGCCCAAAGTTATCTTTGAAAAAGCTGTTTAAGCCTCATTTGTATCTGATCATTTCTACTTTCAGTCAACATGATATAAATAATCTGAAACATCAAGTCCACTGGAATTCCTTATTGCAAGCTGAAAACATCTTTATCTACTTAGAACAAATTGCTCTGGCCTCTCCAAAGCAATTTTTTTTTTCGAGATAAGGCGCGAATAGTCATTTCGCAGTTCGTTACGCAAGCCGGGTCTGAAGAATGCGTCACGGAACAAGAGTTAGTTGATAGAGTGGTCTATTGCGGTTTTATATAACCAACGCCAACTATATCTCATGGTAAGTAGAATCATGTGGCAGTGACAACCCGATGATCAGCTATAATTGCTGATACGTTGACTGCATTAAGCACATTTAGATATTCGCGATCCAACCTTTGAAGCATGCCCATTGCTGCACCTATCGTTAAAATAAAGTATAATAAATGATGGAACACCAGGTAATTAACCGATATTAGAAATGGAATTCCATTATCCAGTATTATTAGCCTATTTTTTCTTAAATTATGCTTTTATATGTGATCAGATAAAGCTAAGTTGTGATTCTCATGTGACCGATAATCTCTTAAATACTTCAGTAGCAAGTTATTAATTACAATGTTGTACATAGGGACTATATGGTACAAAAGTTAGGCTTAGAGTTAAACCAAAAATGAAGATGGGATGTGATATATAATGCCTTACAAATAATTTTATATGGATCAACATGTTAGAAAATGATGCTTAATTTCAATGAAAGCTAAAGCCCATTGTAGGGAAGACTCCTTCAGTTCAGCTTTGTACGCCTTGACTAATCATGCCTTACTGACTTTTTTTTTCGAACTGTCTACGCTATTGACCTACCGAGGTCTTAACAAATTCATCGGACTACAATGACTTACTGACTGGTCACAGTTTCAGGTGATTTTAATTTTGATAACAGACGAAATTTTAAAGTTGATTATTGCGTTGAAAAATTGGTTAAGATTTGTATTATATAGTCTTCGGTTTCGTTTAGTATCAGACCTGTCTGTAATAACTTTAATCTTTCCAGAAGTAAGCGATTTAATACACAAGCTGAACCGGGTTAACCTCTATATATATTTACACTTTAATTCTAAATTTGTAGCACTCGGATTCGTAACCTTCTAAGCCCATAGTCAAGAACCTTGACCCATCGAGTAAGGAGACGGTGGCTTTATTTTTAGAAACACTCATTCTATTGGAACCGATTAATGTTGATAGTCAATTAGGAATATCGGTCGGTGGCCGGATTTAGCCCCGACAACGATTTATAGCTTCATTTACTTTATTTATAAATATCCCTCACAAGATTTCTTAGGAAATTGACTCCGCTTTTATAATAATGGCTTTGCCAACGTGATGCCAACAACGATATAATTACACTAAGTATTAGATAGAGAGTTAGATAACCACTATTTATAATAATTTTAATAATAACCAACAATGATCCGATAAGGATATTAATGTTGATTAAAACTTTATTGCTAGATAACTAAAAATAGATACTAATTCATTAATATATCAGTTACAATTCTTTGAAATTAAAACATAGATTTTCCTCCACACTATGTAAAATACATTAAAGCTATCTGTCTCGTTTTGTCAAGTTGCCAAACGATAAATGTTTAAAAGAAACAACGCAAAGCGCCGGTTGCCTGCGGCACATGATTTTTCTTGTAATTTACTGTCCTAGCTGTAGCCGTTCTAGTGTATAAATTTGTTTCAGAAGATTAAAATCATAGGGATGTTAAAAAATCTATACATATAATAAAAGGCTAATTGGATGAAATCTGAACATTACACATTTTTAAGAAAAAATACTCTGGTGGGGCTTAAAATCAATGACAGAACACATTAAATAGTTTTAAAAATTTTGTCTATCTGTCGTTTGTACGGGATTCATGCAAAAACTACTGGATAGACTTTGACGAAATTTGGTATAATACTAGTTTATACACCAGTCCCATATGTTGGACATATTTATATAACACATTCGTATATATGTATATTTACTTATAAGAGTACACAAAAAAGAAGGTTTATTATAGGATGGTTCAATATGTGAACGATTTTGATGTCTGTAACTAACACCTCTCTTTGTGCATCCGTCAAAAATAACGTAATCACGAACGAACGACGACGTAACGAAAATAATAAAAATGGAGGAAAACGCATTGGCGACCCCTGAATACTTGAAAACAACTGTGCTGTGGTACTATTGTTTAGTGGAAAATAATTATGGAACTATAGATTTTACAACATTTGAATTCGACAATATATTATACTTCGATATGGTGATTACACTTGTGCTTACTTTCAGGAAAAAGTATTTGTCTAGAAGTTGAATATTTACATTATAATTAATTCGGTGTTTCTTAAACATTTATATTTGGTGGAAAACTCAGGTAATGAGTAATAATATTTTAATTCCTGGCATTATTACAGAGTTTGTTCTCGCGTTTGATAAATCACGTAGTAATTTATAAGTGCTTTAAAAACAGTTGAATTTCTACGCACAAATTAATATAATAAGTTTCTTTTTGTTTAATCTTCATCGCACCATTGAAAGACTTGTGTAATTGTATACACCTTATAGAAAGTTTTGTATACCCTCGGAGCTGGACTACGGACAGAAATTTGTCGATATGCCAACATATTCTAATAATTCTTTCCGCTTGAATTAATAATCGTTATCAAATCCCCAGCAACAGCTACCTACAAGCGGCCCGCCGATGAAATTCCTCAGCAAGATTTATTACACTTTAATAGTAATGTCCGTGAGTACGGCGTTTGGTGGCAAGAGGTCATTACTATCACGAAATTAATTCTTCTAATCTGGAGCTATGGAATTCCTGAGTCACCAGCAAAAACGTAATTAACGAACGAGTGTAAAGCGAACATCACGTGAACAAGATTTCCACGTTGCTCTAGTTTTATCCGAGACCGTGTGATTGCCGCGCGTTTTCCAATTAAACTTACTGTTCAGAATGTTTAAGTTATTTCAACTGTCTCATCTACTTCTACATTGTTTATGTTGTTGTGAATTTTAATAGTTTCGTAATTTTTTATTATGTCTTAATAAATAGTATAAATAAGGCGATTTAGAGGATATTCACTAAATATGTAAATGATTTCTTTAAATTTGTAAATATTTCTCTGGAGATGTAGAATTTATAAATAATGAAGTAATTAGAGGCCAACAGAAAGTTATTTATGAAAATTAAATTCATAAACTGTGAACTCTTGAAAAAGTATAAGTAAATAGGTGCACACATAACATTGCACGAATGGATGAATTATTTTGGAGGAATTCAAAGAAAATTGACAAACGAGGAAAAAATCATTTAATCTCCTCTGCAGATTTCAATATGACCTGATATAAATATTTATTGCACGGTATGACGATATAATAGTTACAAGGAAAATATTAAAGAAAAGTTAAGGAAAAATTAATTGAAAGTGATAAGTACTCGTGCTCTTGATTTTATAAATAATTTCAAATTCAGATTAATGCACTTTTCTTTAAGAATAGAAAACATTTTTACTCCCACGTAAACTAAATACGCGAAGATATTTCTAATTATAACAAAGTTAAGAAAGAGCATTGCTAAAGCTGTAACTTCAGTGTGCCTGATTTTTTAAGAAAATAATGAATAATGTATGAACATAAACAGCTAGTTTAAATTATGTACACATAATAAACAAAGTATATGTTTCAAAAGATCCTTGTAGCAACTGATAGCAATTACGTCAAGTTTAGGCGTATCGCATTCTGGGATCAACCTATACAAGCGTGATAGTAGGTTGTCTAGATACGACAGCATTGCTACCATCATGCGCGTACTGATAAGGCTGTCATTGTCATACCTTTTTGTTTTTTTTAATGTTTCGTGATCAGCCAGTACATATCCAGAAGGGTGTCCGTTATTTACCAAGCTGGCTTTTTTTGGCTTGTGTATCGTTCAAATCGTTACTTTTTAATATACAAACATTTAAGAAAACAGGTTTTTCTGATGTCATTTAACAGTGTTTAATGAGGGTACTTTTCACATTCATGGACATTAACATTGTGTTTTTTTTCACCTTTAAGAAATTAATTTTTATCTTACTTGTTTTATTTTTTGTTAACTTACCAAATATTATTAATTGTCCATCTACTATGATCCCTTGGGATGGAAAAATTTTGATATTAGCGTCACAAATTAAGTTTTAAATAAATTTTAAATATATATTTTTCTTAAATGTTTTATGCTATAAACTAACGATTTGACTGATACCCCAGTCAAAAAAGCGAACTTGGTAAATAACAGACAACCTAACATCCAGCTACGAAGAGACTTGCAAGTTGATAAGGCAGCGGTAATTCATGATGGATTGCAAATTTTTCGGTGGATACCAATGTTTTTGAATTGTACCGACTTTATCGTTAAAAATACGCGAACGGAGTTATCAACTAAAATCGGTGTTACGTAAAACTACGTATAAAATTATTTTTCAATATTTTCTTGGGAGTACGCAGGTGAGCGTAACGGTCGCTGTTCGCGGACGGTCGCACAAATTGGGTCCGGTGGAGCTCGGCGTTTGCCATGGCAACGGATGCTTTCAACTCCAAATCCGTCGATCGGTTCTCGACAAGCTGAATTTTTGTTGAAAATAATTCGTTAAAACTTTCCAATTTATCATCCCATCGACGATCCACATGTTAAAGCGAGGATCACGTCATGTGGAATGTACATCACTTGTGTTCGTTTATGAGCTTAGTCTATTTCAATGCACGGTAACTATAACGATTTCAAATACGACGGAAATCCTACGAGTCAACGGAAGAGATAGAACAATGATCATTTTGGATTTGTATTTAAAACAAGTTATTTTTAACCGACTTCAAAAAAAGGAGGAGGTTATCAATTCGACTGTATTTTTTTTTTTATGTTTGTTACCTCATAACTATGGACTGGGTGAACCGATTTTGATTATTATTTTTTTATTTGAAAGCTGGTACTTCCCGTGTGGTCCCATTTTAATTTGGTCCAGTTCCGACAACGGCATCCAGTGCAAAACCGTATAAGTTTTAAATTTGCATTAATTATGTAAACGACAAATAGACGAATAACTCAATATCACGCTAACCGATTTCGATGATTCATTTTTTATTGGAAAGGATGTACTTCAAGGGTAGTTTGATGAGAATTTGGTTAGGTTCTGATCATGGGATCCGTGACAAAGTAAGAAAACTTTCATGAAACGAGCCTACTCCTTTCTTAAGGGCCGGCAACGCATCTGTGTTTCCTCTCGTGTCGCAGGTGTCCATGGGCGGCCGTGATCACTTACCATCAGGTGACCCGTATGTTCGTTTGCCACCAATATTATAAAAGAAACTCTTCAATTCTTAGGAGCCTATTGTGCTTTTGTTCGTTGCTGTGTTGCAACATGACGCAAGCATTGTAATTACATTACTTAAGGTGTATTATGTGTGAAGCGATGGTAGCCGAGTTGGTGGTAGAAACTATCGCGGATTATTGATAAGGTTGCGTTCGTACCAAACGTTACTTATTGTACAACCAATTGAAACCATATAGCATACCATACCGATAGATACCATACGGCAAAAATGCGCATATTTTAATATACTTAAGGCGGAACGGAGTTCGCGGGCACTGCTAGTAAAATATATTTATGTACACTAAAAATGGAAAAATAAAGTAAATTTTCAAAAAAAAGTATTAACCGACTTCAATATCAATCAAAAACCCATAAGGCACTAAAAAGCGGAAAATAAATAGTTTATCAAATTAACCAAATTAAATAAAACATATGAATATGTGTGCTACATAGAGATATATTAGAAGTCGGTGCCAACTGAAAATCGTATCATCTACATAGGTACAAAAAGTTTAAGTTCACTCTCGCGTCTCTGTAATACTTTTCTACATGGAACAAATTTGAAATTTCGGTTGGCACCGATTTCCAATATATCTCTAGGTAGCACACATATTCATATGTTTTATTTAATTTGGTTAATTTGATAAACTATTTATTTTCCGCTTTTTAGTGCCTTATGGGTTTTTGATTGATATTGAAGTCGGTTAATACTTTTTTTTGAAAATTTACTTTATGTGACAACAGAACAGCGATGATAAATATTATAATTGAAAACAAACTACTCAGCTAAGACTAAAACTTCTAGTTATATTAATAAAGGATGAACAACTAGAAAAATACTTGATTGCTCTCCTATTTTTGTAAATTCACATACACTGTACCTGAATATAATATCCTCCTGCGCAGTCTGATGAAATCATTACATAGTATAAAACAAAGTCCCCTACCGCGTCTGTCTGTCTGTCTGTTCGCGATAAACTCAAAAACTACTGAATGGACTTTCATGCGGTTTTCACCAGTGGATAAAGTGATTCATGAAGAACGTTTTGGTATATAATTTGTCAAGGATTTTTTTTATAATCAGAGCGGGACAACGTCTGCCGGAACGCTAGTAAAAAATATTTATAAAAGTTCCAGTATTAAAACAATATACATGTCTGTGTGTACTACCCTCGAATGTGTGTTCGCACGTTAAAACAAAGAACAGTATTGTATCGTGTAACTCTAATTTAGATAACAACTATTATTTGTTACCGAGTAGTATTGTACTAGAGAAGCGAGGGTGACCATAATACAATGTTCATACATCTTTATAATTTTTTTTATTAAATTACATACCTGTCGGGACTACTTTAAGGGCATACTTAGAAAAGTATAATGTTAATCATCACATCTACTTTATCATTTAATCAATAAATCACTCAAGACCACACATGTATCAATAATAAAAGCGTTTACCTTAAACAGCAGGTAAAGTGTACACTATTGAATATACGCATTATTTTTAAAGATGTGAACGGTCCAACGCTCCGCGTATTAATGATCCCCACTCCCTTTGCATAATACAAAGCATACCTACAAAAATGCTTTATTAATTAGAGGTTGTTTGATGGTACACAAATACTTTTTGACGGTAGACGAAACCTTTATGCCGACATACATACCTGCCTAAAATCTGAAACAAGCACTGGCTTTGGTTAGTGTCTTCGAAGTAGAAATCTAATTATCAAATAACTTTCATCGTAGTTTTATAAGTTATCATGACAACAGCGATCAGCTAAAGATACTTGATCTGTTTTTATTCACCACGAAAATATTTAATTTTCTGAAATAATGGCGGTGCATCAAGGTCGAGATACTAAATTCGTTTGTAACTACACCGTAGATGATTATACGTTACAACATCATTCAATTACGTTCAATCTATACTTCTATTCTTAATATTATAAAGCTGAAGAGTTTGTTTGCTTGAACGCGCTAATCTCAAGAACTACTGGTCCGATTTGAGCAACAATGAAGAGTTTTTAAAATCGCATTCCACTACCGTACAACTCATTTGTAACTGAAATTTCATCCACACCGCATGAATGAGTGGATGTCTTCTACGGTGAGGTTCACAAGATCATTTCTACCTCGTACGCGGCGGTGTTTCCAATACACTGCGAGTTACAATCCTTCAAGAAACGAGTGTCCACCTATTTAAAAGCACTTACGACTAGTTATTTATAGTTATAGGGCTAGTTATTTTATAATATGTTTATGATCAACTTAACTTAACTATACTAAAGTTAAGTTTCATCAAAATCCGTTCAATAAATAATATTTACATGAAAGAATAACTAACTTAATAAGATCAATATAGAGATAGAACAGCTAATATTATTAATATTCGTTCAGTTTAAGTCATCACCAACTCAGTTTTTTTATAGTCGTTTATTGATTACTTCATTTTCCATTTCGTGTGGTATCAATGCATACTACATTTTACATACATACAATATTTTAATATAATCCATGGGAAAAATAATATGAGGTTACACCAGCTGCAAATATCGAATTATCGTAAACTGCCATTCGGCTGATACGCCAATACGTGACTCTTCTGTTATGATACCGTCATTGCAAATGGACCTTTATTTCTTTCTTAATAAAATCTGATATACTTTGAACACTAACGGTATAAGTTTTCTTTCCCTTGCTTATAACCGCTCGTTATGTGGCGATCGTTTACGCCTGAAATATTTGAACATAAATACTTGATGTCTATGTTACTAATGTCTTTATATTAAGTAATCGCTGAACCAGTATCGCTTGCGACGCGACACTGTGCTTAGATTTTCTAAAGACGATTATGCCATTTGATGACTTGACTTATGAAAAGTTTGTAAGTGATATATGTTTTTATGTTATTTTTAGAACTTCATTCGTACGATTTATATACATTTTTCTGTTTTATCTTCACAATGTAGCTTAATACAAAACTTTACCTGCAAAAGTCTTATCAAAATCCTTGGTTTAATTGTTTCGGAGATTAGCTCAGAAAAACAAAGCATTTACTTAAATCTATATAACATTTAAAATCGTGTAAACTACACTATGACTATTTAAATACAGCAGTGAATATAAATAAAAAAAAACGTTTGTACAGGAATATATAATAACACTAATGACTAAATATCTACATGACTTATCAACAGGAAGCTTCGGAAACGTCGATAACGGCGTTTCATCCCTTCGAGGAAGTGACGTAAGACACATTTGACCGGCGTTCGTGCGGAAATAGCGACTTTGTCTCGGTGACAAGTCCGGTCTGTCCACATGAATACAGTGATTAAGGACCCGTTCACACGTAGACAATGATAGTAACAAACACGTTTTACTATACTATTATGTATGTTAAAGTAGATTTAAATACTATACGCACACAGCACTTTTTTGGTTTTTGAGACGTAAAAGCGTACTCGGAGTAAAAATAAAATAAAAACCCAAAAGGTGCAAAAAAGTAAAAAAAATACGTTTTTAATTTGCATACAAACTAAATATAGAATCTTCAAAAAATTAACACTTTCTCTAGTAGACGGAAAAAATGCCCTGAAGCATTAAACTCGCCAGTGCGCGACTAAAATGTGCAATAGAGATTCATTCGCTGTGAACTATGACCCGTGTTCTTGTTTCTTTTCAATTCGCATATATGTTTTTTATTTCATTGAAGCATTTTAATCGTAATGACATCGATATTTGATTTTTTTATCAATAAAAAAAAACAATAAATTTCGAATATGGAAACACGTAGCTTAAGTTTAAAGTTATTATCTTCCAATTACTAGTACGGTTTATAAGAGTGTACTTAATTGTAGATATATTTTTATTTGCTCTTTCTAATTTTTAATATTGGCATTAAACTCTTTATCTGTTACCATCGTACAATCAAGTAATTTCCAATATTGAATACGTTTTTAAGGGTTGTGTTATATGAAGTCCTTTAAATTCTATACCTGCCTATTTCATCCCTTATCAGATATGACCAATGAATACCCAACTAGGATACTCCAAACCGGAAATCCTCGTGATTGTAGAATATTTTCAAGGCACTATTATTGAATAACACAAGTATCTATACAGAGATATTGATGAGCTAGGAAAAGTAAATATTAAAAAATATTTCTAGCATCTTTCCAAGATATATTTGGAATTCCACGGGAGAACGGAGAGCTGAATTCAAATTTTATATTCCATACGGGATCCTTGTCGGGAATGACTGGTGCGCCGGCAGCTCTAAATATTTCTCAAGTTATTTTCGAAATACCTAGACAACGATACCGATCATGTCGGTCACGATTTGCAAGTTTAGATATTAATTATTATTATATAATATAGGCCCGCGTCTGTTTTTCTGATAATTTTGTAATTTATTTCAAAAGTAAATTAAGACAATTACCTTATTACTTACTAGGAGCTGCACGCGACTCTGTCTGCAGGGATTCTCTATAAATTATCACCGTTATCATCAGCCTGTAAGAAGCCCACTACAGGATCATAGGCCCCTTCTAGGAGTAAACTATGGGCATAATCATCACTCCAGCTCATGACGTATCGCCGATTTCAAACTCCGAGAAATCCACACAGTTTTATATTTTCCCCATATACTACTACAAGAACATTTCTCAGGTTCAGGTTTCCTCACGATGGTTTCGTTGATCTTCAGTCGATAGTGTTACTAATTTCAATTATTAAATATTCGCGAATAACGAAAAATTCTTTGGTACCTGCCGGGGTTCGAAGCTGCGGACATCCGATGGATATTCCATAAGTCAAACCACAACGTACCATCATATATTAGCTTCATGTATGTAATTCACAAGTTTACAACCAATCATCAATGCAGACTTGTAGAAAATGTGTCAAAAATATTATACAGACCTACAAGTGCGACGTTGACAATGTACTTGGAACAGCCACACATTGTGAAGGGACAACAGCCATATTCCTAAGCAGACGTTGGACTGGAATCCCCAGGATAGGCGGAGACGTGATAAACTTAAGCAGACCTGGTGAAGATCTGAGACTAATAAGGTTGGGCTTACATGGAGCCAGTGTAAATGTGAAGCCACCGACAGAAAAAGGTGGAAAAGCGTTGTATCTACTCTCTATCCCAACAATTTGGGCAACCGATTTTAATGATTCTTTCTTTAATCAAACTGGTATATTCAGGGTTGAAACGGGTTGAAAAATAATTCTTATTTTTTTCAGAATATAGAAAAAGGTAAGCTTCAAATGAATTTGATAAAAAAACTTAAATAGACTTATTTGCGCTACCTAATAATCTATTTGAAATCTTTTCCAACACAAATTGCAAATTTGAAGTAAACAGAAAACATAAACACTTATTCTATATTATACAAATACGTGTCGCGGGAAACGATCGTGAACCTAAACTTTTTACGTTGATGCTTAGTTTCGGTTGGCATCGACTACTAATAGAGTTTATTAGGTGTCGCATATATAATTTTTTGTTATTTATATAATTGCTGTGTCGTTAAGCTATAGAACAGTCTCCCGAATGATCCTTCTTTCTTATGTTTATGTTATCAAGCCTTTTTGGCGCAATATAAGAGGTATTTAGATATCAAATCTCTGGACATGATGTACCTTAACCATGCTTTTACACAAAAAATAATATGTATAATACATTTAAATTATACATATCTTGGAAACCTAATTTTCCTAACCTCATTTGTAGTTTCTATTTGTTGTAAAAATTTGTAATTACTGAGCCTTTAAAGTAAATGTTCTCTTTCAAAGAAAACATTGAAATACGGTTTTGCAAGCGAAACTCGAGAAATACATTAAGCGTTGACCCCGTCGCCTGTTTTTCTCCACTGAGGCATCGGCGCAAAAGTGGTAGATATAATATAGTCTGTAAGCTACGGTAGTATTGCGTGTGTTGTGCCGTTACGAGCGGGGGCCACTCTCAGTCATAAAGGAAATTGAAAGTGCAGGGATGTAGTAACGTTTTACAGAAGTACAATAAATATTGACCGTCCACTGTTCGAAATTCAGCCATAACAAGAAGTAGAAAGTTTTTCCTTTCACCACTTAAATTATATATATCGTAGAATATACGACGTTAAACGTTGGGGCGGTAGTTGTAAAGGTATGACGCCATTCATAAATGACGTCCTCGCCATTTAATCGACTAGCCACTCAAAACCAATTAAGTATTAATAATAAAAGAATTTACCTTAAACAACAGATCCAGTAATAAAATACTGAATACAATTATTTAGTATACTCAGAGATGTGAACGGACCGACGCTCGGCACGACTATGACTTTTCGCTCCTTTTTTTCGCACTGACTATAGCTATCGGTTTGACAGGCCTTTATAGCTTTAACGGACTACACTTTTCACCCTTGTTTTGCTACGCCTTTTATAGGCTTGCATCATATTAAAGGATAGAGCGCAATATTTAGCGTAACGGTTCCCTTGCCGCCCCCACAAAACGGTCTGTCGGTACACCGTGGGGTTTTAGTCCGTGCGAGTCGGACATAACCCACTCTCTCCCCCGGGAGGGTGGGTATCCATAAGGGATTTCCCCACGTTAAAAAAAAAAAAAAAAAAAAAAGAACGGGCATTTGCGCCGATATATATACATTGTGCGTGGTTATGGATCGTGAAGTATGCCGAATAGAGATTTATATACAAAGGCTTCGACTCACGGATGGTATGTACAAAAATATATTTCAATTATTTTTTATTGATAAGGCTAAAGTTTCCATACATTGTATAAATAAAAATAATTGAAATCGGTTGAAAAGCAATGAAAAAACATGTAGTGATCTGTTTTATCTACGCCTATTTATATGTAAATTATATGAAGAAATATCTGTGGGTTCTTATAGGGATGAAGCGTAACGATAAATTACTATTATCCTATTAAAATGATAAGTGAGAAGATTTGTCAAGACAGATGAACGTCTATTACTCTTGTATGTAAAAGAAAGTCAACTTTTACATTAAATTTTACAGTAACATAGTTTATACATCAAAATAGCCCACATGCTATTTTCTTTAAACATTATCTGAATTGGCCCAAATATTAAGTTTAAAAAATCTTGCCATCGAAGAGGTATCATTTATCGTACGCTGCATAAACTCTTAGAACTGTTGTTACACGAAGATAATATGTGGTGTCAACAACTGTAAACATACAAATGCAGAGAAAGTCGCAGGCAGCTGCTAATACTCAGATATGTCGATAATTAAGGTTTTGCATTATGTTACTAAACTACTTACAGTCTCAAAAAGAAACGAAAGGCTTTAGTAACTACATTTTGTCCCAGACTTGGTTTCCTTGAAACTGAACAACGTCATGGAATAATCATCTATACTAATATTATAAAGAGTTTGTAAATTTGCGAGTTTGTGACGTTGTAGGGGGTAATCTCAGGAACTTCTGGTCCGATTTGAAAAATTCTTTCAGTGTTATATAGCTCATTTATCGAGAAAGGTTATAGGCTATATATCATCACGCTACGATCAATAAGAGCGGAGTACCAATGAAGAATGATTCAAAACCGGCTTTTTTTTTCTTTTGAGAGCTTCTGCTGCATGTTAGCGTTAGCCCAAAGTAACGACGAATTCGCGGGCAGAGGCTAGTCATGCTATAAATCGAAATAATATAATTGCAATGGATTACTCAATGTATTTGCGATTGTTATTTAGGTTGCAATTTGCCGGAATACAGTGCAAGTATTTTGATACCCTTTCTTTCGACAAAGACGCGGTTATTTAAATAAAAAAAAACTTCTTTGACTATAGAATCGATACTCGCTTATTGTAAGTGGAGTGAATAAATTTACTTCGTAGCTCTTTGGCAACAGCAGTAATAAAGGCGAGTCGTACGCGACGCGGGCGTTGACGGAGGCGTGTGAATTACCCACTTTTCCCCGAAAAAAGGGAATAAATACGCTAGGGCGGGGTGTTTTCTTCACATGCAAATTATTATTATTGTGCCAGTTCGGGTATTAGCGGGTTTTTATTGGGAAAGCTTCCCCATCTTCCCCTTTTTACGGGCCAGCGTCGGTGCTTTCACTGGCCGTTTCAAGATCCTCTAACGTCGTTCCCAGGACAACTGATACTATAATGCTATGAAGCCGTCTATTCGATACGACGCTGAACGTTTAACAGATAGACTGTACTAAAAGTTTACTATCATATGAATAAATCGAGAATTTTCTTCGAAATTATATATATACCTATTTTTATTTTACGCATAGATAACAGTGCATATATAGATAAGTGAATAATGAATTATGTCAGTGTATTATTTTACAACAGTTGTTGTTATAAGCTGTTGTTAATTTTCTGCTGTTGGCTAATTTGTGGTTTTTTATCGTATTTGAATTTGCAACAATAATACGATATTACAATAAATATTCATTAAATTTGAGCAACGTGAATTGCTCTTTCTTTCACACCTATTGGTTGTGGCAATGTTTGCTTCTAAGCACACTGCAATAATAACAGTGAACAGTAGAATAACGATGTCTTTAGTAATTTGAATAGAGTAATTATTAGCTGTTGTAATATTGATCGCCTCTTATTGCAACTCCTGCGAAGGGAACCCAATACTGATGATTATCGTAACAGGCAGACATAATACAAGACTTTAATCTTGTTGAATAATAGCTTGGTAACAAATGTTCCTGCAATTCTTTCGAAGTATTCCTGCAAATCAACTCATATATCGTGAACAAATTCCGTGAGTAGGTAATTAGCGGATGAGGCGACGCGCCACGAATCGTGATCGCATGATGCACGTTGACACTGTATGGCAGTACTCGTGTGCATTTTGCAACCGACGGTTTAAACCGTAACCTCGAGCGGGTTTTCTATTATTAATAATAGCGAAAAATAGACTATTTAGCCTGTAAGATTGTATTTTCTAATTATTTTTACAACTATACTTCTGTTGGAGCGTTATGTAAAATCATTGACAGTGAATTTCTATCTTAGAAATGAAAGTTACGACGGCGATATAACACTGAAATTAGTTGAAAGGAAAATATATTTTACTGTGATTATATATATAATCCACGTATGTTATTTATTCAAACTTTTATTTGTAGTAATTGATTTAGTCGTTCAACTATTGACTCTGTTAAAATTTATAAAAAGATTTCTCTTTGGTGATGTAGCTATGAGTTACAGTGATCAGTTGGCACCAGGTAGACTTTATAAGTATATGATTGCTACATTAACATCACAAAAAAAAAAACAAACATAATTAGGAATTTTATTACACCAAAGGTTTTTTTGTTTTTACAAAAGAACGTATTATTGTATGTTTCTAGTCGCGATTTCAGCGCTGGAACAATAAATAACCTAGTATAATTTTAGCTAGTAATAACGATGGAATAACACTTTGTTCTGTTTAGTGGGTTAGATAGCACCATCACTATTCATCCAAATAATTATAATTCATCGTTCTAGTTGAAATATGTACTGTTATAAAACTGCGCTAAGTTTATGTTTAGGCCATACATTGATAAAGCGAGCGTACGATGCGATGGTGCGTATCCGTAACTCGCGTGAACAATGTAATGCGATCTGTTGCGAGAGTCGACGGCTCGCCGCGCGGCACCGCACTCGCCACGCCAACGCCACGTCACGCCACGCGCACCGCGTGGCTCTGCACACAAACAAGCAATTATATTTCATCGGATTCTGATCCTATTAACAGATTATTATTTAAATAATTTTGCCCGTACATTTGATATTTAAGACATAAATAATAAGCATGTTTACTGTTAAAACACGTAGCTACGTTGCCGAGACAGGGACCGTATGAATAATGATGTCATATATAAATAGATTAGCTGGGTTTCTGGAAATTGAACGTGATAACACGAAATAATATAGTTAATGACTTTTACATAAACTCTTTAACACACGCACCCCTTACACTATGCACATTACAAGGATTAGAAGAAGGATCGCGACCACCGTACACCAGGTGGAACACCCGCCATAGTGGCACGTTTGGGCGTGTCGCGTTCCGGGATCAGCCGGTGTATATCCAGCAACCGGGGAGGGGGAGGGGGGGCTGACGCCGCAGCGAAACACGCTGCGGTCCTACAAAAAAAAAAAAAAAAAAAAAAAAAAAGAGGGAAACTGACGCCGCAGCAAAACACGCGCATTCGGCGCCCAGCTACGCATTCTTCCCGATGAGTTTCGCCAAGCGCGAAATCCGTGCTGGGCATCACAGGGTTTGGCAGACTAGATATGAAAGCTCTCCTCAGGGAAGACACACGTCTACCCAAATTGGAGAATATTATAAAATTGAGTACATTTATTAGAATTTCCTTCTATATATCACAAAAATTTTAATTGGAAATGGGTATTCTAAACAATACTTTATAATGATTTGTGATAATCTACGTATATGTCCATTTGATTTTTTGGGCTTGATGGAAAAGGAGTCTGTTATTAAATCGTTTGATAATTTTGTCAAGCATGTGATCATTAATCTCAGGACATTTAACGGACTTTGAAATTGCTACGAGTCTCTGATTTAGATGCAAATCATGACTGACAAATTTTTGTAACATTTTATATAATGTTCATGAAACGCGTCAAACGAAAGTGATTCGTATGAAATTCCGATCACCAACATGGACAAAAAATAGATTTATAACTTAAAAATCCTGTATAATGTCAGCCTGTGAACAGTCCAGTACTATTTAGTGACCTATTTAGCATGGAAAGCGTGAAGTTTCCTCGTCATATTTTCCTTCACTCCAAATACTGTATTTATTAAAAAAATCCACAAATTGTGAAAACTTCAATCAATTCTTGCTAGAAATTCACTAATTAGTTACATAGATAAGAAAATGTAATTTCGTATTCATTAAAACACTAAGAACATCACTTTTGTTGTTACAACAGCTATGTTCATTAATAATTAGTATTTTCGATTTCAATTCAATAACGTTGTAAAAGTAGTTGATCTGATGCCGACATTGTTTTAGTTTAATCCAGCGTTTCCAAAGGTTTTCGGTTAAAACAAAGCTCGTGTCACATTCCACGAGACAATGCCGAAATTCTGGTTAAGACGCGGGCCTTTTTGTCAAACGCCATCCGATGCGACATAACGCTGCGGTCGCGCGCTTTCGCCACGTTGCGTCGTCTCTGACGTCACCTCCCCGCTTTTAAATCTGATATTATTATTTACACTAGCTGTACTCACAGTTCTGCACACGGTTTTTAAATTGTATTAAAGAAATATAAAATTGTGAGACCATGTACAATTATAGAAATGCTCTTTAAAACAATTGTAAGTACGAAATGCACGCTACTTACAGTAACATGTAACGTATACATTAGATATATAGATACTAATAGCGTGCCATATGAGGTTTACCATCAGCAACATATTTGGAACATTAACGCACTATATAACTAACTACCTTAGTGCTCACTTACACCATATAAAGAACTGATTAAATAATTACTTAAAAATATAATTATAAAGATGCCCATATTATCATTATAATTAAAATTTTGTGACTATACAAAAAATAAACGGTCGTCTGTTCCGCAAGAAATTGTATTATGGAACTCTTAACGTAATACATTTATGGTCTATTAGGATTTTTTTATCTTCAAAGTTACTAATAATTTATAATGTCGAATCGTAAACAATAACTTGGTAATTATTTCTCTAATTAAAAATAAAGAACAAATTGAAATCTTGCTAAATTTCATGCAGACGAAGTCGCGGGTAACAAGTCTAAAATAGAATAAACTCAATTACTTTTTATAAGGTTCACTATCTGCCAGTAAAAATCCCGTGAAAATCGGCGTAACCGTTTTAGTAATAGCACAGCGCGCGAAGCCTCAGTTAATAGCTAGTCTAAATTAAAATAGATTAAATTACTTTTTAAAAGGTTCAATATCTGCCAGTGAAAGTCCCGTGAAAATCGGTCTAACTGTTTTGGAGAAAGCACTATGGGCGTAGTCGCGGTTAGCAGCTAGTATAAACTAAAATTGCATGAATTACTTTTTATAAGGTCAGCTATCTGCCAGTGAAAGTTTCGTGAAGATTGGTCCAGCTGAATCACTGAAGAACACGATCCAGAAATTCAGTGCGTTAATTTTAAAACTGTCCATACAACACATCCTTGATAATTGAATAAGCAACATTTTTTTAAAAGATCCCTAAGATTTTCATTTAAAAAATAGTTACAACATAGACGTTCCCTGGTTTAAGGCTCAGTAAGGCCAATAGATTTTGATTTAATAATGTTAGGTTTTGCAGTTAAGTACGAAAGAATATTACCATTTTACTGGACAGTAAGTTCGAACACCATGTCAAGCAGGTTTACTGTAATGAAGTTATTATAGAGTGAATAATTGCATGACAGATAGTGATGCTTGGAAATGATAATGGCTGTGATAATTTGTGCCTTCGTGGCCTATATTAAATAAGGTATTTTTTGTTCGATTCGACAATTATAACAATTTTCTCGCTTTTGTTTTCCCTATATATTGAGAAGAAGAAAAAATCTTTATTAGAAGCATGATAGATATACGAGTTACAGTAACCTATTCTACAGCTTCAGACTTGCGCACTCACTATAAGCATGTCATATACAAGTCCCCTTCGAAATTCGGTACCCAAAGGACATAAAGCTGAAGAACTACTCAACGAGCGCTCTCTACGAAACCATTTACCGCAAAGGGAGACGCCTTTAATCCCTAACACCGACACGAGACTAAACAAAGTAAAAATACTCATTCCATTACTCGTCGAATACTCAAACTAAACAGAAATAGTGCGGCATAACACGCAGTGGTTCGCGTTTGAATACGTACAAACCACTATAGAAGAATATGTAGGTACCACACGAACCAAGTCAGTAGAAGGCAACTGAGTGTATTGTTATAAACAGACCACATTGCGAGTATAGTGAGCAGCTTGTAGAACGGAGGCCGGTGTCGGGGAACAATGTATGCCGTGTAAAGAGAAGCATCCGGTAGCAAGCAGTGAGTGCAAACGAATGACTCGTTTATCTGTATGAGGTTCTTACGTTAATAATGGCAGTTACGTGCCAGTGGAGTGTAATTAAATACGCTTTTATTCGGCCCTTAAGTTGACAGTTTAGTGGACGCGAGAGGTTTTATTGTCAGCGTCGATGTGTTCTCTCGACGTACAGTTTTGTTAAAGTTTATTTTTGTGCCGATGTACCGGCTTATACTTCAACTTATACCACAAACATTTTTGAAGTGAAAACTTCTTTAGGCGCGTTGAGTGGTATTTTTGGCAGGAGATTAATTTGTATTTTCGCGTCATGACATGCTACGTAAGCATGACCGACCGTATTGTGCTTGCGCGGCGTGCGTCAGACTAGCGGTGCCTATGTACCTGTAATATTGATATTTTGCAGGTCAACATACGTTTGATTGATGAATAAACTTTATAAAAATGTATATAATTAATGCTCCGAGTGCCGATAGACATAAAAACCACACTAATGTTAATAAAAATAATTGCAATTAACCATTTCTGAAATTTAAATAATGTCATTCACACACTATAATTGGTATGAAAATTTAATACCTAATAATATATTTGAAGTCGATGCCAACCTAAATTCATATCATCTATATACAAAGTTTTGGTCCACTCTCGTGTCCCATGATGTATATCTGTATAGGTAGTATACATATTTTATTACCTGCAACAAATTTGAAATATAGGTTGGCATCGACTTCAAATATATTATTAGGTAGCGCGAATATCAATATTTTTTATTTAATTTGGTTAATTTAATAATTCAGTTATTTTTCGCTTTTTAGTGGTTCATTAGTTTTTCACATCGAAGGCGGTTTATTTTTATGGTAATTTTTTTTTATTTTTCCATTTTTAGTGTACATAAACATATCTGGTTTCTAACGGGTATAATAAATCTGTCATAGTGGGAGCATCCAGAAGTCGGAGCATTCAGCAGTCGGAATTAACACATAAATAGTAACGCATATTTTATTACAGAATCTTACGAAGATTCGAATTATCATAGGTGTTTGCTAACAGCGCCATCTATTATTTTCTATGTTAATCAATATTGACAATTTTAGGTTAGATTAGGGTAGTTATGAACAGTCATAACTTCTAAGAATTCCACATGTTTATTCACATAAGCACTGATAGAAGTCACTTAATAAACCGGTGTCACGCCACACTCGACGCGTGACACCATCTTAAGAAAATGTTCGTCGTACGATAACATTTCTAACTTGATTTGATTTTGGAACCTTTTATTATTGATTAAAACCGGAAATACAGTCTATGTGCAGTCGAGATAGAATAGTAAAGTTGCTATTTAAAATGAATAACAATGTAAGTAATTAAAACATATTGGCATTGTACTATGTTATCAGTATTACTTTGTAATTACTAGAATAATTGTCGATCTAAAATGAGTTTTATGGCAAATAAGGATTTGTAAAGTACTTCGGTTGTTACAACGGTGAATTATTTTAAGATAATTAATGATAACGTAATTATTCAATGTATGATGTTAAAATCGTTATTTATTTATAATTAGAATTATTAGGGAACATAAAGTGTAACTATGTACAAAATCGTAATTAAGTACTTCGTTAAACTAAGACTTCCTTCACTTGGGTTGTCGGTAGGTGAAGGAAGGCGATTCCTTTATAAGTGCTTGTACGAGGTTGTGCAAGATTAATTATTCATTATTGTTTCGAGTTCGTGAGATCTATCGTTATTGTCGCTAAGTGATAATTATTGTCTCTGAGAGCATTGTCTCTGAGATTATTGTAAAAGCATTATTAAAAAGAACAAGAATCGAAGAAGTCGTTGTTTCATTTCATAGTGCCAGTCGTGTTGTGAAAATACATACAAATGGAGGACGATGCCATCCGTGCTCTGCTCTATAGGCTCTACCTATCTACTCTGACAAATCGGTTCCAATTTCACGAAAATACATAAAGACGAAGTTGGTGAAAATCAAATAAACGATATTTCAAGCCCTTAGAAGTTGAATATTTTCTTGAAATTTAAATGGGACTACCTCTGAATATAACCAATTCAAATAAAAAAAGAATCATTAAAATCGGTTCATAATTGACGGAGATATCGATTAACATACATAAAAAAAAAATACATACAACCGAACGTAGTAACCTCCTCCTTTTTCGAAGTCGGTTAAAAAGAGAATACATTTATTTTATTGTCTCGAGTTTCTACTTATGTAGGCAGTCCTTACCACAGCCTCGACTCTATTTTTATTTATCTGACTGATTTAGAAGACACTGCTATGTGTGCAAAACACATTTTTTATGCGATTGAAGGCAAACGAACATACGTGCCACCTGGTAGTACTTGATCACCGCTGTCCATGGACTCCTGTGATACGAGAGGCATCACTGATGCATTGCCGACCCTTGAGAAAGAAGTAGGCTCGTTTCTTGATGGTTGGTAAGTTATATTAGTCTTGAAAAGCCGGCGCTGGCAGTTAATTCCAAAGAACCAACGTACGTGAAAAAATGCACGCAAAAACCGCACAGTAGATGACTTCTAACCATTATAATGTCATAATATAGTTTACTAGTTAAATTACTATTGCGTTCACTAACAGTAATCAGCACTATAAGAAAGTATTAAAAAATGTATGAATAATTCAACGATAAATAGTTGTAAAAACTACAATATACTGGCACGATAATTACTAAAAAATACCTGTCTCTAACTAGCTTACCCGATTCTTTGTTAGGTAACGTTTTATATATCACTCACTGGCTTTATTTAAATTTAAACTGTCATGACAGTATTCTTCTAGTGAACATTAAAATATATGTACATAACATCAGTAAATCTTGTCACGAAGAATAGGGGAAATTACAATATACGTTTAATTATCTTCGTCTGTTTCAAATCTATTGATGATAGTTGTGTCTATGAATATCAAGCACCGTACATATGCTAAATATTCATAGTACTAACTCTCTCGCGTTGCGCAATTTGTTATCTTTGAACTTTGCGCAATGACATAGCGCTGACTGTGTTTACATTATATTAAATCCAAAAAAAAAAAATTCGTTTTAAAATAAGCAATTCTGTTATACATCTCAAACTCTATGTTGATATCCTTAGAAATATAAAAATGATAAATGATATAGTTTTCAAGGGTGAAATAAAATTCGACTGTCAGGCAATTTAACAGCGAGTTGGTAGCGAGTTATAATTGGTAGCGCTGCACGGCCGCGACCAGCCTACGAACGACGTATGTTCATTTCCAATGCTCTACATTATTTAGCGAAATCAACGTTAACTAGCTATTTCACACGTAATGTCGCTATTAGTACGAATACTATTTATAAACAGTATTTTATATTTCGTTTCTTTGCGTGAATGATTAATTTTGCTATTATTGTGGTAAAACAGAAGGTTTTTTGAAATTATTTATATGTAAATAACTAATCACGAACTCACATGATACTAAGTAATAATGAAGCCCGAAATAACATACATCATCGTCATCATCAGCCTCTACGAGACCCGCTGCAGGTTAATCAGCCTCTTCCTAAAGGAAAATATCGGCATTACCAATTGAAATTATTAGTAAATGTACGCGAGTTCCGGAAAATTCGTTCGGGATTCGGACATCAGATTGATAATCCACCTTTCAAACCATCATGACTTTAGTATACTGCACTGTCTATAAATGAAAGAATGATACCTGACTCTTAAGAGTAAATGGTGAAATATAGTAACAGATTTTGTAACTTAAAATTGTTAACATTAAGCAATATCCAACTACTATGCTCTGGTTCAGTTGCAGTTTTTCCTACATTGAAACTTCAGTTTGTGGGACACGAATTGCGATGTTATTCAAATTTTAAACTAATTTATTTTATTATAATGATGTAAATGTTAAGGAAGAGGTTAAGGCAAGTCATCTATTTTTTTTTACTTGCCTCGAACGTAATTTATTTTATCCTTGAATATTGTTAATTAATCAAATCGTTATGACAGCGATAAATGATGATGGATCTCTCACAGTTCTGGTTTCTATTTGTAGGTTAGTTTTGTAATATATTGTGCTTGAATTTAGGTATAGTTATGTAACTTTATCGTCACCCCATTCACACTAACACACGAACTACAACAAGTATTTTTTCGCTAATTCTTATTCTAGTCTTATTTGAAACAGTACAGCAAGAAGTTGTTTAAAACTGAACGATATAAAAAAAATATAATTAAGACGCAATTTACAAAAATATTAACTACTAGCTGTGCCCGCGACTCGGTAGACGTGAAAACTAATGTAAAAAACGGAGATTAATAAAAACGCCTGAATGTGTTAAGCCCATTTACTTACCTATTCTTCTTTCGTACTTAAGTCGCGTCGTCATTAGAATTAGAAAACTTTTGATAGAGTGAATCAATTTTAATGAAGATAAGACTAGGTGTTACTCGAAGATATTCTTGTATTATCGTGAACGCAGCACTTTAGCAGTGATGCATGTTCGAACAAGCAGACAGAGAGAGAGAGACATTTCTAAAAATAATTAGAATGTATTTTATTAGTTATTCCAAGACCTCTGCAATAATTTTTTTCACAAAAATCTTAAAGTGTAGACACTTTAGATTTACATTGTTATATGTATAGAAGATAGATAGAGGTATATTACATAGGAAAAAACAGAACAGTTCATGCAATGCATGAAACTATTATTTAAGGTATCAAAATAAAAGATCTTAGTTCTAATACTGTACTAATTGTGGGAGTAGCTAATTCAGTTTTACATAGTGCCATAAGCAGCGTCTAAGAACCACATATTATTATCACCTTGTACTGCATAGAAATGTTACAGTCGTAGTTAGATATAAAGTAAATTAGCTGGACTTTGAAATGTATACTAGTTAGGAGCTAAATAACATTAGAATGAATAACCTTCATTGCCCATTACTTATATACTATCAGAAATGAAAAGTTATGTATTAAAAACAATACGGATTATTGCTTTTATATAATGTTATTTGATATTTTATATAATGTTAATTTTTAATTGCCGTATTGATAATAATAAGTTATCGTACGTTACGGTATTAATAGTAATAACGTAGAGTTGAAGAACAACTAATTATAAATACACATGTAAATAATAATTATTTTGTTCATGTTGAAATGGTGTAACGTCACGTTTTCAATATTTCTATTTTCACCTCCAACACCACGAAACTTTGAAAAGAAACCTAAACAGTTTACCGCTGCTGTAGAAAAACTTATTTCCCAACCGTTTATAACTGTTCTGCGTTTATAATAAAATGTCACGAGCAAATGGAAACTTTTAACCGCTTATTTAATGAAACCTTTAGATGATAACTACAACAAACGAAAATTTGAAATAACCTTTAGGAATTTGCTAGACAAAGCGTTTAGATACTCGCTTCACAGAGAATATGCGAATCATTTCATGGATATATTAATGATAATAATATAGAAAATAATTAAGATTTTGCACAATCATGACGAAAGGTATTTCAAGAAGATAGAAGAATATCCAATATCATCATTTATAAGCATAAATAAGACTGGTAATGATATTCTAGTGTATGTATATATATCTATTCTTTTGGTTCTGTAGCCTAAACTTCTTGCTAGATTTTGATGTAGGAGATGTCGGTAGACTCGTTTTAATTATGGAGTAACATATGTTATAAAATATTCAAATGTGATGTCAGATTGTTATTGCTAATTTTACTTATATCTCAGATATGCTCAAATAGAAGGCCATTCATCGGAGCAATAACTATACTACACTCTTATGTTTATAAACGTTAACTTGTAAAGCTGGGGTAATTAAATTTATCTTTAATACTAATATTCGTATCAAAATGTTTCCCTGTCAGAAAAGAATACGTACAAAATTGGAAAACTACAGCCAAGAAACAAGCGTTTAAATGAAATAATTACATAATTACGTGTTCATTTCTATTTTTAACATTACATACTAAAAGTAAGGTATTATAACTCGTAAGAAATTATCCAGCGGTTGCGAAGTTACACAATTTTGTAAGAGATCTCTCTGATACCGTTATTCTATCGAAATTAAATGTTTACGTCAAAGTTAAATTCGTTTCATAACCGAACCTTAACTCCGTAGTAGAAATTAAAAATGAAATCGTATCAAAGTAAATTGAAATGATATTTACTGTCTCCAACGTATTGAAACCTCATGTAAATATTGTAAATGAAAATATTTAAAGCGTTAAGGAATACAAACCGTTATGTTGCTTCTGGAATTTCATTAACTTGGATCCTTTAAAGAGGTTTCATCAAATGCCGTTAGAATATACGGATGTAGTATAATTTCTTAGCTAAAGGAAAATGTCTTCAAGCTTTATATAAATTTACTTAAATTAATTGAACTGTACGTGTTCAGCCATTTTTGATATCATTATTACGACAAAAGATTTAGTTATTTTTTTTAAGTAGTGTTGTAAATATTTTTTCCTTCGGTGTTTCATAAATTAAGTAATAATTGAAATTAGAGCTGTGGTAGGTATCCTTATGACATACACAAAATATGAAGATCGGATGTCGAAGATATAGATTTTTAATACTACGTACTACTTTTCTAATAGGCTTTGGCTAAAAATTCAATAAAAATAATCCGGTTAAACTGACACCTTTGTATTGCAAATATACTATTATTTTATTAGTCACATTTATAGAAGAAATCATAAATCAGAAAATTCCCTGGTATTAAAAAGGAAGCCATGAACACTTAACGCTCGCGTGACAACAACAAAAGTTGAAAAAATGTTCGATTTTATTACGAATAATCACTGTGTAATTTATGGTAAAATTTTCCATTAAAATGATTGCTTTTAATATATTTTACGTGTAATTCGTGCGGCCAGTGCTAGTCACTGTGTCTATTGACCTCAAGTCAATAATGATAGATGATCAAAACATAGATTTTATTCAAGTTCGAAGTCATATTACATCGAATTATATGTTTTAAAGGCAAGAAATAAACTTTAGCTTTTCTTTTTAGAATCAAAATCAATTACAGTTCAAAAATTTTATCACGCCTTAATTCAAGATCACTAAGGAGCTACTAAATGTTGTTTAATAACATTATTAAAAGACGACAAGGAGAGCCCTCGTACGCGTTTAATTTACTTGAAAAATATCATATCACGTTAACACGATGGCCCTTGTGTCAACAGTGACCCGCGCTTTCAAATTTCATTAGGTGGCCCCTACCTCGAGATTTTTTGTTATAAACTCATTCAAAACTCAATTTTATGTTCTTAATCATGTCGAATAGACTGTGGGTGTAGATTCTTTGCCCTATTTTTTTTTCTTTTTCTTGCATATTGGAAATCTATTCTTTTTACTAAATATTATTATTGCTATAACGAGGTGTGTGAATATTTCGTATTTTACAATTCGTGTGTTTTCATTACTCTAATAAAGTTATGATGCCTTTACTAGAACTCTCCGCGGAGTTTATATGACACTACATACTTAATTCCTGTTCTGCCATTATTTATAATCACTCCACTTGCACACAATAACCAAATTATATTACGCAAAATATCAATACGATTCCATAATATAGGATCAAATAACGCTAGTTTATGGATATAAAATAATAACCACAATTTGACAGACTACGATCTAGACAACATTTCATCATAATATTTCTATATATTCTTATACATATAAAAACTTAATACATGTGAATAATATATGAAACGTAGCGTCGAAAAATACAATAATGGAAACGTTACCAGAGCAATTTATTTAGGCGTTATGCCAAGATACAAATTAAGCATTAAAAATGTAGTTCATGGGAGATGGATTGTCCGAGTATTATTGTTTTATTTACATTTGTAACATTCATTTCATATCTCTAAAACAAAATAATTTCAGTTGTAATTTTTATAGATACAAATGCAATTTGAAGAATTTATATATAAGAGAAAAGTAAAATTCAGTGGTAGGAGCGAAGCAGCTATGTAATCCCGGGCCGGGTTGGGGTTTCATCGTGAGCCAAGGATTGCCTAAAGAAAGCGCTTGTAAGCATACCGCGATGCTAGTCCGGTGAAGCTGTTAAGATCTTGCTAGAACAATAGCGTAGTCAGTTCGAGAAAAACAGCGCGATATGTACTGAGATGAACTAAGTGTGTACCGCGTCACTGTGTGCATACCCTGAGAGTGAATAATACGGCACAAATAATTTGCACAAACTATAATCCTCATGGTAGGTCTAAAATCGTTACTTTACTTATAATTATTCAAGGTTAATGTTACATAGTGGAAATGTTAATAATTTTGTTTTTATAACAAAGTTAGCTAGTATTATATAGACAGTTTAAAACTTTCAACAGATGACGTAGGCGTATTAATTTACTGTTTCAGTCAAAACACAAAAGCTACATTTCTGTTTTAAATAATTTACTTTCAAGTAAGTACTTTATTCAAGAGATATTAATATAGTTCATTTGAACTGTTCATTTAATGAAATTAATTGACATCGTACAATGCATGGTAGCTTTTACAAAAATATATCGGGTTCTGTGTACCGACGAAATTCAAATGGGCATCGGATATTAAATTCGGATAAGTTTATGGACCTATTAAATTTTACCACCGAACTATAATAAAAAAAGTCGAGGCAGTCATAAGTACTAGCATAAGAAGTGAAAACTCAAAATAATGAAATAAATGTTTTCTCTTTTGAATTTTCATATTAATTATAGTGTGAGTGAAAATATTAAATTTCAGAATTTGTGTATTGAAATTATTATAGACCAAGGTCCCAGAGTTGCCAAACCTATCTTATTTTTAAATGGATGAAACTGTATGTTTTGAGTAGTATTTTATGTACTTACTAGCTAACCCGCGCAACTTCGTCTGCGCCAAATCGGTTATTATCGGTTCCAATTTTATTTCCGTACACGAAAAATCGTGTGTGACACGTGTCCAATTGTGAATCTAAACTCTCCTATATATATTGGCAAGAAATGTCAACCCCGGTTGCTCCTGTGGCTTTCACCTCCGCACCCCATTTACTATCCTCGCATCAACGCAATAATTTTACCGGCTTATAGTTTTTATGTTATTATCTTCTAACCAACTCCATCAATTAACATGCTGTAAAAAGTAAACTTTATCTTCATAAAATATTCAAATTGGTATTTAGCTACTTGATTTGTGTAAAGTATACACGAAACCTATATCTAATAGTTTTAGTAATTTGTAATTAGTAATTGAAACATTTATTTTCTTTTTCAAATAAAAACAGTCTTTTCGGGCTGAGATATTGAACTTAGATATATGGTATATTGTATTTTTTTGTAAAACTAATAGTAATTAATTTTGCTACAGATTTAAATCCTTTATTTCAAATAATTCCAGCAACGCACGCTATGTTATAGAATTTGCTAATTTGAATTACATTTATTGTGATCAAGTATTGAAAATAATATATATTTACCAAAATAAAAAGGAATCTAATATACCTTTCTAACAGTGAAAGAATTTTCAAAATCGGATCAGTAGTACCAGAGATTATTCCAAACATCCAAACTCACTAACTTCAATTTAAACATTTTATATTGGAGTTTCATAGATATGAATTCTACTATTGTCAAGTCAGTCATGGGAGAATCACTTTATACATAATATTATTTTTTATTATATAATTTAGTTCTTCCAAATTAGGCCGCTGAGACGCACAAAGACAAACACAACGCTTACAGATATCATGCCTTAAATAAATACATATTTACATAATAATTACTGTTAGTTATTGTAATTATTTAGTTATTGTAAGAAATAATTTTATTTGCAGTAGTAAGACTGAAACTAGAAAAAGTAGACTGAACTAAAAAAGAGACTAGAAAATAATGGAAGAGAAACAATTATTAAAGTGTGCATTTTATAAAAACTCTGATGTTTTAATATTGTTTACTGAAGAAACCTTAAAATAATGTTAAAAAATTAACAATGGCTTGAACACACAATATCAAATTTAGCTTGATGATGAACTTGGAATGATTTTTGTGATTTGATGTTGAAACTTAGATAAGCTGGATTTAGTAAAAGACCAACATAATTTAAATATTAGAAAAAGCAATCATTTGGTCATTCCATGTTTCAGGCTCACTAAGTCCAAAAACAGTTTTTTAGGTAATAGTGTTAGGTTTTATAACAAAGTCCCAAAGCACAATATCAATTGGGATAGTAAGTTTAAGTATTATGCCAAGTCGGTTTTAATATCTAAAAGCTATATTATAGGGTCGATCAATATGTACAAAACGAATGTAACTATCTCTGTTTTGGAAAAAATTATATCATGAAATGATAAACTAGATGGACTTTTTTACCGTTTCTTCTCGATGACTGGGTTGTTTTTCGAACCGTGTAGTTATGACGCTCATAAGCGCCTTCTCAGGGCCTAAATTGAATAAGGTACTATTCATTTTGATTAAGAGAAAATTGAATAATTATATTCAATAACTACCTTCACTTAACTGGCTAACGGAAGCGTCAGATAAAAACCACTGGAGTAGTTTGGAGATAGCCTTCACCCTCGCATGAGGGGTTCGTGCCTATTTCAAATTCAAAATAATAATCTTAACTTTTTTATAGTGTATAAACTAAACATGTGGCATGGAATAAAGAATTTTTATTTTATTTATTTTTAGCTACCTTATCTTTTATTCCTATCAGTTTTTTTCACTGACCTAATTAAAATCTGTTCCGAAATAAAATAAAAATAAATGTTTATCGTATAAAAATAATTGGTTCGAAAAGTTAAAAAAAACCACATATATATGTAGGTAGTAGATAGACTTTGAGACTTAAATAAATAATTGTTAATTATTATCTTATATTATATGATTCGATTTTTTTTAATGAAGATAAAAGTATTTGAATCAAAGGTAGTGAGTACTTTAAATATATTATTAACATTAGTCTGGTTTTCACATCTATTGTCACTCGGAGCAAAAATTATATACATTTTTATCTTATATATAAAATTCTCGTGTCACAATGTTAGTTACCGTACTCCTCTGAAACGGTTTGACCGATTTTTATGAAATTTTATATGCATATTCAGTAGGTCTGAGAATCGGCTACTATCTATTTTTCATGCCCCTAAGTGATAAGGGTTGTCCACCCCTAACATTTATTTTTTATTTTTTGGTCAATTTTATTTTATTTTATTTTGTTATAATGAGGCATTAAAAATATATACAACCCTAAATTTTCACCCTTCTAACACCAACCCCTATTTTTTAATAGCCATTTTTGTAATTAATCGTTTGTCATCCCACTCGATAACTGATCAATTAAATTATCACTTGGTAAATTATCTCAGTCAAAATACTCAATAAACTCAAAAACTACTGAACGGATTTTCAAGCGGTTTTCGCCAGTGAATAAAGTGATTCATGAGGAACGTTTTGATATATAATTTGTCACGGTTTTTTTTTTTATAATCAGGGCGGGACAACGTCTGCCGGGCCCGCTAGTAACGTATATTAATCAATAAAAGTATGAGAAACTGCAAATTATCAATATTAGATGTACACATGACCCTATACTACACGTCGATACTCGGACGCAAACCGCGCAAGCGCAATACGGTGTGTCACGCTTCATAGAATGTTATGACACGAAATTATAATCCTGACAAAAAAAAAAAAACAATTAACGGCGCCTAAAGATGTTTTCCCTTCAAAAATTTGGATCTCTTTCTAGTGATTTTGGTACCCGCGGCCCCACGTGCTCATAAGTACACGAATTTTAGGCGTAGTTATGCGAATTCTTAAATTAAAATTTAAATAATAGGTCTTTACCTATGAAATTGCCGTTCTGTAGTACTGGCCATTTCAAATGAAAATAATTTTTGTTTGGCTAAGAATTCTAATTTCAAATTAATTTTATTTTAAAAACATGGAATTCTTTTTCCAAGAGTAGTCATTTGTTTATTGATTAGTGTTACACTTTCATCGCATTTCAATCTTTTTTGTCATCATGGATACGTTAAAAATTCGAGTAATTATGGAATATGAGTACCGTCGTGGCAGCAACGCGGCACAAGCGGCACGCAACATCAACGACGTTTACGGAGCTAACACTACAAACCAACGCGCAACCTTTTATTGGTTTGCTCGCTTCCGTTCTGGGAATTTCGACCTGAAAAATGAACCTCGCGGTCGTCCGAAGGCTTTGGTCGACAATGACGAATTAAAGGCGATTCTGGAAGCTGATGATACACAATCTACGGCTGAATTAGCAGCAGCTTTCGACGTTAGCGTCAAAACAATATTGGTCCATTTGCGTCAAATTGGCAAGGTAAAAAAGCTTGACAAATGGGTGCCCCACGAACTCAATGATCGCCAGCGCGAAGTACGCATCGAAACGTGCCTTGCACTGCTCAACAGAAATACAAATGAAGGAATTTTGAACCGCATTGTTACCTGCGATGGAAAATGGATTCTGTTTGATAACCGCAAACGCTCAGCAAGTTGGTTGGATCCTGGTTCAGCACCTAAACAATACCCTAAACGAAAACTTACCCCTAGAAAAGTAATGGTCACAGTTTGGTGGTCTAGCGCCGGTGTGATTCATCACAGCTTCTTACCAAACGGGGTGACCATTACTGCAGATGTGTACTGTGAAGAACTGAACACAATGATGGAGAAGCTGGCACATCTCCAACCAGCATTGGTCAATCGCTCGTCTCCGCTGCTCTGCACGACAACGCGCGATCTCATACTGCACAGCAGACGGTCTCCAAGTTGCAAGAACTGGGGTTGGAAGTTCTCCGTCATCCGCCCTACTCACCAGACCCTGCGCCTACAGACTACTACTTTTTCCAGAATATGGATAACTCCTTGGCGGGAAAAAAATTCAATACCCGAGAGGCAGTACAAAATGCCTTTGAAGAATTTGTTGCCTCCCGTCCAGCTGATTTATTTAAGAAGGGCATCAATAAACTGCCACTGCGTTGGCAAAGATGCATTGATTGCATGGGTGATTACTTCGATTAATACAAATAAAAAATACATGAAAAAAATTCGTTTAAATTTTTTCATACAAAACGGCAATTTCATAGGTAAAGACCTAATATTTTACTCTAATAATGAGTACATAAAGAAAGAGTAACAGAACACGAAACACGGTTTAAACATTTTATATATATATATATACATATATTGTACTTTAAGATTTAATTGTATGAAATTAAGTATTAGATATTTGCAATGTTCTTCTTTTAAATATAACAATGTTCATTTGCTATTGTCCATTTAACTTACTTTGTATTAGAACTCAAAGGCGATTAATTTTTCCGTTTCGCTACAATTTCCACAGATAAAAGACATACCGTATCGCCGAGCTGCGGGAAGCCGCAACAAATTTTCATTCGATTGAAGAATACATAGAGCTATTTATATAAAATGTTGTTTTAAATTTTTTTTAATACGAACTTAACATCTAAGACAGTATTATTACAAAACGTAATTGAGTATTTGAAGCTGCTGAACGATCTGTCTCAAGATTATTTTGATATCCATAATCGGTTTCCAAAAATTTCTCGCAAATCATCTTCATGTGGTTCGAAGGGGTTTTGTACTAAGCTTGCGCTTGTAATCTTCCATAAGGAATCTTCTGCTGCAACATTTATCGCTTCTTTGAAATATGTAACCGCCCCAATACTACTTTACCTTGTTTTCATTAAATGGGCTTGTTTATTTTAAAACGAAACGTGGGTGGGGCAACTTTAAATCTATTCTTAGTTTTGAACATTGATATTATACTCTATCAATTACTATAAATATGGAGTACTAAATATTTGAAAACAGAGCGTGTTCACGCCCACGCCAGCATAACCACAGATCACGCCGCCGTGGTCTGGGGGTAAATTTCGCTCCCGCACACCAGATTAGGCCCCCCTTGGCTGCGGCTCAAGCCTAGGTCCGATTCCTCGGCGTGAAGCCCTTGAGTACGCTGCTCGCGCGATACAGTGACACAAAATTTTACATCACTGCCACAACACTACACATATTACCTCCACACATGTGCACACCCACACGCTTACACATGAAAGTGGAAGGGTTTTTGTTTTTTTCTCTTATCGAACTGAAATAGTTTAGAAATTTTCCGATACAAAATTTACATAAGAGTTATTGAGATATGCATGCCTGGTACACATATATATTTCAATAACTCATATGTGTATGAATATGTAGCTTAGCTTAGGTTAGCTCAGATAGGTCGCGAATTGCATGAATCAGGCAACAGCCAAAGCCGAGGTGTGCCGCGCACCCTTGAGCTAGTTGCCCAAATAAAAATAGGGTGAGTGCCTTAAGCGCTCGCCTTAGTAGTTCGGTGAAGCTGTTAAGACCATGCCAGGTCAACAGCGTAGTCAGTTCGAGAAAAAAAGAGTTATGAATCCTGAGAGGTATTGCTAGAGTGGCCTGCGTTGCTGTTTCACTAGAAATGGTGCTTATAAACCGGCAAAGTTCGCATGTTTACAGCAAATTATCATCCTCTAATCGATATACAATATCTTCCAATGGCCGTGTAGCGTTAATAAGTACTACAGCTCTTTTATTAAACTATATTATACTTAGTCGGGCCATAAATACTGTTACAATTAAAAATAAACAAAATATTACATTTGAATTTGGAATCTGTCATTTTATATGATTATTCATTGAGTTTTCTCATTTTGGCGCCATTACATTGTACAATATTTTGCGATATTAAAATGGAGTAGGTATGGAAGAGGTAAGGACCCAAATGCAATATTTAAAACTCTCCATACGCTTGGTATTAGTAAAATGTTTTTGTACCGGGCTATTAAGAAGTACAATGAGACCTCTGTTTGTGACACAAAAAGATCTGGCCGTCCACGTAGTGTTCGTATGAAAAAGGTGGTCAAAGCAGTAAGGGAAAGAATTCGAAGAAATCCTGTCCGGAAGCAAAAGATTTTATCTCGGGAGATGAAGATAGCATCTAGACCCATGTCGTGTATTTTAAAAGATGACTTAGGACTTGCAGCCTATAAGAGATGTACTGGTCATTTCTTAACTGATAATTTTAAAAAGAATAGGGTGGTATAATCCAAACGACTACTGAAGCGGTACGCAAAGGGAGGTCACAGAAAAATTTTGTTTACGGATGAGAAAATTTTTACAATTGAGCAACATTTTAACAAACAAAATGACCGTATTTATGCTCAAAGTTCTAAGGAAGCTTCCCATTTAGTCGACAGAGTGCAACGTGGGCACTATCCGACTTCAGTGATGGTTTGGTGGGATATTAGTTATGAAGGAGTGACTGAACCATACTTTTGTGAGAAAGGTATCAAAACATCGGCACAAGTGTCTCAAGAAGAACCGTTCTTGAGAAGGTAGTGAAGCTCCTTAACAACACCATGTTCAATAACCAAGAATGGTCTTTCCAGCAAGACTCGGCGCCGGGTCATAAAGCTCGGTCTACGCAGTCTTGGTTGGAAACGAACGTTTCGGACTTCATCAGAGCTGAAGACTGCCCGTCGTCTAGCCTCGATCTTAATCCGCTGGATTATGATTTATGATCAGTTTTAGAGAGTACTTGCTTTAAACGCCATGATAATTTGGAGTCCCTAAAACAATCGTACGATTGGCAGTGAAGAATTTTCCCATGGAAAGCCTGCGTGCTTCTATTAATAACTTGCCTCAACGTTTAAAGGACTGTATTGCAGCCAATGGAGACCACTTCGAATAAGGTTTTTATATATTAAATTGTTTTACATTTATGTATTAAACTAACACACTGTAAAAGTAATAAATGTTATTTGCAATAGAAAATATTTTTTTCTTTGTTTCAGTATTTATGGCAAGACTAGGTATATGTATATATATATACATATATATGTATATACATTAGTGAGACTATATAATTTCTTTAATTGTTGTTGTCATTATTTCTTATATAATATGTAGAAAATTAATAGATTAGTACGCCGGTACCAAGGTTACTAAAATGTATTTGATTGGTTTCACTAATTCTTCACAGTACTTACGACGATTTCTTGTGTTCCTTATTATCTTCATAGTCAGCAATTTTCCCTTTAATCTGAAATAGTAAATCTCTGTTGGCTGCAGTTTATACTTCAACACTTACTAAATATTTTTGTTCTTATTTTAACATCAGTGAATCGATTCCAAAAAAAAGGTTTTTTCTCTGGTATCTTTGTACGTGCATGTTTATTTTAAAATCTAAACCAATGGTTGTTATGATACTTTTATAGGATTATTATACATAATCTGTTTATTTTTGTATATAAAACATTGAATTATCGTTATTATCTATAGATTAACAGATATTATAATCTGTGATTATTCCTGATCCTTGACGAACTTTGTCTACCTTAACCTTTTTTTATATTGATATAGTGACGTGGTCAATTAGGGTTGTATTATTTAATTAGTTTTGTTTGTTTTACCAAATAAGTTATTATTGTAGTTTCATTTAAAAAAATAAAAAAGCATATATTATTCATTTTGCGCTATACACAAATGTAGCAGAAACATGGCGATCAACGGCCAAGCCAAGTATAGAAAGCTATAATTGAACGTCGCGCCATAATGGCCCAGTCTTGCCTTTATAGCCTTCCGCTGAGAAAATGTCTAGCTTTCAAATGCACGTACAGTAATTGATTTTTAAGCGGCCTGAAGTGTTTTATATAGCTAGTATCGAGTGTCGAATCTTGTCCTGCTATCGGAGTCTTTAAATAAAATGACATTAATTTTAAATCGACTGGTTTCTTAAAATGGACATTTTTATATTTGATTGTATCCAAATAAATTATTATCCTTCCTAAGTAATATATTTAACGTGAATGTGAGTTTGTTACGCTTCCACGGTTGAATTACTCAATTGATCATCATGAAATGTTACTTACAAATTCTCAAGGGTACAGAAAAGGGCATAGGGTATCTTTCCCATTAAAAAAGTATTACACCTTAGGGATAGGTAAAATGTATAAGAATGCGAGCAAAAGCTAGTTATTTTTTAAATAAGCTCCAATACCTAACCGGCGAATGACGTAGCATTTTACTTGAATAATTTGGTTAATCGTATAAAATTGAGGTGTTACCATAAATTAATTAATTACGGTCTCCAATGAAATCCTCGATTTTTAATTCACAACTATAAATATTTTTTAATAGAATAACTTCCATGTCATTCACAGGTAACGAAATAACAGGTGAGCTTGTTAAATATAGTGGTCGGGAAACGTAAAATACAACTATTTTAAAATTGTTATGCAGAGCTCGATGGATCGTAACTCGGCGCGGACATGCGAACTTTGCCGGTTTATAACACCAATTGAACCAAATTACAGCTTGTGCAGGATTGGGTAGTATTCATAAAGTTACGGGACGAAATGTAAAAGTATGTATCTTTTATTCTTATTTACATTATTTCATTTGTGCAACATTAAATACCATCGGTTATTTTAAAAACTTTTGAGGAATTATTGAAATGAAAACTTCTTTGGGCGCGTTAAGCGGTATTTTTGGCAGGAGATAAATTTATAAATTTGCGTGATGACATGCTACGTAGGACGTAACGACCGTCCGTATTGAGCTTGCGCGGCTAGCGTCAGACTAGCGACGCATAGTATAGAGGCACGTGCACATGTAATATTTATATTTTGCAGCTAATCATATGTTTGATTGATTAATAGACTTTATAAAAATGTATATACTTAGGCTGGCCATAAATACTGTTACAATTAAAAATAAACAAAATATTACATTTGTTTTTGAAATCTGTTATTTTTATATGATTATTAATTGAGTTTTCTCATTTTGGCGCCAACACATTGTACAATATTTTGCGATATTAAAATGGAGTGAGGTGATGAAGAGAATCGAATCGCTGTGATTGCATTACACAAAGTAGGTATGGAATCAAATGCAATATTTAAAACTCTCCATACGCTTGGTATTAGTAAAATGTTTGTGTACCGGGCTATTAATAGGTACAATGAGACCTCCTCTGTTTGTGACAGAAAAAGATCTGGCCGTCCACGAAGTGTTCGTACGCAAAAGTTGGTAAAGCAGTATGGGAAAGAATTCGAAGAAATCCTGTCCGAAAGCAAAAGATTTTATCTCGGGACATAGTACCTAGAACCATGTCGCGTATTTTAAAAGATGACTTAGAACTTGTAGCCTATAAGAGACGTACTGGTCATTTCTTAACTGATAATTTAAAAAAAGAATAGGGTGGTAAAATCGAAACAACTACTGAAGCGGTACGCAAAGGGAGGTCACAGAAAAATTTTGTTTACGGATGAGAAAAAATTTACAATTGAGTAACATTTCAACAAACAAAATGACCGTATTTATGCTCAAAGTTCTAATGAAGCTTCCCATTTAGTCGACAGAGTGCAACGTGGGCACTATCCGACTTCAGTGATGTTTGGTGGGATATTAGTTATGAAGGAGTGACTGAACCATACTTTTGTGAGAAAGGTATCAAAACATCGGCACAAGTGTATCAAGAAGAACAGTTCTTGAGAAGGTAGTGAAGCTCCTTAACAACACCATGTTCAATAATCAAGACTGGTCCCTCCAGCAAGACTCGGCGCCGTGTCATAAAGCTTGGTCTACACAGTCTTGGTTGGAAACGAACATTTCGGAATTCACCAGAGCTGGATTGTGATTTATGGTCAGTAATAGAGAGTACGGCGTGTTCTAAACGCCATGATAGTTTGGAGTCCCTAAAACGATCCGTACGATTGGCAGTGAAGATTTTTCCCATGGAAAGAGCGCGTGCTTCTATTGATAACTGGCCTCAACGTTTAAAGGACTGTATTGCAGCCAATGGAGACCACTTCGAATAAGCTTTTTATATTTTAAATTGTTTTATATTATTACATACTATAAAACGAAGTCCCCTACCGCGTCTGTCTGTCTGTCTGTTCGCGATAAACTCAAAACCTACTGAACGTATCTTCATGGGGTTTTCACCAATGGATAAAGTGATTCATGAGGAACGTTTTGGTATATAATTTGTTAAGGTTTTTTTTATTATCAGGGCGGGACATCTCCGCCCGGCCCGCTAGTTTATGTATAAAACTAATACACTGTAAAAGTAATAAATGTTATTTGCAATAGAATTTTTTTTTCTTTGTTTCAGTATTTATGGCAAGACTAGGTAATTATTGCTTTGAGTGTTAATAGATATGAAAACCACATTAATGTTAATAATTTCCAACCCAGTTCGCCAAGTTTACATTGAAATACTTCAAAATTATATGCATAGACTAAAATTGACGTAGATAATTCAATAAAATTTAAATGATTCTTGAATCTCAAATATCTGAAGAGCCATAATAACCCTGACAATAGGGAGTTGAATAAAAAAATGAATATTAATATTATAATGGACGATCCGGCGACAATTCTGTGAATCTGTCAGAGGATTCTGAGGCAGGTGGAGCCTCGCTTTGTGCGAGCTGCGAACCCCTCGTCAGCTTAATTAGGTATGTATTAATTAGCAGAAGCCGGCGCGGTGAAATCTCCTTAGATAGGGACCAGTAGGCGTGGGCACACTCTACTCACGCAACGAGAGAGTGAACTTTGTTTTCTTCTTAAATATTAATACCTACACAGCGAAGAGAACAATGACCAACAATAAAAAATGAATAAGAAAGGGTATGTAAATAGAAACGACTCTAAATAACGAAACGTGTAGTAATTGATACGCTCGTAGGTATATTAAATGTAATTTGCATTGAATGAAATTTATTTGTTCCCGTACAAACAAAAATTGAATAAGCTTAATTAATTATATTACGATCACATTTATAGATATCGATGTTATGGTCGATGCCCATTAGTAGATTTATTCTTTTGTTTCTCTTTGTACTCAGTCAGATGTCTAGAATAGAACTGAACTTGGACGCTGTATTGCGCGCTTATATACCTTACAAAAATGAGGGTGAAAACCTCTAGAAGGTTGACATTATGATCCGGCTCTGGAAAGATGATTGATATAAGAATATAGATGCTATTTTAACCCGAACATGACGCGTTAAAATGAGTTATTATTACTGTACCCACGAATAACGGTGGCGATTCAAGTGTCATAAAAATTTCAGTAATCATATTCATTGGCATTTAATATTAGATATTAGATCAATTATTTATTAAACGGCATGGTAACGATTAATAAAGTAATGAAATTTGAAAAATTTGAAATTTGCGACGTCGCTTTACGTCGTGTGTACAGAATATATCCAAATTTTCGTTCAGTATTGTGAGACGTACCAATAAAGAGAAAATTCTCAAGATTTAAAATTCAACTGAAACAGAGCTTTGGGCAAAAACGCTTTTACATTTCTTTATGAAATAATTAGATAGATGGCGCTTCATTCGTTTTTGATGTCGTTTCCTGTAGAAGCGCTCGTTTGGAAATTTAATTACTTTCCCATCTATTTACTTGTTTACTTTAATGTTTTATTTGGACAAAAAAATGTTAATTTTAAAACATTAATTTACGAAGAAATCCCTGTAATATTTGAGAGATTAAAATGTAAAATACTAGTGTAATTCATTTGTGTCAATATAATTAATCTTGATATAATATTTGGGTCGACAATTGGGAAAATTATAGCCGGGTACAAAGAATAAATTTCAACCGTTAATGTAGGAAAATAACGTTAGATAAGTAATATGAGATTAAGTATTACCTAGTGCTCGTCTGGATAAGCGTAATTCAATTGATAAGTTATAACTAAGCAACTATCAGTGTGTTCTAGCAGCTTTACTTAAAAGTAACTTAACATTCTAGACATGTTATCACCTAAGATTACAGATAAAATAAGTTACTCTGAAATTATTTACTAGCTAATTGGGTATGTAGAACTGACATGACTAACAAAGAATATGACAGTATATTTACGTGAACTAGACGCAAGAAGCAAATATGATTAACAGCTTATATCATACGTTATCGTGTTCTATATATAACTTGCAAGCTTCTGCCCGCGACTTCGTCTGCGTGGAATAGTTACTTTGGGCTAATGCTTACTTTAACTCGCGATTTATTTACGTAGAAGTTGAAAATAATTTTAAATAATACTTACGTTAACACCGATTTTGAAACGTTCTTCATTGGTGCTCCGCTCCTATTGGTCTTAGCGTGATGATATACTATAGCTTATAGCCTTCCTCGATAAATGAGCTATCTAACACTGAAATTCTTCAAATCGGACCAGTAGTTCCTGAGATTAGCGCGTTCAAGCAAACAAACTCTTCAGCGTTATAATATTAAGTATAGAAGTATAGATTCGACATTGTAATTAAATTAATTTTTGTTAAATATATACCTTTACAAAGGTTATATGAAATTCAGAGCTATCACTGGTGTCTCCAGAATCTACAAAAAAATCAAAAAGCTTCGCCATTACGTTAAAGGCTTCGATAAATTATTATTTATATTATGAGTTTAGTCCATGTTTGGTGAAATGTATAACTGATTAGACACCATGATAATATTATTATTCTGTATAGTTATGTTGTTACTTGCTTTTGCTCGCGGCGTTGTTAACTTTATTTGGCAGAGTTATACGGGTATAACGTTGACTTTGAAAAAACCTAGCGTTGTTATTTGTCATTAAATATAGCTATTTTTAGTGTTAATCGATTGGCAACATTTGATTTATCAGTAATAATTTTTCATATGGCAACACTTAAATAAGCTGTGCTTAAAATCAAGATGGCTCCGAAGCGGTCCGCTGCGTTTGCGACACAGGTAAGTTTATTGATAATTTTAGTGATGTTTTTGTATGGTATGGGTAGTTGATTGGCCTTGAATACATTGAATATTGTCATAAACAATAGCAATGAGTAGTTTTTGTGTGACTAAGTCGCATACCAGTTATTTTATAATCACGAACCTTTGTATGTACTACGGGTATGGCGCTGCCAATTAGTGAGTGAAATAGTCTAAATATGCTAAGTTATACCCGTAGTACATTGCCAACTGAGTTACGAACATGATACATTCATGCTTTTTTTGTTTATTTCTTTGGGTTTATTGCTTTATGGTGATTGTATAGCATGTTTTCTTTTTCCTTTGCTACAGCCCTTGCACCAGACTCGTGCTCACAAGATTTTGGCTCTAGTTCCTGCCGAAAATGTTTGCTCTGGTGATAGTGCTTCTGATGATGAGCTTGATTGCATCCCACCAACACCTTCGTATGTCAGTTCTGATCCACCATCCTTGGACTCCTCATTTGAACGCTTAAATATTCTACAGATTGATTCTGATAATGATTCTGATCGTACTAGCCTTGGCAACATACCACTAACACCAACATTTGAAGAGATTTTCCCTTCTCCTTCAACTAACAATTATTCTGCATTACCTAAGCTTAACTCAATTCAAACATTGCCTCCAGCATCAGTAGAACCTCCGTCTCCGGCTCCCAGTACGCCGAATTCCACTGCGCCAAAAAATCCACCTAAACCAATTACAAGATCTAAGCGAAAAAAGGTTACTGTGCCAACTAAGGTAACTAAGAAATCGAAATTATTCCTTGAATACAAATGGAAAAAAGGCAAAGAATAAAGACAAAACACAGAACGAAACCGTATTGGAATATTTTTATTCTTTTTTCTCACCTGACATCATTGAAGACACCGTTCATAATACTAACTTATACTCAGTCCAGCAACATGGCAAATCTATACAAGTGACAAATGAAGAGCTAGAAATATTTATCGCAATCGAAATTATGATGAGCGTGATTCAAATGCCAGCATACATAGATTATTGGGGTAGAAAAACCAGGTTTTCTCAAATTGCTGATAAAATGACATTGAAACGTTACCAACAGATACGACGCCATATCCATTTTACAGACAACAGTATACAAAGTGAAGACCGATATTTCAAAATTCGTCCTGTAATGGAAAAAATACGTCAAAATTTCTTGAAAATTGAAGAAGAAGGACATTATTCTATTGACGAAATGATGATTCCCTACAAAGGTACGAAAGCCGGAAAACGAAGGCAATATATAAAAAACAAACCAAAAAAATGGGGTTTTAAAAATTTTGTCCGTGCGGGTGTTTCAGGTCTCGTATATGATTTCGTCATCTATGCCGGTGAAGATACATTCCGATACCACTCTTTCACTGAAAAAGAAGCTTCACTCGGTGTTGGAGGTATGGTAGTGGTAGCATTGTGCAAAACTATAAAGCAAAAACCAACTGTAGTGTATGCGGACAACTTTTTTACCTCCCCTGAGTTGGTGTATTTGCTACGAGAACACTATGGCATATTCAGTCTAGGAACAATAAGGCCAAACAGGCTTAGAGGTTGTCAAGACGTAATACCATCAGATAAAGAGATGAAAAAGAAGAAGAGGGGCCGTAGTGTTCAGGCTGTTTGCAACGTAAACAAGTTAGCAGTCGTGAAGTGGAACGACAATAAAGTAGTAACATTGATCAGTTCCTTTGTGGACTCTCATCCTGTTGAAAAGATAAGACGTTATGCAAAAGAAAACAAGGCCAAGGTGGACGGTGATTGTCCCCAGGTAGTAAAGTTATACAATAAGCATATGGGTGGAGTTGATTTGTCTGATATGCTGATATCACTATACCGAACACCTTTTAAGAGCCGAAGATGGTACACAGCAATATTTGCGCAGTTATTGGATATGTGCATCAACAATGGGTGGCTATTGTATAGACGAGATGAGAAAGAAAAAAAGTCGTTGAAGCAGTTTCGGCTGGAATTGTTTGAGGCTCTTTGTCTTACGAACAAGTCTTCCAAGTCTCGAGAGTGTAAGGACAAGGTAGACGGTGACGCAAAAATTAAAAATCCCACTATCCCTAGACCTGTTGATAGTGTTCGGTACGACGCATTTGGACATTTTCCTGAATCCACTGAAAACCAAGTCCGTTGTAGGTTTTGCAAAGCAGGTAGAACAAAAGTGTTTTGCATCAAGTGCAATTTACATTTATGTTTCACAACTGGACAAAACAAAAGGAATTGTTTTCGTGAATTTCATACCAAATAGTGAACACCTATTTGGTACGTTTTTGGCCTAGTTGACATGAAATTTGAAGTTCATGCAAAAGCAGCTCAAACAAAAAAACACTTTCGTTTTACCCGTTGTCAGAAATATACTAACGTGTAACACAGTAGGTTAATTTGTTGTTAATTGCATGGATATTATGTAAGTTTGTGAAGAATAAAAACAAAATATATGACGAAGTGTTTTATTCATATCTTGGCAATGTTATACCTGTAGTACACACACGAGCGTAGGTAATTTGTCGTGTAATTGGCAACGTCATACCAGTAGTACATAGGTTTTCGCGAAAACTATAAACACTGGGATTTTTAATTTATTCTTTATGACCCCCTGAGAAGACCATTAAACGAGAAAAATCGAAAAAATTACATATTTCAGAAAAAAAAATCTCTGCCAATTAAAGGGTTTATAGACTTGACATATTCGACAAGAACCGTACTTTTTTTGCTAGTTAAAATGTACTTTATATCCTTTCTGTACTCCTGACAATATGTTTACAAAATCTCATGATTGGTTGAGTAGTTCATGCGTGAAAGCGCAACAAACGAAGATGGTTCAGTTGATAGTGTTCGGACACCGCGGCGATAGACGTAGGTTCGAATCTTTACGACTGAGTTACGAAGGAAAATATCGTGATTAAAGATAAGTGATCGTAAAGTTTTTTATAAGACTGCTTGGCTAACTACCACTCTCAAATTGAAAATCCGACACCAAACACCTGCTAGTATGTACCGGCAAGTACACCTGAGAGCCAGCCCCCGCTAGGTTTTATCTGTTTACCATTTTAAAATGCTAAAACCTATAAAGTATTAGAAAACAAATTCACATTCGCATTTACTATATCAATAAGGGTAATTAGTAACGATCGAGTGATGCGATCAACTGAATATCGAAGTTCATTAGTCCGAAATCAGGTGCGTGCCGAAGGTTTTTTTTTTGGAATTCGCAAACATTTACTCAGTTAAATTGGTAGCATTGTCGAGTGACTGTGAAGGGTGACATCGTGAGGAAATTAACCAGATCATGAGAAATGTTTTTGGTGCCACTGTATAGGTCAAAATATTGAACTTTTTAATTTCTCCGGGGTGGCTTTTTGTTATAATATATATATAGTCAAATCATATTATGCACTTATTTTGCAAATACGATTTATGTTTAAGAGACAAAGCTGACAGATTCGTGAATATCACTATACATCAGAAAACAAAGTCCTACGCCACGTCTGTATGTCTATCTGTCTGCCTGTTCGCGATAAACTCAAAAACTACTGAACGGATTTTCATGCGGTTTTCACCAATAGGTGAAGTGATTCATGAGGAAGGTTTAGATTTTTTTTATATCATAGGTGGCAAACGAACAGGTGGGTCACCTGATGTTAAGTGATCACTACCGTCCATAGACACTTGCAACACCAGAAGAGTCACAAGTGCGTTGCCACCCTGTGTTTGGGAGAGGGGGAGTGGGGAAGGGGTTAGGGAGAGGGGAGGTGGGTTATCCGGCGCTCTCACTGACCGAAAGAAAGGCAACAATGCAAGCACTGTTACTTCACGTCGGTTTTCTGCGAGAGGGTGGTACTACTCCGGGCGAGCCGACACATTCATGCTGAAAACAGTAATAGCTTCAGCGTGGCTTTCTAATTATAATAGGTATACAATTAGTCAAGGTTCCATTCGATTATAAGGGCGAGACAACGTCCGCCGGGCGCGCTAATGTGTCTATAAAATAAACACTAGAACCACAGAGTTTAAATATTATTTAACTGACAGTAAGTTACGGTCGAACTATGTTGATTATAGGTTATTTTGTGTTTGCGCTTTTATATTGAACTAGCTGTACCCGCAGCTCAGCACGCGTTTTTTTTAAATCGTATTAAAGAATTATAAAATCGTGAGATTATGTACAATTATAAAAATGCTCTTTAAAAGCAATTGTAAGTACGACACGCACGCCACTTACAGTAACGTGTAACGTGTACATTAGATATATAAATACTAACAGCCTGTCAAATGAGGTTTGTCATCAGCAACATATTTGGAACCTTAATCCACAATATAACTACCTCAGTGTTTACTTACACTGTATAAGGAACTAATGAAACAATAACTTAAAATATTATTATAAAGATTTACATTAACATTACATTTAATATACATTGTCATTATAATTAAGATTTTGTGACTATACAAAGAATAAACGCTTGTCTGTTCCGCAAGAAATTGAATTATGAAACTCTTTATGGAATACATTTATAATCAAAGATCCTATTAGGAAAACCTCTATATCATTAAAGTTATTAATAATTATAAAGTTGAATTGTAAACAATAAGCTGATAATTATTTCTCTTATTAAAAATAAAGAATGAGTTGAAATCTTGCTAAATTTCATGCAGACAAAGTCGCGGGTAACAGCTGGTCTAAAATAGAATAACCTCAATTACTTTTATAAGATTCGCTATCTACCAGTGCAAGTTCCGTGAAAATCGGTCTAACCGTTTTGGTAATAGCACAGCGGGCGAAGCCACAATTAATAGCTAGTCTAAATTAAAATAAATTAAATTACTTTTTATAAGGTGCGCTATCTGCCAGTGAAAGTCTCGTGAAAATCGGTCTAAGCGTTTTGGAGAAAGTACTATGGGCGAAGCCACGGTTAACAGATAGTATAAACTAAAATTGCCTAAATTACTTTTTTTAAAGTCCGCTATCTGCCAGTGAAAGTTGTGTGAAGAATGAGCTAACCGTTTTGAAGATAGTATTGGGGGCGAAGCCACGGTTAACAGATAGTCTAAATTAAGATAAACTAAATTACCTGTTATAATGTCCGCTATCTGCCGGTGAAAATCCCGTGAAAATCAGTTCAACGGTTTTGGAGATAGAATTGCAGGCAAAGACGCGGTTAAAAGCTAGTCTAATTTAAGGTAGCCTAAGTAACCCGCTGTAATTTTTGCTATCCGCCAGTGAAATTCCCGTCAAAATCGGTCCAGCCATTTCGGAGATTACCCGGAACAAACAGACAGACAGACAGACCGACAAAAATTTAAAAAAAATCATTTTTTTATCAGTAGCGTGTATACTTTCGTACCAAATCAGTAATACAGACACTACATTTTTATTATATGTATAGAAGAAGAAGAAGAAGATATCTCTTCTATCTATCTATACGATAATAAAAATGAAGTGTCTGTATGTAATATCAAAATAACATTTTTTTACAGATTGGGTATGAAAGTATACACGCAACTGATAACAAAAATGTAATTTAAATTTTTGTCGGTCTGTCTGTCTGTCTGTTTGTTCCGGGTATTCTCCGAAACGGCTGGACCGATTTTGACGGGAATTTCACTGGCAGATAGTAAAAATTACAGCGGGTTACTTAGGCTACTTTAAATTAGACTAGCTTTTAACCGCGTCTTTGCCTGCAATTCTATCTCCAAAACCGTTGGACCGATTTTCACGGAATTTTCACCGGCAGATAGCGGACATCATAACAGGTAATTTAGTTTATTTTAATTTAGACTAGCTGTTAACCGTGGCTTTGTCCGCAGCGCTATCTCAAAAACGGTTCGACTGATGTTTACAGGACTTTCACCCGCATATAGCAGACATCATAAAAAGTAATTTAGTCTATTTTAATTTAGACTAGCTGTTAACTGTGGATTTGCTCGCAGTGCTATCTCTAAAATGCGTCGACCGAGTTTTACGGGACTTTCACCGGCATATAGCAGACATTACAAAAATTAATTTAGTTTATGTTAACTTAAACTAGCTGTTTACCCGCAATGCTATCTCCAAAAGAATTGGATCGATTTTCACGTGACTTTCACTAGCAGATAGCTGACCGTATAAGAAGTAATTTAATTCTATTTTAGATTAGCTGTTACCCGCGACTTTGTCCGCATTAAATTTAGCAAAAATATGTTGTTCATTGTAAACATGTGTGTAAGACGTGCGTTTTACTGGACTACAAGAATAAATATAATTTAAATTCATATATCTGTATATATGTATGTGATTCTAATTATATTGTCTTATTAGTCATTTTGGCGGCCTTTTTTTTTATTTACCGCGATTCATCTACATAACTCAGAACCATAGTAACATATAAGAATATTGTATCGAGTTCAATAAGCACTATTGAAATTGACGAATATTAAACACTGCTTAGACAGATACTATGTTTTATATCTTGATTTATACTTATGCAAGATTTCAAGACGTCAGCTCATTAATTGTTTATAGTTCAAGATTATAATTATTAACAATAATTTTGAAGATAGAAGAGGTCTTTCTAATAGATCATAAAATATTACTTATTGCCAATATGGGCATATTATATCATTATAAAAATATCTTTAAGTCATTGTTTCATTAGTTCTTTATACAGTGTAAGTGAGCACTGTGGTAGTTATATGGTGGGTTAAGATTTCAAATATGTTACTGATGACTACTACTCATTTGACACACTGTTAGTATATGTATATCTAATGTATAGGTTACATGTTACTGTAGGTGGCGTGGGTGTCGTACTTACAATTGTTTTTAAAGAGTATTTCTATAATTGTACATGGTCTCACAATTTTATATTTCTTTAATACAATTTTAAAAACGCGTGCAGAGCTGCGGGTACAGCTAGTATATAATAATATTTAAGTAGGTAATGCGATTTATTCGATTTCCGTAAATATACAAAAGCAAATACCCATTGAGCGCTCAACAAAATTAAATGTCAGGAGCAGCACTCAATCATATAAGAGCCGCGCTCGCGGACACGCTCTCTGATTTTAAACAATTACGCTGAGAAACCAAAAAAAATGTACAGTCGTCGAACCATGTCGCACGGATTCTGTTTGATATGGGGTACAGTGGTTATACAGCGGCGTGGAGGGGGTACAGGGTGGCGGTATTCCTAAATTTATAATATCTTGTTTTTTTTTTTCATTGTGCGTCTCGTCATTCGCACGTATAAAAAACATTGCATATATCACTGTATACGCGCGGGGGAAGTGAAACTGCTTTGGCTTGTGTATATATACATATATAAGAGAATGCTCATAAAATCTATAACTATACGAAGTCCCGTAGTATAAATACGTAACTATACATCGGCTTATTTAGGTATACGAGTATATACTACTAGACTCAGACATACACTTATACGTACTTACTCATACACACAAATACATACCTACCTTATGTTTAACGCGAAATGAAAAAAATTCGTTACCATGCCATAATAAGTTTTACTTAAAAAAAATCAAAAAGCAAAATTTATGTATTCGTAAAATTAGGTAACAGTAACTAAGGGTTGCGTCGTATCGCTAGGCGATTACCATATATCTGCTGAATATCAGTTATTTGGATACTTGCTATGAAGTTCAAAAGTACGTTGGTGAACATTGCTTAATGGAAGCTTGTTTCTCTATGGTAGACACGACTTTTCATTAAAATTGTGTATAAAATTGTCTAAAATAAACAGTAGACTAACACATCGTGTAAATGGACCTTATTATTATTATCTCCAGTTCTGTTACTGATAAAAACATCTCACACAATGCGGGTTGCTGTAGTAAACTCAAATTAAAAAAAAAATGCTATCAAAAACATAAATAAATTTGGACCTCACGACATACTAATTACATATTAAATATTTTTTTAATTTTATTTACAAATACTACCGCACGTGTTTTTTTTAAATTGTATTAAAGAAATATAAAATTGTGAGACCATGTACAATTAATAAAATATATAATTGTTCATAATAAATGCTCTTTAAAAATAATTGTAATTACGCGACACGCACGCTACTGACAGTAACATGTAATGTATACATTCGATATATAAGTACTAACAGTGTATCAAATTAGGTTTATCATCAGCAACATATTTAGAACTTTAACCCACCATATAACTACCTCAGTGCTCACTTACACTGTATTAGGAACTAATAAAACAATGACTTAAAGATATAATATGCCCATATTGACAATAAGTAATACATTTATGATCTAATATCTTATTAAAAAGACCCGTTCTACATTGAAAATTACTATTAATAACTATAATGTTGAATTAAACAATGAATGAACTGACGTCTTGAAATCTTGCATAAATATAAATCTAGATATAAAACTATATCTGTCTAAGCAGTTTTTAATATTTGGCAATTTAAATAGTGCTCATTGAACTCAATACAATATTCTTATATGTTATTATGGTTACTGTGTTATGTAAACAAAAGCGCGACAAATAAAAATAAATGGCCGCCAAAATGACCAAAAAGACAATATAATTCAGAATACATACATAGATACACATATATGAATTTCAATTATATTTATTCTTGGAGTCCATTACAACGCACATATTACGCACATTTTTACAGCGAACAACATATTTTTGGTAAATTTCGTGCAAACGAAGTTGCGGGTAACAGGTAATCAAAAATAAAATAACCTAAATTAATTCTTATAAAGGCAACCATCAGCCAGTGAAAGTCTCCTGAAAATTGGTCGAACCGTTTTGGAGATATCACTGCGGGTAATGCCACGGTTAACAGCTAGTATAAACTAAAATTGCTTGAATTACTCTTTATAAAGTCAGCTATTTGCCAATAAAAGTTTAGTGAAGGTGAGTCCAACCGTTTTGGAGATAGTATTGCGGGCGAAGCCTCGGTTAATAGCTAGTATAAACTAATTTTGCCTTAATTACTTTTTATAAGATCAGCTATCTACCAGTGAAAGTCTCGTGGAAATCGCTTCAATTGTTTTGGAGATAGCACTGCAGACGAATCCGCAGTTAACAGCTAGTCTAAATTAGAGTAGTCTAAGTAACCCGCTGTAATTTTAGCTGCATTCCAGTGAAATTCCCGTTAAAATCGGTCCAGCGGTTTCGGAGATTACCCGGAACAAACAGACAGACAGACAAAAATTTTAAAAATTGCATTTTTGTTATCAGAAGCGTGTATACTTTCTTACCCAATCGATAAAAAATGTTTATTTTGATATTACATACAGACACTCCATTTTTATTATATGTATAGATTTCATTTTTTTTCTAACTACTTTTATTGCCATGGAAACCTAATGTGCCAGCTCGTGGGAACAACAAAACTCTTTACAAATGATGGATCCATCCATTATCTTCATGTAATTCTAACGGTTTATGTAGCGTACGACGAGGTAACTCTAATGACGCAGGATTTTTTTCAAAGAGTGACAACCGTCCGTCCATTCTGAGAAACTTTCTCGTTTATATTATTAATAGGATTTATTATATTTATAGCAAAATTAGTTTTTGATTATATTTATTATGATACCCACGGAAAATAAAGAAAAAGAAAAAATTATAGTCAATTTTTTTCCATTTTATTTTAAAATGAGAATATGCAATAAATCGGGTATAAATAGCTCTGTAGTATATAAAGTCTGTAGTAAGTTACAAGGTGTTTTTTTCAGTCGCGGGTTTGCGTAGGCTGTCCGAGGCCGCCCGAGACCGCTTATCGGCTGTCCAGCCACCGTCACAATGACTAACGATTCGACCGAGACAAAGCGACACGACAATGCCTCGACGACATAAAAATATATATCATACTGTCCACACCATTGTGATCCGTCCAGCTTCTACTGCTCTTATCAGTGCCCGATTATATAACCTCATGTAAGAACTTATATAATATGTTAGAACAAGGGATTATCTGGAAATTAAATATTCTTCACAATTTTGGTTTGTACTCGCATGACGTATATAACAAGTATATGTAAAATGTATGTGCGTTGAGGTGAAAGCGTTGAGGTAGTTTAGCAATGGTGCGTGTTCAATGAAACAGACAGACATCGGCAACAACTTTTTTAAAAAAAAACTGAATAGTACAGAAAGTTTGACTTACATTCTTATTATATGTATAGACTAGCAGGCCCAGCGGATGTTGTCCCGCCCTGATTATGAAAAATCTTCCTCATGAATCACTCTATTTACTGGTGAAAACCGCGTGAAAATCCGTTCAGTAGTTTTTGACTTTATCGCGAACAGACAGACAGACGTGACAAGGGACTTTGTTTTGTACTATGTAATGATTAAGGGTGAAAGGTTTAAATAATAAGATACAACAAAACCTGACATAACAAGCCATTTTCTAATGAAATAATAATCGAGCCGCAGCTGTGAGACTCACTCGTTACTTGTGAAATAATGACAAAGGCGAATCTATAATATCGCTTCGAGAATAATACTAAGGAATTAAGGACTTTATATAAGCTAAAATTGGATTACGCGATGAATTCATGATATTTACGATAGAATTAAATTAAGAGAACAGTAATATAAGAATCGATCGGCTTTGATGCGCTCGCATGTATTATTTGAAACAGTGCGAAACCCTTCGCAGTGCCTGCTGCATTTCTCAATCGACCGCATGTAGCTCCTCGCTGTTGTATCATTTTAGATTAAATCTGTTCGTTTCGTGCACGATGTATAGCGAGCGTGTTGGCAACGTTTCAACTTATACGCGAACTGCACACAGCACATTTTAGGAGATTTTCATCAAGAACATCGCCGGTGAACTTATTTAACTGCATTTAATGTATTAAGTGATCTTAACATTAAAACATTGCATTAATGAAACATTGTTTATCGGTTGAAATATGGAGATAGAACCAGTTATATAGAAGCTTTTTCTCGGCAACCAATTTTCTTGTAGATTATTACTGCCATTGTCGAGTAGGTTATATTATACTATTACTATTATTATGTCAGTATTACAAGTTACTTGTAATACTAAATACAAAATTAAACAATACTCTTCATCGAGATATGTTAGTCGCTTTCGAGGTGTCATTAATTACCCATTCTAATCCTAATACGTGGCATCTAAGCGTGTGAATAAGTTTTCCAGTTTCGTACGAACTCATTCGATCGTAAACCAAAATCTAAATCTGCACTAATTTATATAGGAGTGTCCCGGTGAGTCCGTAGTTTATGTGCAGTGCAGTTTATGTGTCAGATTATGTGCACTAGTTTCCCGGAATTTATCAGATGGAGTTTAACGGTGTCAATGAATATTGTTTATATGATTTTTGTTTTTCTTATTTCTGATACATATGCTCGAATGACCTGATATTATATGTGTATATGGAGAGCTGGATAGACTTCCTCTAAAGAAGGCCTTTACCAGAAGAGGCATCCGTGGGGAAGCTAATTTTATGTTAATTAACTTAACTAAACAACACACAATTGCTGAAATAAATCAAAATTAAGAATAATTTATTCAATTTAGGCCCTATTAAGGCGCTTATAAACGTCAAAACTACCACCGGTTCGGACAAACAACCCAGTCATCGAGAAAAATCGGCAAGAAACTCGTGAAGGAATCAATTCCAGACATCACCATCGTTCATATATTGATCCACTATATTAGCTTTTAGCTATTAGCTTTTTGACACAAAACCTGTTTGACATGACGCTTAAACTTACTGTCTCGGAAATCTATACATATAATAAAAATGAAGTGTCTATACGTAATATCAAAATAACATTTTTTTACTGATTGGGTATGAAAGTATACACGCTACTGATAACAAAAATGTAATTTTTATAATTTTTGTAGGCCTATCTGTCTGTTTACTCCTGGTAATCTCTGAAACGGCTGGACCGATTTTGACGGGAATTTCACTGGCAGGTAGTTAAAATTATAGTGGGTTACTTAGGCTACTCTAGTTTTGACTAGCTGTTAACCGCAGCTTCGTCTGCTGTGCTATCTCCAAAACGGTTGAACCGATTTCCACGGAACTTTCACTGGCAGATAGCTGACTTTATAAAAAGTAATTTATGCAATTTTCATTTATACTAGCTGTTAACCGTGGCTTCTCCCGCAGTGCTATTTCCAAAACGGGTTGACCGATTTTTACGGAACTTTCACCGGTAGCTAGCGGACATGAATAAAAGTAATTTAGTTTATTTTAATTTAGACTAGCTGTTAACCATGGGTTTGCCCGCAGTGGTACCTCCCAAATGATTTGACCGATTTGTCAATTCACGGGACTTTCACAGGCAGATAGCGGACCTTATAGGAAGTAATTTAGGTTATTCTATTTTAGACTTCGTCCGCATGAAATTTAGCAAAAATATGTGGTTCACTGTAAACATGTGCATAAGATGTGCGTTGTACTGGATTCCAAGAATAAATATAATTGAAATACAAATTCAAATTTATCTATGTATGTAATTTGAATTATATTGTTTTTTTCGGTTATTTTGGCGGCCATTTTGTTTTATTTAACGCGCTTTCATCTACATAACTCAGCAACCATAGTAACATATAAGAATATTGTATCGAGTTCAATGAGCACTATTTAAATTGTCGAATATTAAAAACTGCTTAGACAGATATAAAGTTTTATATCCTCATATATACTTATGCAAGATTTTAAGACGTTAGCTCATTCATTGTTATACAATTCAACATTATAATTATTAATAGTAATTTTGAAGAAAGAAGGGGTCTTTTTAAAAATGTATTAGACCATAGACGTATTACTTATTGACAATATGGGCATATTATATCATCATAATAACATATTTAATGTATTGTTTCATTAGTTCCTTATACAGTGTAAGTGAGCACTAAGGTAGTTATATGGTGGGTTAAGGTTCCAAATATGTTGCTGTTGATAAACCGCATTTGACACACTGTTAGTATTTATATATCCAACGTACACGTTACATGTTACTGTAAGTGGAATACGTGTCGTACAATTGTTTTTAAAGATCATTTCTATAATTGTACATCGTCTCACAATTTTATAATTATGTAATACAATTTTAAAAAACGCGTGCAAAGTTGCGAGTACAGCTAGTCGGTAATAAGTTTTGAGACTTTGTGGGAAAACCTAACATTATTACCTAAAAAAGTAATAAACAGGCTCTTTTTTGTATATTTATGCTTACAGATGTGACTGCATTTACTTTATGGGAATACTTATCAGTAAAGTTATTATTTATACAAGGCATACAGACAGGTAAGCTATAATTAAAGCTAAAAGTAAACTATAATTTAAGAACAACGGAAGCTAGTCCACTCAGTTAGTGAATATACTCGTACATCGGCTGAGAACGAAGCGTGGTAAATACTAAGCGTTCCACTAGGTGCGTGTTATACCTAATGGTATGGCAGTTGCGAATCAAAAACCATAAGTGAAAAGACAAATGTAACTACTCAGACATATTGTATTCTTCGTGAAGGAAAACATATAAAGAATTTAAAATAAGTCGTGATCTAGATACAGAACCGTGTCGAATCTCTGATTTATCCCGGAGCGCTGTGACTTAGCTCGTGTAATAACATAAGTCTATTTGATAACTCATCCCGTTGCGGAGTTGCTGGGTGTCACTTGTGTTGCCACAGCCCATTATTTTTCGTGGATTTTTTTAAATGTGCATTTACTTACATTTCATTGCTTCGTACCTTTAATTGTGATTCAATGTTGTGATTAACTTCAAAAAATTCTTTATACGCAATAGTCATTTAAGAAACTTAGATAGAAATTTCACTGGTCTAATAATAAAAGTTCCAAAATTTTTATTTTGTAGTTTAGCTTCAAATATTTCTAAAACATATTTTCTGACTATTTTTGTTTACGTTTAAATGGCATATCATAAATTATTAAGACCCATGTCTGTTTATTCGTTAGTATGCTGATAATTTGAGAACAATTTTAAAACATTAATCCCTATCAAAATGATATTCATTCGTTAAAATAATAACTCCTATGTGCGAGTTTCAAATAATATATATCGGGGGAGTTACTATTGACTATCTACTATTAACACTGTTCTGAAACCCCATCGGTTGAAGGTATCGGTTGTTCATGCATTTTGATCATATTATTATTGACTGTCAGCTTTGGCTGAACGCCTTAAAAAACAACCAAAGACGAGACACTGGTCATCCTCGCCCAGACAGTTGACCTAGTCATATCTACGGATAATACGTGACTACATTCAGTAGATATTGTATTCCTGTATCGGCTAACGTTTTTGTTCGATTGGGCATGGTAGATTGATCGATTAAATCGTCTATGGCTAAATAAACTATATATATATAATATATGTGGGAATTAATAAACAATAACAAACATATTTAATTGCATATTTTCAATATTTGTGTCTACGTTTGATCTGTACAGTGAAGGGTGGCTCAAATGACTCGTATCCGTTTGTATTGTATTTTGTTTAAAAAAATCTAAGTGTAATGACTTGTGTTTTTTGATAGGTCAGCGGTAAAGAAAGATTATAAGACTATAACGTGTAAACGGTGTAAAAAACGAATTAAAGATTGGTTTTCCAGATTCCATTGTGTTCTCAATCATCCCACATATATATATATATATATATATATATATATATTTATGTCATAGCAGGCAAACGAACAGGTGGGTCACCTGATGTTAAGTGATCACCACCGTCCATAAACACTAACAACACCAGGGGGGGAGTTGGTAAGGGAGGGAGTGGGAGAGGAGAGGAGAAGGGTAAGGGAGGGAGTGGGAGAGGAGAGGAGAAGGGTAAGGGAGGGAGTGGGAGAGGAGAGGAGAAGGGAAGGAGGTGGGCTTCCGGCCCTCTCACTGACCGAACCAAACGCAACAATGCAATCACTGTTACTTCACGTCGGTTTTCTGTGAGAGGGTGGTACTACCCCGGGCGAGCCGACCCATTCATACTGAAACCAATAATAGCTGCAGCATGGCTATACCACCTACCTTGCCCACCTATATATATATACCTACCTACATATATCTTGTGTAAAATAAGATAATCCTGTATTTTATTTTAACATGGTATCCCTGGTCGTAAAGTTTTATTGGGCCGCTAATAAACTGAAAGTTTCGAGGTGACACCGGCGCGCTGGCAAAGCTCAACGTGGCCCTGTTTAATTCGTTATTCATATTCGAAGACACGCGTTCCGAATTAAAATTACGATGAAGTACGTTCTCATTGAAGAGTGGATGCGGATCTCGTACATGTCGTTGCTACGACCTGCTAAATAGCTTTATTACTTCAAACATCTTCTCCATCTACTTTATGCATAATTTGTTACATACCAACGACACTGTGTAATTCATTATTTTGTAAGTCATTACCAAACTTAAGATGAAGACAACGACGCTCTTATGTTAAAATCTAACAAGTTGTTTAAACCACAGATATCTCCAAAGAATTGACATACATACCGCATACTCCTTCTGCCTAGCCAAATAAAAGCACAGTATGATACACTTATGTGTTCTCAACAGGACTGTAGACTTCATTATCATCATCCTGTAAGAGAACTCCAGAACCATAGGCCTCTTCCCGAAGAAAGGGCATAATCATCGCGCCCCAGTCCACGACGTATTGGCGATTTCAAATTTTGAGAAATGGACAATTTCACGTTTTCCCACTTACAATAGTACTACAAGAACATTTCTCAGGTTCAAGTTTCATGATGTAATCTTTTAGTCAGCCAATATTGTTAGCAATTTAAATTAGTAAATGTAAGCGAATTCCGAAAAATTTGTTGGTACATGTTGGGGTTCGAACCTGCGGGCATCGAATTGATATTTCACCGGTTAAAGCTCTAGGCCACCAAGACTTGATGACCGTAGACTTAAAATTTTTTTTTTCGTAAAACTGACCCCAGATTTTGTAATTTTTCTACATCATCTGAATATGTCATAGGAAGATTGTTATCGAACGATGATGTGTCATAGCAAGATTTGAATGATATCAAGGTACTGGTCTTTTTCAATGTTTCGATGAGAGATTCAGGAACAATCATGTATAGTAAGTAGTTGAGCTCAAGTCGCGGCACATGGAAGCGTAATAAATAAAATAATAAACGAGGAAAGCCTTTAGTTCGAGATACAAAAGAAATTTTACTATAACTTTTATGACTCGTAGCAATATACGATGATATTATGTAGGAAGATGCGCATAAGTAGATGTTATTCCATCGTGAAGATATTAAATTTAATATAAATGCGTACCGAGCTTGTTCCGGCGCTTACGCTCAACTACCTTCAAATAATATTCCTACAATAACTGCTTATATGCCCGGGATAATATTGAATACAGCCGCTTTAGTTTCAAAGGCCCGCGAGAAAACATTTCCCTCAATTTTAACGTCCTGAAACTCTTTAATAATTTCGTTTAAGCTTTAAAACTAACATTGTAGACACAAATGATACTTTATGAGATAAATGAATATGTTCACTTGGCAAGAGCTTGAGTGGAAACAAATTGTTATTTTTATTGTAACATGGCGTAGTGACTGCACTTTGTCTGGTGGTAAGAACAGTATAACCGGAGAACAACAACAATCAGTGAGAGATCGGAAATTAATTAAACAAATAGTGTGACTGTGACGAGGTTATAATATGCTAGGCAGATTTTAGTTATGTATAGATCCCTACGACTCCACTTAGTTACTGGATATACAGTGTCTGATCGGGCTACTACGTCCGAGTCCAAAACTGCTATTAGGCGGTTCTTTTTTCTTTACAAGCTATATAAATACGGGAACTTTCTAGATTTTAATGGCATACACTTTTTTTAAATTTCTACAGGCTCTTGGTCAGCGCTTTTTTTCTGCTTTTGGATAAACTTAAAATTTTTAATTGAGATTATAGCCTTTGTGGCGGCTTCATTATCGTCTTTTATAACGATTAAAAATATTTAAGTAAGGAAATATTTTTAAAAACCATTTTATATTTTCACTGTCACTGTATATAAAATATTTTAGGAATAGTAAAAGCATTTTTTCATATTAAAAATATAACCCGGTTATTATCGCATTAAGAAATAATAAAAGTAGAGATTAACGCCTTTGAGAGTACAGAATGCTTAGAAATCCATGCTCGTAATCATCTTAAACGTATTACAGCGTAATCTTATTACCGGATGCTGGGACTTGGGGGATGTGACGGATGATGTCGTTTGCTTTCACATTTTTATACCTTCAAACAGGTGTTCAAACATTAATTAATTTTTTTTTATTTTTTATTATAACTAGAATTATACTGTAATTATTAAAATGAGACCGAAAGATTTTTAATGAACTCCATTCTCTATACCTGTATGCTGAAATTTCCGACACAAATATTGATGTGAAACGTAATCGACGTCGCAGTACAATTTCAATTACCTATCTGATACACAAAAAGGGACAAAACAAAGTGACTGATTCTGTCTTAAGATTTTTATTTATTTCAGGCCATCTTTTTTTATAATGATTATTATCTAGAGACATCTTTACATAATACTTTATCTATTTATGATTGGTTTCGGATAATATTAGAGGCTAGCTGTGCCTGCAACTCCTTCCACGTTGAACTTTATATAAAAAAACATGATGAATAAAATTATCTGAATGTATTAAGTTTATTTTCTTATCTAGTTTCCGTCATTAAAATTAGATAGAACTAGCCAAAGTGCGTATCATAAAGCTTCTATAGAACCTTACGATTGTTGCCGTTTTGCTGGGCTTTAGGGTATGTGGATGAGAAGCCAGCCAGCGGCGGGTGGTGCAAGTTTGGAACGGCGATGGGGGCACCATATTAAAAAGTTCTTCAGAACACTCTCTGTTATAATGCGATACAGAACGCATATAGACCCAATGTCTCTGCGAAATTCTAAGATTTTAGATTGTATGTCAGCTCGGGATCGTCAACAATGCGAATAGCTCGCTTTTGCAGAGAGTCAAAAACAGAAAGCTGGTAGGCAGGAGCACCAGCTCAGATGTGCAAACAGTAGATACTCCATATGGGGACGTACTTGCGCTTTATAGAGCATAAGTCGTTGCTTTGGGTAGAAGTACCGCTTTGACCGATAGAGGATGCCTAGTTTGTTAGTTGCCAATGTGGCCTTACTTTTCAAATGAGACCGGAACTGCACAGCACTAGATATGTTGAGACCAAGGATCCCGATATTGCTAGAGATGGTCAGAGAAGTGCCCTGAAACTTAGGCGCTATAAGAAATGGTATTTTTTTCATAAAATACGTACAGACTTGTGTCTTTGAGGGATTGAATTGGACAAGGTTTGCCTCTCCCCAATCGGAGACCCTGTCCAACGATCTTTTAATCTTGGACACAAATTTAGTCCGGTTTTGCTCCGTTAGTACCTGAGAGATGTTTGCACGGCCCGAATGTACGGCATCACCGGTATTGTCGTACGCATAGCAATGAATATTGGGGATATCTAAAAGATCATTGATATGCAGAACGAACAGTGTAGGTGACAGCACAGTGTCCTGTGGGACACCGGTATTTATTTCCAAGGCATCAGGGGTGTGTCCATCGACAACAACTCTTATGCTATGTCCGGACAAAAAATTCGATACCCACATGCAGAGATTCTCACAGATACCGTAGGCCTTAAGTTTGGAGACGACAGCTTTATGCTAGACCCTGTTAAAACTCTTTGCGATATCTAGGCTAACTACCACAGCTTCTCTCTTGCTTTTTATAGCTTCAACCCATTTTTGTGTTAGGTAAACCAGAAGGTCACCAACTGACCGGCCGTGACGAAAGCAATATTGGCTATCGCTGATCAGCTTGATGTTCCTCAAGATACCTTAACAGCTGTATATTAATGGCTCGCTCCATCACCTTAGAATGAAAGGAGGTTATCGCAATGGGCCTGTAGTTATTGGGGTCCGTCAAATCACCTTTCTTGGGTATAGGATGTATATTCGCTGTCTTCCAAGAGCTTGGAACCTGACCAAATGTATAGCAAATCCTGAACAAACGTACGAGAACAGGAGCCTACTCAGAAGTACACATCTTTAAAACAATTGCGGGAATTCCGTCTGGTCCACTCGAGTTGTCGATGTCAAAGGAAAAAAAATGCGCCGTATCACTGTTTACGTCAAGTTTATTTCGGGCATTGTTATGTATGTATTGTTATATATATGTACAGTGACTGCGCTCACTGTTAGTTCCCGTAATAAATGTCAATGCGTATTCAGCTAGCTGTTGTTTTACTCGTGTCGCATCATACACAACAGTGACGACGAACTAGCCGCGTATAAAAATAAAAGTGAATAATCATGGATCAAATTGGGATTTTGCATAATTTTGACCATAATATACAGACGTGGCAAGTGTATAAAGGGCGACTAACGCAATGGTTTATTGCGAATGATATTAATCAAGCTAATGATCCGTCGGAACACAAGCGACGGGCGATACTGTTGAGCGCACTCGCGGATGTCACATATCAGCTTGCATTGGATTTGGCCTTACCTAAGGAACTCCAGTTGGTGAAATTTCAAGATATACTGAAGCTTCTCGACAATTACTTCATTCCCAAGAGATGTGGGTTTAGCGAGAGGCATAAATTTTACACAGCGTCACAATATGTTGGTGAAAGCTACACGGATTGGGCGGCGAGACTTCGCGGGCTGACGGCACATTGTGGATTCTTAAACGTGGAAGAAGCTTTGAGAAATCGCTTTGTGATCGCGATGCTATTAGGCACGGTATTGTCACAAATTGAAGACGACGGTATCGAGCGGCCTGTGTCATTTGCTTCTCCCACGTTAAATTCGGCTGAAAAGAATTATTCGCAAATACAAAAGGAAGCTACAGCCATTATATTTGGGGTACGTCGTTTTCATCAATACCTATATGGTAGATCCATTCCTTTAATACTTAGAACAGATCACAAGTTATTAATTACTATATTTGGATCCCATCGCGGCATACCTGAGGTGTCAGCAAATGAATTACAACGATATGCAATGTTTTTAAGTGGTTATAACTTTATAATAAAATATATATGTAGCGCTGATAACTGCGCTGACTATCTATCCCGTGCAAGCGGGATCCGGTGCGAACAACTCGAAGCAGAGAGTCACATAACGGAAAAGTTCATTGAAGATAGGGCATCATATGTTAATTTCGTAGTAGACGATAGTTTGCCGATAAAATTCGATGAGTTATGCAATAGAACAAATAACAATCCACAGTTGAAAGTGATTTCTAAATATATATTATATTAAATGGTTGGCCTAGCGAAATTTCAAACTGAAGTATGCGGCCTTATTGGCTATGCAAAACTGAACTTTCTTGTGAAAATGGTGTTATCATGTGGGGTCACAGGGTTGTTATACCGAAAGTTCTACAATTGCATATTGTCAGAACTTCACAGGTCACACCTAGGTATTCTAAAATGTAAATCCGAAGCACGAGGTAAGGTTTGGTTCCCAGGTATAGATAAAGCAATCGAAGAAATAATCAGGGGCTGCGCGATATGTACACAGTTTCGGCCATCGCCCACACGTGCACCGTTAGCGGTATTGCCACATCCTCTCAAAACATTTTCTAGAGTACAACTTAATTTTCTCGGTCCCATAAACAAGCAGTTGTATTTAGTAATCGAAGATGCGTACTCAAAATGGGTAGAAGCACTAAAGGTAAACAGTACCTCACCTAAAATTGTAATTGCCAAATTATATGAGTTTATGTCAAGGTTTGGATTAGTTCACACGGTAGTCAGCTATAATGCTACATGTTTTTTATCGGAAGAGTTTACTAAATTTTGTACTATTAACGGGATATCACATGTCACATCGCCCGCCTATCATCCGGCCAGCAATGGATAAGCAGAAAGTTATTTGAAAGTGGTTAAAAAGGGTATCAAAGCTTGTTTTCTGAGTAGTAGTAATGTAAAAAGAAACGATGAAGACTTGTAAAAATTTCTTTTTGACTACCGAAATTCTATACATGTCACAACTAAAACCTCTCCTGCAGAATTAGTTTTTAGCAGAAAACTTCGGTCACGTCTGGACCTTATTATTCCAGAGAAATCATCGTTGGCGTCCTTATCTGACACTCTCGTTAAAACAGTAAAACATAATCAGTGTTTACAGAGTAAGACTTATAGAGGTACAGATAAAACTTGTTTTAAAATAGGAGATAAAGTTATGTTTAAAAAATATGAAGCTAATAAGCGTTACACCTGGAATCGAGGCATCATTGTAAAAAGGTTAGGTAAAACAATATATCTCGTAAAAGATTATGAAACTTCGTTAAATGTAAAAAAACATCACGATCAACTTATTTTAAATAGAATCACTGATCGCAATAACATAATAGGACATGGTGAGGAATGCCGCAGCACACAAGCAGTTACGAAAAACTCATACGATCCGTGGGATTTTTCGGTTCAGCAGTCGCCTAAGGCTAATGAAAGCGACAATGAAGAGCGAAGTGTGTGTGAACCCTCGACATCATCTCCGAAAGAACGAGCTGAACTACCACAGCCGTCAGACGCTGACGAGTTTTTTGAGGCTGCTAGTAATATTGAGGATCTACCATAAGTTGAACACCAATCTGAGCAGTCCCCTTGTCCAAGGTCTGGGTCGTCAAATATGGTATTGCGATCGATTCCGGAAACTAATTTCAAACCTTTCTTTTATACTAATAAATAACTAAAAGGGGGAGAGATGTTATGTATGTATTGTTATATATATGTACAGTGACTGCGACTGTTAGTTTCTCTAATAAACGTCAGTGCGTATTCAACTAGCTGTTGCTTTACTCGTGTCGCATCATACACAACAGGCATTGAGTAAGCATACCACATGATATTGAACGGTGATGCATTCCCATCATCTAAAGTGGAGTTTGATGCAAAGAGGTTGCAGAAAAGATCTGCCTTTTCCTTTGCAACAGGAGCCAGGGAATTATCTGTTTTACGTAAAGTCCAAAAGACGACTGGCAGACATTCCCATTGATAGATTTAGCCAGTGACCAGAAAGCTCGATTTCCAGAAGGATATCTAGCTAGAAGTTCGCTCACCCTACCAACGAAATAAAAGTTTACAGCAGTAATTACCTTCTTTACTCTTCTGGAGACTGCGTCGATTTTTTTCATCAGAGACGGAGTTTTAGGATCCTTACGAGCTCCTGCTGAAGTCCCCTCTCTAAAAACAAATTCCTTGTGGTCTGTAGCTTCGGAACAAAGTTTATTAAATCACGGCTGACTCTTACCACCAACCGGAACTACAGAGGATGGGATATAGCAGTCCTCGATATCTGGTAGTCTAGTAGGTTTCTGTACCAATTGTGTAAGACCGTATGCTAGAGCAAATTCTCGAACCGTGTAAACCCGGCGTGATCGAATTTATTAGATCCCAGCCATTCTTTATAGTGTGCGTTAAAATTGCCGAGGATTATCACTTTAGCACCTAGGTGCTGTTTAAGAATACTCTCAGTAGCCACTTGGACGTGTTGGAATAGTTATGTTGTTTCCTCGTTTCCACTATGAGATCTGTAAACTAAAGTGTGACCATTGGTCCTGGAAACTGGTCATTGGAAACTTGGTCCATTTTAACCCCACAAAGACACAAGTTTGCGCCTTTACCGCGAAAAAGGCAAAGTTTGACGTAGTGTCTAGCTTTCAGAGAGTCCCCTTAGTCGCCAAGCCCAGTATTGGTATCCTCGGCGTTGACATATCGAGCGACGTTCAGTTTGGCGGTCATTTGGAAAGCAAAGCATTGTTGGCCTCCAAGAAACTAGGTGTCCTTAATAGGGCAAGACAGTATTTCACACCAGAACATCGTTTACTACTTTATAAAGCGTAAGTCCGCCCACACATGGAATACTGTTCTCACCTTTGGGCTGGAGCGCCTCAATATCAGCTGCTTCCGTTTGACCGTATCCAGCGTAGAGCGGCTCGAATCGTCGGCGACGAGGTAATATCCGATCGGCTCGACTCATTGGCACTGCGTCGGGACATCGCGTCTCTTTGCGTTCTTTATCGCATTTACCACGGTGAGTGTTCAGAGGAGTTGTTTGGACTTATACCTGCCGCTAATTTCCACCATCGTACTACCCGCCAAAAACTAAAATTTCATCCACATCACCTGGATGAGTGGAGGTCTTCCACGGTGAAGTTTTCAAGGTCGTTTCTGCCTCGTACTTCAACCTTGTGGAATCGACTCCCAGCGGCGGTATTTCCAAACAATTATGAAATGCAAACCTTCAAGAAACGAGCGTATACTCCTATAAAAGGCCGGCAACGCACTCGTGACTCCCCTGGTGTTGCTAGTGTCTATGGACGGCGGTGATCACTTACCATCGGGTGACCCGTCTGTTCGTTTGCCTCTTATAATATATAATATAAAAAAAAACTACCATAGTCGACACGTGCACAGAGTAGAGACAGATTCCTGTCTTCAAGATTATTAAGAAGACGAACACAAATATCCTCCCGTTAATCCATGCATACCCCAGCCTGGCGTAGAAAGGAGTGCTTGAGTTTGTAACCAGGGTAATGCAAATATGAAGAGTCGTTCGCACAGGACATCTGTGTCTTTGTAAGAAAAACCAACGCCGGCTTTGCTGTTTCAAGATGGTGGTGTACAGCGTTGAATCAAGACCCCTTATGTTGCAGAAGTCCACAGAAAAGGTGGAACTGGAGTCCGCTGAGTTTACGTTTCTCTTTTTCTTGGCCATCTTCATATATTGGGATTTGGTAAAAAAAAAACACAGAGAGAAAGTGCTGCGATCCGGGTGATCGCTCATTTCAAAGAGCTCATTATGCAATTACTGTACAGTGGAGACACGCGAAGAGCTGTCACGGGGCACGGAATGGCTCCCGATCCCCCCCGAGAGCAGCTATCGGGTTCCACTCCGGTCTTCTCATCCGGCACTACAGTCATTCCACGGGAATTTTCGCCAGTCAGCAAAACATTCTCCAGAGCCGGAGTTTAAAAGTGTTACTCGAACAATTTAGACTGTAGTGGAGCCAACATGACTTCACGGAGAGCAACACCTTCAGTAAGAGCTGGTTCTCGTTCAGTATGCCGGAACACAACGGTTCAGATAAACCCTTTATTTTGCGACATTCTAAACCCGAGGGTGGCCGCTAACCAGTCGAGCTATACCACCATGCTGAAATGGGTCCCGAGTTACATGGCTTACCATTATATCATGACAACCACATTTAGAACCAATAATCGCCAGAGCCTCGTCGGATTGTCGGTAGGGTGCAGCACGTGCAGATGGCTTGGGCATCTAAGAAAGAAAAGAAAGAAAGAAGTAGTTTATTATTGGAACAACCATACAATTAAATTAAATTACACAAATTAGTTACACAGGAAAAGAAATACATTTGAAAAATAGATGTCCAATAATTGGCGAACCCATTCAGCAAAAATGTGCAATACAGTAACTAGTACTACAGCGCTGATTTTCGATGGGAGCCTATATGACGATAAACGGACGTTCAGTTAATACAATATTTAAAACGAACAGACACTAACACAGACACACATAACACGTCACGAATGGTCACACTAAAGAGATATAGCTACTGTGTAAAATTGTGGTCAATTTTAGGATTAAACAAAACAAATATAAATTTAAAAGAAAAAATAAATACACACCAATAAACAGAGCTTACAATATAACTGCGTGAATACATTAATACTAAGAAGGTGTTCGATACCCCTTGCGGGGTGCAATTATGCAAATATGCTTTATTATTTTCTTGAAAAGGTTTTATCATGAACGCAGTACTTTAGCAGTGATGCGTATTCACACCAATAGACAGACAGCTATTTTTAGTAATAATTGAAATGTATTTTATTAATTTTTCCTAAACACCTGCAAGAATTTCTTTACAAAAATTTGAAAAATACAGACACGTTATATTTTCATTTTTATTGTATGTATAGATAGATAAGAAAAAAGACAATGTAATATTAGCTTATTGCAACACGGATAATAACTTGACAGTGTGAGAATTGAAATAAATATAATATTTTTATCACATTTCAAAACTTTGGCAATTCAACTAGGGGTAGGGTAGGGGTAGGCGAATGGTAAAAGTTTCTGGTGCATCGGTTTTGGGGACACAACTCAGACGGTCCAGCTACTGCACTGTAAGGACGCGCGACGGCGCGCGGCGGCGATCGTGTTCGCATTTTAGTGATTAACGATTTTATGATTAATGCAATTAAAAGTTACAAATTAATTTCATCAGACCCACTTCAGGGACATGGGCCTCTTTCCGAAGGAAGGTATGAGCATAATCACCAGTATACGATATATTAACGATTTCAAGCTTTGAGAAATCCACAGTTGTATGTTTTCCATATAATCTTTAATATATAAAAATCTCGTGTCACGGTGTTAGTGTTTGAACTCCTCCGAAACGGCAGGACCGATTTTAATGAAATTTTAAATATATATTTGGTGGGTATGAGAATAGGTCGTAAAGTTTATCTTATACCTCCAAGTGATTAGGGTGTCCGTATCCCGAATTTTTTTTCAAAGTTTTTGAGAATTTTTATTCTGTGTATTTTTTTTATTTGTCATGTAAAAATACCTACAACCGCAACTTTTCGCCTTCCTGATCCCACCCTCCCATTTTTTATTCGCGATTTTAGTATTTTTGTATGAACAATATCCAAATTATTATACGGCGCTACGTCCAACTAATCGAAATTTCTTCCACATAATGTCGAAATCATTTAACTAAATATTCCATCGGTTCGACATTCTCAGGGTCGACTCCCTGTATCTACCAATGACTTTTTCGGAATTGACATACATTTATTAATTTAAATTGCTAATGGATAGCCTAGTGGCCATCACGACATTTTAACCACAACGAAATGAATTTACAGCACATTAATTGTTTTCTGCGGTCCGAAAATAAATTTTAGTATTGCGAACCCTTCTCGTTACTTCATTTAAGGCATATATCAAATGGACCTTAGATATGACCGATTTTTTAAACATATTTTCTAAATTTCCATTCCACAAGGTATATTTTTCGCAGCCTTCATACATTCATATATTATCAGATTCTGCAAATACAGTTAACATTAAGCTAACTTAATCAAATTCTTATTCTGCTTGTTGTAATAAATGTACCTATTAGTTTATTCCTTTAGTGATTATTTTTTTTTTAATATAGCCATATATAAGAAAATATAGCCAGTCTCTTGGTATCTCCGTAGTTTTAATAATCAAATGAAAGAGCTGTTCTGATTGCTGTGTGTGAGGTTAGCGTGCGGCACAACAATGATCGTAAACCAACAGAGCTCCGTGTCGGAAGCTCCTGCTCATAAAACTGACTCGTTTCCCAAACATTTTTGACTCAAATTACACTCTGTTACATTTACTATGGTATTGAAATAGTTTTAAGCAGTGACTACGGGTTTTTAAACAGTGTACAGAACTCTACAGCATTGTCTACAGAATTAATCCCATTTTGAAATAGCAATCTTTATCTTTAATAATTTTGCGAAAAAGGACAAATATGTTTTCCTTTAATTTACACATATTTAAAGGTTTAGGTATGTATTATTTGTCTGAGCTAATCCCCGAAATCCTGAACCGATTTCAACGAGAATTACACCGATTAAAAAAAGCTTTTAGAGATTATTCTAACATAGACGCCATAACTCTTTCCCATAACGGCAAAACAGATTTTTTTTTGCAAATATAAATTTCAGTGTTCGGTTCAAACAAAACCCCATTAAACCAAATCACCGTAATATCACGTACATTACGATTGCAAGAAATATTTAGTTCTATTTTATTTTTACGCTCAGTAGGTTTTGGAATTTGACCACAATCTTAAGTGGCGATGTGTTCTAAAATGGTAAAAGAACTAGACCTACAGGGAGAACTGGCTGTGATTACGAAATTTCAACATATTATTATGGTTTTATCACGAGTTTCTCTTCATCGAGACTCGTGGCTAAATGCAGAAGGAAGACCCACGTCGATCGACGATCGTTGTTTTAGATGTAATTCAAACTAACACTAACTGACTCGTTTTGTTATGTAGCAGCAAAAAATGATATGAACAACATATAAAGCAATATAGAGCAAGTCAAATCGCGTTTCGTATTTAATACTTATTATATAAGCGACATTTTGGAGTTTTTTTTTTGTTACAGATTTGGCTCTTGATATTAGAAACTCTAAAATATAAATAATCTACGGCTAGTTTGTTACTGGCACTCGTTTATCTGTGCTACGTCGTGTTTTCTTTATTCGCTCGGCTCGGATCAATAAGAGGATAGTAAGTATGATAGATAATGAAGTTAAAATAATACATGTGATTATTCATACTGCCGGGACAGTGTGGACAGTACCCTAATTAATTACTTGGCCAATAATCATATTCATTTCAAAACCGAATCATTTCCTAATGTAACGAAAAATATCAAATAGCAAAGAATTAGACGCATTTCAAGGGAAGCGAAGTGTCCTCACTGCAGCAGTAACGGAGAAACTCTTAAATTAAATCTCGTCAACACTAATCCGGTAAGAGCTAAACTCATCCTCTAACGAACAAACAAAAATCACAACTTAATTATTTGTTTGAAACAGTAAAGTTTGTTATCTTTTTCATTTGTTAAATTATGATTTAATGTTGTTTGCTACAGTTTGATGTTGTTCGTTATATTGTTGTGGTGCAACAGCTGTTCTCTCCAATTTCTAAAATAAATTATTTATACAGTTTTCATTTTTGTTGATTAAAAGTTAATTTCGAGGAAAGAAAATATGAATTGTAGATGGAAAAGATTTATCTCGTGAAGTTTTGTTATAGAGAAAAAAAGTTGTTTGCGATTTACGATGGAGTATATACATTATTTATGTACTATCGAAATCTAATTATTGTTGTTAAGTAAACTCATAGTTCTAAGAGTTAGTGAAAATAAATTGCATTTTGCTTCAGAACTGCTAAAACAATTTCAAATAAGAAAGAAAAACACAAAATTAACTTTCTGAATGATTCCAAATTAATTGTGTTAATAATTTTGAATATATGTGTAGTATACATATACGTGTACATCTATCTAGTAGTGATTGATATATACGAATACGCATACGTTTTTAATGCAACGGTTGTTTCCGGTTCAATATATTGTTTTATTAATATACTAGCTGACCCGTGCAACTTCGTTTGCACCAAATCGGTTATCACTGGTGTCAATTGTATTGCTAAACGCGAAAAATTTTAATAAACCTAAAACCTTACTGCAGCCACACCTACGATTTCCAATTATGAATTCAAACTATCAAGGGACTCACTCAAACATATACCCAGATGGTATTTGAGAAATCTTTTAAAATAAGCCTAAAACCCGTTCGTAGCATCATCTACCGGGTTCTAAAACTAACCTGCATATATTGGCGGTAATGTGAAAAAAAGCTTTAGAGGTCTATGTACCGCCAGTTTCTAACGAAGTTCCTTTCCCTTTTTTGTAGACGTCTACTATACAGTCAGTATAGTTTACATTGTAAAATATCAAATTGATAGAGTTAAATTGTAAATTAAACGATAAAATATATTCATAAAATAAATAATTATAAATTAAACACTGAATGATATCATAACTATTTTCAACTTGTATTAAAACTTTTTACATTTTGTTGTATTGAACAAAAATATAAATATTAAAAAGATATGAGCACGACGCGTCAAATGTCACTTGCCTGTAACTATTTGTCTAAGAGCTAGCAACGGTTTCTACAACGAATTTCAATAAGCCAGTTTTTATTAATCTTTTTGTTCTTCCGAACAGCGTGCGGGCTACCTGGCTGCCGGTAAACGTTGCCTTTATTAGTGCATACCGCACCTTTACAGGCAAAAATATTGAATTTTATATAATTTTTGAATGTTTTGTTTTTCACTAACTTTGAAACGCTACTAAAAAATAGAATTATTATTGCCAGACATTTTTTTATTAACAATAATGTGCCCGATGCTATTTTTTTCTAAACAAAATAAGTATGTTCAAACCACGTTAAGATAGCTGTAATTTTAATATTATTATTTGTTTTTATCAAAACTTAGTCGCCTGCGCGACTATATCGCCTAAGTGACATACAACTATATAACAGCTGTAATTTTAATATTATTTTATTTAGACATAAAAGACGGTAAATTAAAAATAATATGTAAAGAATAACTTAGCTATACCTATAGTTTAGCGCAACACTGGCTGTATGATAAAGATAGCGATAATTGTGGAAGTCCCTGTTATAGACGCATGTATTCAAGATGGCATCAGTTCCAAGTCACATGTCTACGTTTATCGTTGTTTTTCATTGTTTACGGTGAAATCTCAATATCATAATGGTTAATAAAATAAAATATGTTCTTTGCAATGGAAAAAGTAAAGTGGTATGAAATGAATTGTTTTATTTATAAAGATTATAATTGGGCACATTATTGTCAATAACAAAATTGTCTGGCAGTGATAAATTCGTGTTTTCAATAGCGTTTAAAAGTTACTGAAAAAAAAATTCCTTTCAATATTTACAAATCAAAATTTTGACCTGTAAAGGTGTGATGCGCATTAAAAAACACAACGTTAACCGGCTACCAGGTATCTTGAATCCTGTTTGGAAGGGCATAATATATTTTCATATAAAAGAACCAGCTTTTCTTAAATTCTCGTTTTCCAACGTTGCTGACTCTTGTACTAAGGTGTCACAAAAAAAGTCTAGTTACATTTACTACAAATTTTTGCCTTTTGTTATCCTGAAGAACACTTTGCGTTTGATGGGACAAAAAGTATCCTAAATGTAACCTTGTAATATTAGTTACCACTGTGTCAAGTTTCGTCAAAATTGGTTCAGTACTTTCAGAGTGATATGTGTACACAGGGACAGAAAGACAGACAGACAGACAAAAATTGTAAAAAGATTATTTTTGGCGTCTATATCGATAACAAAGTCTACCCCGATCAAAATTTTCAAAAAATATTTAATGTACAGATTTGGCTTTCTTACAGTTTTATTATAGTACTAGCTGACCCGTGCAACTTCGTCTGCACCAAATCGGTTATTACCGGTTTCAATTGTATTTTTAAACGCAAATAATCTTAAAAAACCTAAAACCCTATTGCAGCGTTATCCAGCACTTCCAATCGTGAATCCCAACTATCCAGGGAGTCACTCAAACATATACCCTGTTGGTATGTGAGAAATCTTTTAAAATAAGCCTAGAATCTGTTCGCAGCATTACCTAAAGTAGTGTCATCAAAGTTAAGATCAAAACTAACTTACATATATTGCCGATAAATGTCTTCCCAGTACCCCTTGTAACTTCATCACTTAACATACTGTAAAAATTGAACTTTATCTACATCAAATTTCCATTTTGTTTTAGTTGTTTGTTATATAAGAATTTGTAAAGTATACGTGAAATCTGCATTCAATTTTAATTTGGTCACATTTATTTTAGTTTTAACATATAAACCACCTTTTTTACTGAGATACTCAACTTGGGATAATATACCTATCTAACAGTGAAAGAATTTTTGAAATCGGATCAATAGTAGTTACCAAGCATTCCTCGAATACAAAACTTTACCTCTCATTATAATATTAGTATAAATACAACATAATATGGTAACTGCAAACACCTCAACTGATTTATTTTAATCTTAGATTCACAAACCTGAACCCAACTACTTCAAGACTCAACAACATTTAGAAAACTAATTTTATCAAATATCGAAACAACACACGTACTGATAGAACTCTAGTTGAGATTCATCTTCTACAATGCAATGTAACTATTATCTAGGTTTATGTTTTAAGAAAAAATCTTGTCACCTTTGTTTAGCAAACATTTTTTATACAATAAAATAAATGTAACAACATATAAGTGACAGTTTCGTTTACACATATTTTTTTCCATATGTGGTTAATAATTACGCATAGAAATGTCATATAGCCGTAGCTCAGTTATAACGTACTGGACATTATATGGGCCGCCGGAGCCGACAGTTCGAATCCCGTCGAACTTTTTTTTTGGTATTTTTTTTAAAGTAGCTTAGGGAAATATAGCTTATCTTTTTAGCTAATCTGTCTGCTATATATAGCACAATGAAAATTTACCAAAATCCGTCAAAAATTTTATTAACTACAAATTTTTGACTTTCGTCCGTTATCCTGGAGAATCCCTTGCGTTTTATGAGATAAAAAGTAATCTAGATGTAACCTTGTAATATTAGTTATCACTGTGCCAAATTTCGTCAAAATTGGTTCAGTACTTTCAGAGTGGTACGTGTTCAAAGGGACAGACAAACAGGCAGATCCTGGAGAATCCCTTGCGTTTTATGAGATAAAAAGTATCCTAGATGTAATCTCGTAATATTAGTTATCACTGTGCCAAGTTTCGTCAAAATCGGTTCAGAGTGATGCGTGTTCACAGGGACAGACAGACAGACAGACAGACAAAAATTGTAAAAAGATTATTTTTGGCTTCTATATCGATAACAAAGTCTACCCCGATAAAAATTTTCAAAAAATATTTAATGTACAGATTTGACCTTGCTACAGTTTTATTATAGTATAGATCTAAGATAGGTAAGTATATAGTGATAAACATACTTTGTCAAAATGTCTTTAAAATTGGTTGATAATAAAAAATAAAATAATATTTTCAATTTTAAGTGTTTGAGTCAATAAAATTATTTTAAAAAAAAGTCGAGGCAGTCATAACAGTGAAATGACAGAAGTGAAAAATCACAACAATGAAATAACTGTGTTCTCTTTTGGATTTTAAAATTCAATGTAATGTGAATGATATTATTTGCAATTATTATCATTACTGACTCTATCGGCGCTCCGAATAATAATTATATACAGTTTTTTAATTAACTAAACATACGATAGGCTGCATCATCTCAATACAAAATATTAACATTAGATGTACACAGGCCGCTATACTACGCGTCGCTAGGCTGACGCAAGCTGCGCAAGCGCAATGCGACCAGTCACGCCTACTATCATGTCATGACGCGAAATTATAAATTTATCTCCTACTAAAAATATCGCTCAACGCGCCTAAATAAGTTTTCACTTCAAAAAACATTATTTAACTTTTTATGATTGTAAAAAATGTTTTTAACAATTTTTATACCTTGCTACTCGTCACAGACTAATAATATATTTGATATTCAGCAGTTTTAAGCAATGCACAGCGTCGATGGACGTAGGTTCAAATCCTTGCAAATTTTTGGCACATCGGATCACTGCCTTGTTGTATCGTCTGTGCCACGCGCTCAACCTCCACCCAGTACAAGAATTTAGCGCTAAGTCTGGCACTACTCGTCAGCAGATTGGGACGGGATGCGGGATTATTTCGCTTCCATTCCTTGGCAGCGACGCTGTTTCGACGGGAAAGATCCTTCAGCGATTGCCGATGCGATTGCTGACGAGATTGGAATGTCAATGGAGTATTATATTCCTTCCTCTGAGATCGTGGGTAATCGCAGGGGACGCCCTGGGTTCAATCGTGAATGTGCTGATGCTGTCAGTAAGAAGCAAGCCACGTATTGTGATTGGATCAAGGGTCGCGCTAACAAGGATCCTAATATCAACATCCTCAAAACAGCCTATAATTCTGCTACCAAAGCTTGTAAGAGGGCCTATACTAGAGCGGATGCCCAACGCATTGCACGCTTAGGTCATGAACTCGTAAGTCATCCGACTAACAGTCGAGTCTACTGGAGTTTGGCCAAAGCTGTGTAAGCCAATTTTTGCCGTCCAACGTTACCGCCACTGAGGTACTTTGATGGGACACTGGCCTATGATCCACAGGAGAAAGCGACATTATTAGGCAATCTCTTTGCGGCGAATTCCTGGCTCGATGATCGAAACGCGCAACCACCTACTATTCCATGCTGCGGTGTCACTATGCCGGAATTACGATTCAGGCAACGTGACGTATTAAAACAACTACGATCACTCGATGTTCGGAAGGCCAGTGGCCCGGATGGTATCCCAGCGGTAGTTATTAAAAAATGTACAGCCGAGTTGGCTCCAATATTTACGCGCTTATACCGCCTGTCCTACGTCTCTGGTGTCGTGCCCCGGGCCTGGAAAGAGGCCAATGTTCAACCGATACCCAAGAAGGGAGATCGATCAGATCCTAACAACTACCGTCCAATTGCCGTAACCTCAGTGCTGTGCAAGATCATGGAGTGGATCATCAACACCCAGCTTGTCCGCTATCTGGAGGATCACTCGCTAATTAACGATCGGCAATATGGTTTTCGCCAAAACCGATCAACGGGTGATCTTCTAGCTTACGTACTGCACCGCTGGGGGGAAGCAATTGACAAGCACGGCGAAGCCTTGGCGATCAATCTCGACATTGCCAAGGCCTTTGATAGGGTCTGGCACCGTGGTCTTCTTTCGAAGCTTCCGGCGTAAGGACTCCGTGACAATCTAGGCAAATGGATTTCTGGCTTTCTACATGAGCGCAGAATTCGTGTCCTTGTCGAAGGATGTGATTCGTAGCTCATGTCAGTAAATGCTGGAGTTCCTCAAGGCTCTGTACTTTCGCCAACTCTGTTTCTTCTGCATATCAATGATATGTTGCCTTTAGGCCATATTCATTGCTATGCAGGCGATAGCACCATCCATGAGTCCTATTACAGCAAGCCTTCTTGCGGTCAGGGAGACACAGAAAAGAGACGGCAGGAACTAGTAATTAAGCTCGACCAATCTTTGCTTCGCATATCAACATGGGGAGCAAGTAATTTGGTTGAGTTTAATGCCAACAAAACACAGGTATGCTCGTTTACCTGCAAGAGATCCCCATTTACCCCCCTTCCAGCTCTTCAGAATGTCTCGCTCGCAATGCGAGACAGTCTCACTATCTTAGGCATAGATATTCGCAGCGACCTCGATCCCAGGGATTATATACAGAGCGTGATCTCCACAGCATCTCGGAGACTCGGAATCCTGAACAGGGTGCGACGGTTTTTCACGCCTGAACAGCTATATCTCCTTTATAAGGCACAAGTTCGGCCCTGCGTGGAATATTGCTCGCACCTCTGGGACGGTTCGGCAAAGTACCTCTTGGATACCCTGGACAGGTTGCAAAGACGGGCTGTCCGCATTGTTAATGATGCAGACATTACAGAGTTCATAGAGCCGCTTCAGTTGCGCAGAGACATTGCCTCACAGAGCGTGTTCTACCGTCTGTATCATGGCGAGTGTTCTGAAGAGTTATTCAACTTGATCCCTTTCTCTCCTTTTCATAACCGCACCACGCGCGCTCGCCTTCGGAGCCACAGTTTTACGGTAAATCCTATCTGGGCACGAACTAAAAAGTTCGCAACATCTTATCTTTGCCGTACCGTGAAGCTATGGAACAATCTCCCGGCCAGTGTGTTTCCTCCTTCCTATGACATGGGGTCCTTCAAGCGCAACGTGAAGAGATACTTACGCAGGCCGGCATGACAGCGGCGACCGGCGATGGATAGTATGTCTCTCGGTAGTCGCCATTGTTTTTAGATTGTACTGTGCTTACCATCAGGCACAGTACAGTCATTTTGCCGAGCTACGATAAAAAAAAAAAAAAGAGCCGGAGCGCGCGGTGAAGGAAAACATCGAATGAAACCATAGCATGGTTGTAGGGCTTCTTCTAAGTTAGTGGTTCTGCTGCTGCGCCTGTGAGCCAGCTCCTTCGAGGATTAGCGCGTTTACCATCTTAGACCACACCATGATTTAACATCGTATAAGATTGTCTTCAAACGCTAATACCGATAAAGTAATTTAATGTATTTATAACACCTACTATCCGGAAGCACTGTAGTGCCTCAAGCCAAGTACACGTTCAACAACATTTGTAATAATGTGTGTGAACGTGTAGGCGTGAGGCTACAGTGCCTCTTATTCTCGAGTCAGATGTCAACATAACCTCACCATATTTTTAACTTGATTTATTTTATTATTACGTTTACGCCAACACTTTACACTAGCTTCAAATATGTTAATTATTCGTCCTTTCTACAAAACACCAACAACTATTTTGTTTTTATAATTATTTAATGTTATTCTAATTTATAAAATTTTCGATCCCCCGTTTTGTGATTCTACAAGAGATTTTACTAATTTCGGTCGAATTTTTTATTTCGAAGTTGGTACAATTTAATTATCTGCGGATAGTATACTATGTGTAGTATCAGAGTTAGTTCGTTTCCATTTGGTGTCTCAGATCCTCTCTGGATAGTTACTCTGCTCCAGATTTTTTATTTTTAAGTTGGTACAATTCAATTTGCTGAGGATAGTGTACTACTGTATAGTATCAGAGTTATTCCGTTTCCATTAGACGTCTGACAAATTAAGCGGTGAATTCAAATTTTAATTCATTTAAAATTTTCGTTTGAATATTTGTAAAATAATTAAATGCAATTTCATTCTACTTAATGTTTCATTATTCTTATGATTTTTTATGTCATTATTATTATTCTTATTATTGTTATTGTTGTTGTTGTTATTATTATTATTTAATTTAATACAGTGAAAGCTGTTAAAAGTTACCTAGTTCGTCTTTCTCGCTCTTGTTAGCGTTTTATGACAAATTGAGAAAGAACTACGGTAACTTTTAACAGCTTTCACTGTATTAATGTATGAATATTTGTTGTAGATATTTGATGTAAATATGTAGCATGGGTTGTTGTCATTACTTTTCCGGCAATGAACTGTGATGTCCCTAGATGCATCCAGCAGGTGACACCACTTATCGAAAAGGAGCGAATTTGAATTATTTCAAATATTTTATTAATTTCAAATTTATTGTACCTTATAATTTCTATTGTATGTCCGGCTGTAAACTATATTGCCTTTCGATGCACCCAGCAGGTTTTGACAAATTAGGTGGTTAATTCAAATTTAAAATTCATTTTCTATTTAATTTCGGGTATTTGTAAAATAATTAAATTCAATTATGCTTTCCATCATTATTGCTATTATTTTTTTAATTATTTAAAGAACTTGCCCTCAGTTGGAGTAATATTGAATCAATACAGCGCGATTACTAATATGAATTATTATTACGATGATTTAAAAAAAAACACGCGAAAATTCAAATTTAAAAATTCGATTAAAATTTTATTATTATCATAACAAAAATAAAAATAGTAATTATTATTTTATATCTTTAAAAAACCACGCGAGACTTAAAGTTATTATTAAAAAATTTCAGTTTATTTTAGAAAGCGCGCGAAAATTCAAATTTCAAAATTTTACTTACAATTTTATTTTTACAATTGTCATTTATTATTATTCCATCATTATTATTATTATTAATATTATTTAATTAATCAAAGAATTGGCCCTCAGTCGAAGTAACATTGAGTAAATACAGCACGATTACTAATATGAAAAATTAGTAATTTAGTCGAATTGAGCGGAAGTTTGAAACGACGATATTCTTTTGAAAACAAATGTTAATTATGATTTCTACGAATTGTGTTATTCATAAAAAATATGATAATAACAATAGATAATAATACAAATAATAATAATAATAATAACGACAATACTAACAATAACAGCGAAGATAATACTGATAATAATTATTATGGTAACAATAAATTAATGATAAAAATAATAGTAATAATAATATTTATCGTCATTATTATAATTATTGTCATTAAATTATTGAGCATTGAAGTATTAAATTTGAATTTACAATGTTCTTAATTACAAAAATAGTTAATTTTTTTTTAAATTTATGTGAAATGGAAAGCTTCAAATTGATAATACAGTTTATCAATGCGAATCAAAGAGTATACGCGGCTTATTTATATAAAATTTTATTAATATTACTAGATAGTGTAAGAAAAATGAAATTTTAATTTATATATATCACAATCTTATGAACATTTAATTTCCGCGGGAAAAGTAGAAATTTTTGAATTAATTTTTTTTTAATTTGAAGAAATGATAAAATTAATTTTTTTATAATATTTCTAGAATAACAGTCAAACATTTTCACACGTGTATTATTGTAAATTAAGTTTTATTTATTAATTAGAGTCAATACCATAAAGAGCTAAAATTGTTTGGGGTTTGCTTTCTTCGTAAAAGTCAGTTGTTTTCTAAGTATAATTTTGTTCGAGCGGTGTACAGATATAAGTGGTACTTCAATCAAATTGAGCGAAAGTTTTAAATGACGATTTAACAAAATAACAAATCTTAAATAATCATGCTAATAATAACATAATGATTTGGATATACACATTTGCAATGCTCTTTAGTCGTATACAGATGTCACTACCATACATATACGTGTTTGAGTTTATTTAAAGCTGCCAAAAAGTATTTATGTTGACATCAGATCAGTGTGAATACTTCTGCGATGTTTTTAGTCGCATCTAGATGTCACTACTATGTAAGTATATATTTCATTATCTAATCAGCTGGATGCACTGGCTGTCGATCTTAACTCTTATTCGGTACCATTATATCGGTACCATTATTAATATTTACTTGAAACTATTACTGTGGCATTCTTCATCGCACTTGCGTAATACTTAGACTAATACTTTTCTTAACTCCGGATTATTGTCAACTTAATTATAAAATTAACTTATTTTAAAAGGTTAGTTGTTATATTTTCAACATAATAATTTTCATGATATTTATTGTTTATCTGTTAAATAATTAATTTCACTTTACAAAAAGAGGTAAAATCCGCACAAAAACAGTTCCACTGTAAAAAATTGCACCAAGTACACGTTCACAACTCTTCATTTAGAAAAATACTAAGGAGAAATTATCATCTTACACAAAGATGTAAAATCAAAAAAAAAAAACAGACCAAGTAGCCGTTATGATTTTTAATAATTGAAAAAAATTTTTGGTACATTTAACAATTAAATACCATTTTTTAAACGTACTTGGCGTGCGTCATTGAGTACTTAAAATTTTTTCTTATTTAATGTATAGATTCATATGGTTGCATCAAAATAATTATCAGTAGGGTCAATGACTTGGTGAGGAGAGGCAGGAGGAATTGTTGTCCGTAAAATCGCTTCTCACACCAGTTCTTTGTCCTTAATTATCAGACATGAAAAAATTTGGGGTACTCATTGACGCACGCCAAGTACGTTTAAAAAATGGTTTTTAATTGTTAAATTTACCAAAATATTTTTTCAATTATTAAAAATCATAACGGCTACTTGGTCTGTTTTTTTTTGATTTTACATCTTTTTGTAAGATGATAATTTCTCCTTAGTATTTTTCTAAATGAAGAGTTGTGAACGTGTACTTGGTGCAATTTTTTACAGTGGAACTGTTTTTGTTCGGATATTTTATCTTTCTATAGTCCGTCTCCATATATACTTTAAGCGTGTTATATCGTACACTTCTTTTTGTACGCAATATGCTCAAATAGAGGTAAATATCTACACGTATAAATTCGTTGATAGATACAGAACTGATAATAATATTTTTTCTTTTCAACTTCTGAAATCGAAAATCAAGTAGCAGTTATGGAAGCACCGGAAATTAATTTCAAGTCAGTCAATAGCTTATACATTTGTGGGTATATGTATAAGTATAAATATAAACTGATTACTCATGTTATAATGTTAGGTAAACTAAGTCCCAACATGTTTCGTGATAATTAGGACGCTGTTGCGAAGCTAATTTATATGCGACGAGCGATGTTTGACTCTAATGCAGTTTGGTGGCAGCGGCGCGGCACGGTGCGGTGCTGCACTGAAACTGCACTATATAGGTAGTGATAGATAGTATGATAATATATCCATATCTTTAAATATTATCAAACGCAATGTCTCTCCAATTCCTTCATCTCCAATGTATTTGTAACTGTACCTGTAAAACCGCTGTACCAGTTTACAAAATTATTTTTATAAATCATAAAGCATATCCTCGAGTAACATTTAGTTTTGGTTTCATTAAAATCGGTCCACTCTATCCAAATTTATTGTAATTTTAATGACGACGCGACTTAAGTACGAGAGAAAAGTAGATAAGTAAATGCACTTAATACATTCAGATGATTTTATTAGTCATTGTTTTTTCTACATTAGGTTCCACACGGACAGAGTCGCGAGCACAGCTAGTTATATATATAATAAGTATTTTACGACATCCGATTTGGTTACATCTTTAGTTAATAAATATTGTGTAAAAGAAGTTCCGTAATAAATATTACATATAAAATAAACCATGTAATATTTAAATGTATTATTAAGAAGAATCAATAATAATAGTGTAGTTCAAGCGAGTGGAGCCGCATACGAAACTAGTCGTATATAAATTAGAACAATATATTGGATTTAAACAAGGATAATTTGGAACGGTTATTGCTTACGTAAGTTATTATGTTTATTGATGCTAACATTTGAAACGATGCCAATTGTTAAGCCAATTTTATTAAGTTTAAATTACTAGTGATCGATAGTGCCTTACGTGGAAGTATAATGTTCTAGTTAAATTTTGATTGCTTATATGATAGAACCAATAAATCATTCATAAGCAATTAAGGATCTTGACAAATAGTTACATAATCAGAATATAAATATGATCAAACTGGAAACAGCAATATTGAGATCAAATAAATATTATCCAACGTTATGAATATTTCTATGATTTTATCACAATACCATGTATTATTTTTATGATTTCAAATGACTATCTCAATTGTCCTTACCATTTCTATTAGTCTATCGCTACTTCTACTATTTCTACTATCTAGTTATCTTCATATCAGTAAAATCTAATGTACAAATGGGACATTTATATGCTGAAACGAATTACCAAACTTTTCAATAAAAAAAAAACCAATATAAACTTCTTATATTCTGCTCTAATTTATTTTTTTATTACAGAAATAAACAACTACGCAATCCTGATGCTCCGTTATTACTAGTCAAGGAAAAAGATAGCTATTTTCATCTTAGCTCGCCTGTTTGGCAACGCGCTATTGGATATTCGTTTGTAGCCGTGGCGAAGTAAAACTGCTATGTATTAACAAAGCTTGCTAGGGTATTATATTTCGCACATGGAGATATTTTTAAAATACTTATGAGAGCCATACCTCAAATAATAGATGGAAAATATTACACGTCCAATATCGAAAAAATCTACAGTAAAATCGTAGCTCAGACCGCGTATACAAAGTAAACTCTCACAAAATATACGCTTCTCAGAAATTTCAGTTCATTACTCAATACAATGTCTGCTGCGAGGTAAAGTCGACGAACGCTCTCAGGTAATAAAAGATATTACATCTTTTCTTGATATTAAAACAATCTTTACTATTATTAAAGTAACATCGACTACATTGTGTGTGTCTATAAGTCATTTAGACTTAACAAGATATAGAATTCTCTTTCAGATGATTGTATTATTATGATAAATAAATAATAATACATTTGTACGTGTCTACGAAATCTTAATGTATAGTGGGACCTTAGTGCTATAAGTAATGAAAATGATGTTTATGTTTATGCATCATACCTATATGAACCAATATATTAATAAAAAAATTGAAGCAGATATTTTGAAGTGAAAACTTCTTTAGCCGCCTTGAGCAATTTTGTAGGTAAAATTTATTTGTTAGGAGAAAAAGTTATGGATTCGCATCACCGATGACCTCTACATGCACGTGGCGTATCCCACCTGTGCCACACATTGTGTATACTCGGCTGTATTATATGAGTGTTTAAATTTTTGGACCGCTAAAATTTTATGATTCTGCGTCAGCGATCGTCACCGATGACGTCAACATGCTCGTAACGTATTACGCTTGCGCCAGACTAACGATGCGTAGTTTAGCGGCGTGAGTACACTGATTAAATTATAACTCAGTAATTTATGTATTGTGTGTATATACGTATTACCAGGCATCTAGCAAGCTAGATAATACTATCTTCTATATCTATACACATAATAAGAATGAAAATCTAACGTGTCTCTGCTTTTTAGATTTTCGTGAAAAAAGTTGTTGCAGGTGTCTAGGAATAAGTAATAAAATACATTTGTCATTTTTAGAAATGTCTGTCTGTCTGTTTGTTTGAACACCTCTCACTACTGAAGTACTGCGTTTATGAAAAACCTCAACAAGAAAATCATAAAGCATATCCTCGAATGTAACTTAGTCTTTGTTTCATTAAAATCGGTCCACTCTATCAAAAGTTATTGTAATTTGAGTAGAGTAGAGTAGAGTAGTAATCTATACTAATATTATGAAGCTGAAGGTTTGTTTGGTTGAACGAGCGAACCTGAGGCACTACTGGTTCGATTTGAAAAATTATTTTAGCGTTAGATTGCTCATTTATAGAATAAGTCTAAAGCGGTTTTTTACCTTTAGCACTAAGTAAGTATTCCACGCGGATGAAGATGCGGGCAAAAACTAGTAGATTAATAAATATTTTTTTAAATAACTACATAACTGTAACGAAAACATAATTTATTTCTATTTATCACAACAACGCGACATACTCGTGTACACACCCATTGTGAGCTGGTTGATAAAAAGGCTTGATAAGAAAATTCCAATTTGTTTTATTTTCATTACAATATAACATACATAAATATAATATACATAAGTAATCTTATAAATTATAATGGCGGTTATAATACAAGTAATTATGATGGATGAATAAACCAGGAAACCGCTCCTGGGTTTCATGGGGCATGTGACGTAAAATGCAAAAAAAAACGAGTAGGAAAATTTAATTGAGGAAATGGACATAAAGACAAAAAGTGAAAGAAATGGACATACTAAAAGAAAAAAATAAAGTCTCGGATTATGTCCAGGCGAAAGCGGGGACTTAAAAAATCTTGCAAGTTTTGCTATAATGATTACTTGATTGTATAAATTTTGTTTCTTCCATCTTGTTAGCTAGCACTAACAGGTACGAAACTTTCTATTAAGCTTTTATGATGAACAAATCATGTTCACTAAGCTAAACTTGAGATCAAGTCTCAAATAGCCAATCGCTAAAACAATTAGTCGAACTTATAATCGAACGACGGAATTAAAATATGACTCTCATTTGTATGCAAAATCTGGAGATTAAAAATGCGACCCGAACCGTATAAGGCGAAATTTCGCTGGAACCAATCTAATTTTGACATAAATCAGGGATTGGACGCGACGCCGCTGATATTGGCAAAGTTGGCTCGCGACCGCACTCTCGCTTCACTTTGTTTCTTATCTCACTGATTACAGTAATTTCCATTTAACTGTATTCATTCATTGTTACATTTGATTTTCCCTTCCTAGCGTAAGAAAATAACATCGAAAGATTAATATTTACTCGAATTACGTCCTAATATAAATCTCTATATGTATTATAATTCTTTAGTTTTTAAATCTCTTGTTGATTTCAAATCGAAAATAAATAGTAATTAGACAAACCACATCACCAGACCGGGCTTATAAGTAAAGGAATGGATAGAAGCTTAAAAAAATAATAATCAAAGAGTACATTCGTTTTCAAAAACCCTATTTAAAGTTTAAAATTCTTATAAAAAAACGATCGAAATATCTTTGATTTATTTTTTTCTATAAAAGCTATATAAAAACAAATAAAGATCAAATTTGGACCATTTTTAAGAAAGTTATGTCTAAGAAAATGTATTTTGTACGAGTAGTAAATAAAATGTGAAAATTTTACAAAAGGGCTATTTTGAGGGTACTATAACATATCACAAAATTGTGAAAATAAAATAAATTCAAACGCCCTATTTGGCGAGGAATGCCCCATATGTAAATTATACCATATCACCTTAAGTTAAAGTAGATAAAAAATCCATACTTTAAAAAAATATATAAATAAAGTATTACAGTAACAAATGTGGGAATATAATTAAAACTGCTATGAATGCGGTACATTTTATTTAACTCATTTCAGAGCTTAGCTTCCCTGAGATGAAAATCCATTAACGCTGTAACCAGAATAAAAGCCACACACTAATTAAGCTTGATTCACCTAAGTGTTTTGAATTTGGGAAATACCGTCGCAAACTAGGCTCTCGTTATAAATAAAGTTAACAAATTAGTTTGGTCCTTAACTGAAAATGAGCTGGTGGCCACACAATCCGGACTGTCAAGTGTTCAAACCGCATAAACTTTGGCTAACTCCGTGTGTAATTTAGACTTTAAAATGTGACCTCTAAACAGTTTCACATTTGATTTAGTGGTATCATAAATAAATTTATTGTGTTTTATTACACATGTTTTGTTACCCCATTTTAATATAAAATTCTCTTGCATCCAAAAGAGTCACTACTGGATTTTGAATACCTATTCCCATGTGAGCAGAAATCGAATTTTCTTTAAATATGAATTATAAAAAGGCAAGAGATAAATCGCGTTCTCAGTATTTTGTTTTTCTTTTACTCTTTACTAATGCGCTCTCGAATATCATTCCCGGGACCAAATTATAAGTTACAAGGAAAATAAATCAAAGGCTTTCAAGAGCTATAGGTAATAAATTCGCTTTACTGCGTCGCTAACAGACGCCGTCTCCGGCCCGTAATACTCGTAATGAGCGGTAATAACGTCAGTTTATGATTAGTTCCCTAGTTTTTAGAGGAGATTAACGAGTCTACGAGACTTGATGACACTTCGTTACGTGAAAAGATGTTAAATTGCTATTTAGTTTCACGACTGGAGACTTTTTGGGTTACCGTGTATAGATAGGGTAAAAAGATAACATCAGATATTTTCCTAACTTCTTCATCTACTTCTATTGAGAGAAATGTAATCCCTTAACAGATTTCTTACTCACCGAGTGGACTTATTACGTTTTGGTTAATAATCTATTTCTTAGTTAGCTATAAATAAGATCAATTCCCGTGGCAACAACTCAAGCCGAGGTCAATTTGGCATCCTTGCGCCAGTTGCAGCCTGTGTTTAACGTGTTATACACTCGTCATCGAGTCAAGTGTTGTTATTAAAATCCTTCAAGCAAGCAGCATTATTCAGTTCCAAAAAAAGAACCGCTTTTTTCAAGTAATTTCAAACCACAAAATGAACTTTAGTTTTCAGACAAATAAACGATCATGATAAACCGATAGCTGACTCTTAAGACATTTTTAATGCTCGCCTAGTTAACCAACATCGTTGAATTATAATTTTGCTTCCAATTAAGTGCATAGCGTACATACGATTAAAATCCAGTCTTGTCCAACATTAGTCAATCAAATAAAGTAACACTAGCACAGTAAAAGTATTGATAGTTCTTAACTACATAACACCTAATGAAACCCGTAACTTTAAATCGTTAAAGTACATACACGGACTTAGAGGAATATAGGTACTAAGCCTTTGATTCAGTTAAATATCCTAATATGTGTCTAATAATAATATCTATCTAAATACATAAATGCGTTTTTTCGTCGACAAACAACAAACAGGAGTTTAACAATTCCGATAGGTATTAACTAAACCTATGCATAGTTAGTTTCCGATGTTAGTATACAGCTGACGTCTTTCAAATTTAATTTTGAACACAGTAAATATGTATTTGTGAGATCGTTGTTGGTGAAGTTTGTTTCACAAATTCGACCAAGGCATAAGCAGAACGTCACGGTCCTGTGGTTAGCACACAACGTGACTAAACAGAATATTCTCGAAACTGCCATATATTATATATCGGATGTATATTTGCGGATTATAACTAAACCGATAGCGTTAAAAGTTAGATAAACGAAATATTGGAAACTATAATTTTTATATTGGAATTTTGGAAAAAAATAATAGCAAGTTTTTTATACAACAATGTTTTGTTAATTGTGATCCACCCCAAGTTTGTTACGTTTGTCAAGTATTAAGCGTCGACAGTGGGTCAAAGATATGCTTATTAACACTTTCATTAACTGGACGTCAGAATATTGCAATATATCTATTTCTCTTCTTGTTTTAACTGGACGTACAACTAAAGTTTTCTGAAACTGAACTTCATTCGTCAATGTTAATTGACTAAATTAGACCTAATTGATTTCTTCTAGTAGGTGAAAGGTAATAAATCTGAGACAAGCTTTTGCGTTGGTATAAAACATTTGATAAAGGAAGGATCGTCGAGTAAATCACATTGTAAAGCGTAGGTGGGCTTCAACACATATGTTTATGATTGAATACAGTAATTATACCTCCAATACTGGAAATCTAATGTACACCAAAGTATAGTGCCCTTATAATATTTTGTTTTAACATGAAACCGGTACAAATTTATTGCCCTTACAATTAATATTTAACTGTAAAGTTTTCTAGCAGACTCACTTGAATACGAAATAGAAAAATTCTATTATTAAACGAGGCTTTTTGTAAGGATCGATGCAAGTTTTATGGACGTATTTATTTATTTAATTGTGTGGTTAAATAGAGCGTGCCTCTTTTATTATTGTCGATTGATTGATTTCTCTATTAATCGCTGAGACGTTCAGTTTATGTGAAATAGTGCTGCGACCAAATATTTGTTGCTCTTTAGCACCACCCGGGGAGCACGTGCAGGAGAATGAGAAGTACACTTACTACGGACACAAGTGGCATCAGTCCCTCGTAGACGTAATGACTATTAAACTGATTCTGATGAAACTTTGTAGTAATATAGCTTGTACATCTAAGGAACAAACAAGATATTGTAAAATTTGACCAACATACAATGAGAAATGTCAAGTAAGTTTGAAAGAATAAAGTTTTCTAAAAGTAGTTTCTGTACGTAGACTATATAAATCGGTAAGAGTCACACGCATTTAACGTATGGTGTCACCATAATACAAACTAAGTAAAGGGCGATCGCTATCATGCTATAAAAACCAAACAACTTCTGTAAACTGCATATTGATACTTAAATTTTAATATATCGGTACTATTTCATTTTAATTTCAATTCGAAGTAATGTAAAATGAATCCAATATTAATTAGGGAAGTTCAGAAATAAAAGCAAAATATATACTCCATAAAGTTGGGAGGAGGCGTTGAAACGAGTGTACACGTGAACTTCCTTCTTCAGCTTCAAACTTTTTGCTACAAAACTGTCGAGTACGAATCGACGTTAATACACGCATGCTACGAGATATGACCTCACGTTATTTTGAAATATTCGATTAACGTATTATGTGATTAACCTGTAGCAAGTTCTAGATAAGTTGTTTTTAAACTCTACGTAGCTCTTAAGCCTCACTGATTTACTTAAAATTTACTGATGTTGATAAGGTATGTTAGAGTGATGAACACAGAAGTCTTAGTTCCTCTATACAAAACATTTCATAGGAAAATGTATGTGAAATTAGCTTTTCTATATAATATTAGCAGGTCTTGACATTGGTCCAACACGCAGGTGATCTTATAAGTAAAAAAAACACTAGAATCGGTTAAACCATTTTGAAGAAGAAAGCACACCGGAAGTTTATAAGTAAAAATAAATCAATATCCTACTGTCACTTCATTATATTATGTAGTCTAACTATGCAGTTATGACATTATACGGATTATAGAATCTACAAACAAAAACAAAATCGAAATGAAAATTTAGCACTTGGTTTAACAAGGTTGTGATTTTCTGTACTAAATATGCGAGTTTTAACTATTTATAGCCGATGATATGTATCCATCAATCAACAAATAAATTCTCTACTTCTGCAATAACCTGTACCCCATACCTCTTATATATCATATAAGCTTGTGATTATGTTAAATTGACAGGGCGTGTACTAATTAGGCCGCAACGATTAAGAATTGATCCAGTAAATACTAATTCGCACAGAAATATGATGATATATTTCATGTAAATGAATAACCTTTGAATTATAACGACTATGTTATTGTTTTATCTGTCAAAACTTACAGCAATACATATCTGAATTGCTCCTGAGGACAATAGTGCTATTATCAGCAGTAGCCGCACGTATCGCTTGTCCGCTCTCAATAACTTTGATATCAAATCATCGACGCGTCGCCTCTTTGACTGGCAATTTATGGAATGACAGTCGCTTACATAGAGGCGCTTTGTAACGGTCCATACACGCCAACTTACAACAACACTGTGACACACGCATGGTGGGTCTGTTTGTTCATTGTCACGTGAAGGGTTTGTCAAGGAATAGGTTCTCCGGTTAACTTTATTACTAACTAGTTGTACCCCGGCTCCGCACGCGTAACATATATAGATATGTAAATGCTAATAGTATACCGAATGGGTTATACCATCAGCAACATACTTAGAATTTTAACACACTATATTACCCCTCAGTGGTCACTTACACTACATATGAAAGTAATGAAAATTTCAAGCTATACATCATCTGACAATATGTCTTTAAAATATATCTATGCATATAATAAAAGCGTAACAGACCGAAATTAGTACATTAATCATTTAGAAAAAAAAATTACTCTGGTGGGACTTACAACACATTTATTTCCATTGTTTTTAAAGTTTTTGTCTGTCTGTCTGTCGTTTTTATGGGAATTACCCAAAAAGTACTGGAAGGATTAAGGATACTATAATTAAAATCAGTAGCCATGTCGCACTACATATTAAGTTTCATAGCTTAGGATTACCAATTGTCCCCAGTATCGTTAACTTCTAAACTAAATTCACGTTAAAATAAAAAGTCCATTTTCAGAGAGAGATATAGAATAATTAATATGTTATTTAATCACGTATTTGTGTGTAATATTGGGATCTTAATTAGAATTGGTTAGGATTAAATAGCACGCGGTGCGCTGCTATTTAAAGCCTGCGACCAGACAGACTGGTAATCATTATCCCTGCTAATTGGGTACAGGTACAGACTCACATAGTTGGATCGATGACCGGTCGACCGTCCCTATCGGTCTTGGCGTAGGTCACGTTTTCTTATTTAGATTTATCATTACATTTATTGGAATATAGGCTCTCGGGAGAACATTTCCAACCGTTAAAATCCTATGCCAAAAGTTCAATAATATCTGAGGAGGTCCATCCGCGCTTTTCAATGTTGCGTCCAACCTTGTTTCCACTACATCGACAATGCTTTTAAAAATGTTCTTTTTTATAAATACAACGGACGCAAGGCAAATTGATAGCAGAAGGTAAAGGTGCAAGTTTGAGAAGAATGTAAAGTTAAAGTTGAGATTGAGTTAAGTTTATTTAAATAATGGTATTGGTTAATATTTAACAGTTACTATATAAATCTGATTTCTGGGCTACGAAAGAGATAGATCAAAGAACATTACGTATGGCAGAGATGCGAATGATAAGATGGATATGTGACGTAACAAGAATGGATAAGATTACGGACGAGTATATCAGAAGAAGTTAGCAAACAGCACCAGTGATAGAGGCTTGAGGAGTAATAGGTTAGTATGGTATACAATGTTATGTTCAGGAACTTTCCCCAATATATTTAGCGAATTAGCGTCCCACAGAGCTCTATTCTAAAACCGTTCTTGTTCTTAATATGCATAAATGATCTGCCGCTAATGGTCAATAACTGTGCTGACATGGTACGTTTTGCAGATGATACTTCAATTATATTTAAAGTGAAAAGGATGTATTCAGAGGTTGGGTATGTAAATAATACTTAAAAGGAAATTTCTCATTGGTTTGCATTAAATAATTTAGTACTAAATACAGGTAAAATGTATGCGATTTATTTTGCCCAATGTTCCACGAGTTGATAGTAGCATCAAGATGGAAGGGAATTTCGTAGGTTTAGTTGATATACTATATATATTCTTGGGTTTTACACTAGATTCAAAATTACAATGGGGTCCTTAAATTAAACAATTGGCAAGCAAATTAAGTTCTGCTGCATTTGCAGTACGTAAGATTTGCCAGCTAACTGATATTGCCACTGCTAGACTAATCTACTGCACCTACTTCCATAGCTTGATGTTTTATGCCATTCAGTTGTGGGGGAATGCAGCTGAGGTAGACACCATATTTTTATTACAAAAACGGGCATTTCGAGCAATTTACAATATGGGATCTTGGTCTAATCCTTGGTCTAAGTTCAAGGAATACGGTATCTTAACTCTGCCCTCCCAATACATTCTTGATAATTTAATGTATGTCCGTAAGAATCTTGAAAGCTGGATTTCGTAAAAAATGGCATAATCTAAATACTAGAAACTGTGACAAACTGGTTATCCCATGTTTTAGACTTAGTAAAACCAGTAACAGTTCTTTGGGAAATAATGTTAGGTTTTACAACAAAGTCCCAAAGGATATTACCGACTTATCGGATTGTGAATTTAAGCGTCTTGACAAGCGGGTTTTGGTGTCAAAAGGCTACAGAGTGGATCAATATGTGAACGATGGTGATATCTGGAATTCACTCATCTCTGTGCATCCATTAAAAACGTTTGTGGCATGTACCTAATATATTCTAAATCATTACATAGTATAAAACAAAGTCCCCTACCGCGTCTGTCTGTCTGTCTGTTCGCGATAAACTCAAAAACTACTGTATAGAGCTTTATGCGGTTTTCACCAGTGGATAAAGTGATTCACGAGGAACGTTTTGGTATATAATTTGTCCCGGATTTTTTTATAATCAGGGCGGGACAACGTCTGCCGGGCCCGCTAGTATTATATATATTTGTTAAAAAAGATAACCTAGATCGATTTTCTTTCCGGTTCTTCTCGATAACTGGGTTTTTTTCAAACCGGTGGTAGTTTTGACGTTCTTAGGGCCTAAACTGAATAAAGTGATTTTGATTTTTGATTTTAATATAGAGGTATGAAATTTATATTATGAAAGGAGTGCTAAGTATAAAGGTGATCTGCTAAAGGAATAGAGGAAGGAGTGTATTAGAATGATATATCTATAAAAGGTGTAAATACTGAGAACACAACTGATATAGTGGAAGAGAAAAACATGTTGCGTCGACACTACTTATGTTATTAATATTTAAAAGAATAATTATCTTTATTATAAAGCAACTTTACTTTTAGGAAATGAAAGGCATTAATTATGGCAGTTCAATTTAAAAGAGCACGACATTATGAAGACGTATTTGACATCTTCCAATCAAGGATAATTCGTACCCGTTAATAGTAGTAGAAATAATTTAGCGGAGGTACGTTCTCAATTCACATGATTAGCGAATGTTTCTGTTTTTCTTTGCCAACCAATGTTCTAGTAGATTATTACTGTCGTTGTCGTGTAAATATAGTAATATTATAAGTTTCTTGCAATCACTTAATAAACAAGTACGTGGCCGTCTTTTTAGAATTTTCCAGAGAGTTTTTGTGTCAAGTCAGACTCCATGCTCCTTGGTATTATTTCCGATCCACTTCACTTGCGCACTATAACCAAACTATAATACCAAACAAACTAAAATACCACCAATATTACTAAATATAGAACCAAATAACACAAGATTATGAATAAAACATAAAACCCACTAGGTGACATTACAAAATCCCGCCAAAAACTCTTGACTGTCATGTCAAGACTTGAATGTCATTCGGACTCAAAACTGTTTGACTAGGTATATAGGTATAGGTATATTTCGCACATATCATATCAATCGCACATATAGTAAACAAATTTTTAAGTTGCCCAACAACGGGTAATAATTATGGTCAATCAATTAGTCAGATAATACATGCTCGGAAATTGCGTCGAATGAACTGAAGAGCTTTCGGTGATGCATAATACATATCGTAATGCAAACTAATTGTACTTTTTCTAAGATCATCTGGTTAGCTACCATCTTCTGAAAATTTATCACAAATTGCTTATAATTGTATTAATTCCACTTTTCCTTTAAGTTTTACGTATTTCCATTTTAAACCACCTTACCCGTTCAGCATTAAGTAAGATTGTGGTCTAACTTATAAAAGAAAGTTACACAAATTAAGTTTTATTTCGTCCTTCATTTGCATACCCGAACCACTTGAATATGAGCGTCGGTTGTGAGAAATGATACCTATAGTATAGAGTTTATCTTTGCTCTTAACTGTTGTTTCTATATATATTTATAAGTAGGTATGCCCGCGACTCCACACGCATGGAACCTAATGTAAAAAAAAGAAACTTTCTCTCGTACTTAAGTCGCGTCGTCATTAAAATTACAATAACTTTGGATAGAGTGAACCGATGTTAATGGAATTAAGACTACATGTTACTCGAGGATATGATTTTCTTATAGAGGTTTTATCACGAACGCAGTACTTTAGTAGTGATAGGTGTTCAAACAAACAGACCGACAGACAGATATTTTAAAAAATGAAACTATAGACATGTTAAATTTACATTTTTATTATATGTATAGATGACGTGCACTCTACATAAAGTAAATGTTAGCAAAACCTACTTGGAATTATCATCTAGAGGTGGAAACAAATGTAACTTAGTTTCGTGTGAGTGCAGTTTGTATATCCAAATAAAACCGTTGATTGGTCGCGTTAATCGGCCGCCGCTTACCGCTCGGTAGATTTACGAGCACTAATTAATTAATTATTGCCTTTGAGGTGGAATAGGCCGGGGGTTAATTTTAACTTTAGTACAACCACAGACACTGTCTGGTCTCGGATAAATTTTGTTACGTAAACGGCGCGGGGTGGCAGTGTACTCGTCTATGTGTATATGTTTAATAGTATAAATGGGGTGAAAAACTTCTATGATATTTGTTCCGACGTGTAAATGTACCTCAACACGCATCACTTCTAGAGTATAGGTATGAATGAATGAACAGGCTCGAACTAAATTTTACACCCTTATCGACCAACAAAAGAAGTCTTGCTTTGCCACCATAAACCATACAGAATTAGAATCATATTTATAATTTAATTTAACAAATATTCAATGTTCAGATAGTTATGTCATACTATTTAAGAACGTTATTGAGCGTCAAAGCTTTTATATTTACTAAAAAAAAAAAGGCGCGTATGCCATTCACACACGATAGAAGTGAAACTTCAGTAAATCGACAAAAGAATGAGATGAATATATATAATAGGGTAGGATAATTACAAAGTTTATTTGTTTAAAAATGAAAGTATTTTGATTAATTTTAAAATATATTTTATATTGTATTTAACATATGTTACAGTGTACAGTAGTATTAGCTCACGTACTTTTCACATATACTAACACACGTTAAATGCTCAAATACAAGCAAGTATTAAACAGTGTGCAATATACATACACACCGACATTTGCTCTCTCGCTTTGGCTCACTAATTACAGGCGACTATGCTTAGAAGACGGGAGTGGGGATGCTACGAAGCATGGCACAAAGAGGAGATACCGATAATATAAAATAGTATGTATATTTTTGTCTCATTCTTTGCCGGCTTCATCCTACACATTTTAGTATTTGTGTCTCTGTCTCTTACCTGTCGTTTTTCACTTCAATAAAATAACTTACGATGAAATTTCTTTAAGTTTTAATCTAGTTACTCTATATCCTAAATAAAAAATCCGCGCGAAAATAATAACCGCCATAATTTTGTAACCGACGAACGAAAATACCGCGAAAAGTTGTTACGTCACTTTCCTGTCGTTTTTTGTTGCATCCGGTTTGAAATCACAACGATTCTAAAGAAGTTTCACTTCAAAAACATTCTAGAAATCAGATAAAATATAAGTAACAAAATGAAAAAAAAAATAAGACAAAACGGACATTCAACACTGTGTAAACGAAAAAAAAGACTTAATCATGAGAATATTTCAAATAAACTAATTTATAAGCCCTAAGCCCACGGGTGTCCAGTCAGCTTTCGTCTGCCGAACCCTGCCGCGGTAGCTATCTGTGATGTTAGATATACTTACTGTTAGTAACTTTCCACTACAAACAGATTATAAAATGTTTTTTTTTATTTGACTAATAGTTCCGTAGACTAATGCGATCAAACAAAAACATTGAGCTTGTCGGGGCTGACGTTAGGGGTGGTACTTAAAACAGTGTGACGTCAATCGTAGATGACGCCCTCAATGTCATTTAATCAATCAGTCACTCCAGACCAATCAAGTATTCATAATAGAAGCGTTTACCTTAAATAGTAGATGTTGTAATATACTATTGAATATAGATAGATATACATACCTTCAGAGATGTGTACGGTCCCGTGCTCGGCGTAAGAAACCTCGCTCCGTGTTCACTAGACCTTTTATAAACTTACCTCGTATTAGAGGGTAGCGCGTAATATTTATTCGTGTACAAATAAATATTTTTCGACTGTAGAACAGGCATTTGCGCCGACAAGCTTTATTATTATGACTTCTTTATGTGATTAAAAATAGTATGAATTAATTGCTTAGATAGAATTTCACGTAATCCGTAATACCGGATCAGATAGTCTATAAATAAAATTAAAACATTGATGTTTAATAAAAATAAAACTTAATATTTCAATATTAAGCGGCCTAATTGAAACTATTGGCCCCGAACTATGCCGAGAATTTGCAATTCCACGTAGACATGTGACAGTTTCCAGGACCTGGGGTCAGGTAATTACGTCCCTCGGGCTACGTCCCAGTAATGATGTCGAAGCGATTCGAAGGCCTTGGAATTATAATGCGGTAATTTAAATAAAGCCAAAATAATATGCTCAGTATTTTAACGAACTCCGCGATTCGCCATCTTGCTGATAAAAATTAGTAAGATTGCTGTTACGTTGTCCCTTGCTGCAATTTGTACAATATTATTTGCTGGTGAAATTGCTGCTGTCAGAGAAATAAGTTTTTAAGTTGAGTGACAACTTTATCACGAATAACTTGTTAGCTATCTTACTATTTTTAATGACGGCTTTGTGCTAGTTACATATTTTTTGTGATAAACGTTTAAGATAAAAGACAATGCAATGCGAGCACCCAAGATTAACTTAATCGTATCTACTTGATGTTGGTCAGTCAATTTATGTCGGTTCTATTGAAATTAAAAATAACCTATTACGAAACAACTTATATATATAGTCTGTCAATCAGGAAAACAACTATTGACACTCTATAGGCAATATCACTATTTAATTGGGCAGAGCTTCGCCCTACAATAACTTTATAATGTTTATAACTTTAATGGCCTTATGCAATTATCCGGCACAGGTTATTTTAGAATGTACTTTTTGAAGTTAAGTAATATTATTATTAGCGACGCATCGAATAGCTGTTAGCACTAACAACAACTAACTAACTAACAACTAAGCACAGCTACGTGAACTTGGCACCCCAACATACTCGAAATTTTATAGTTGTAAATTTCATGTTTTTTATCTTATTTTACGAATATTATGAATAGTTTAACTCTAAAAGCAAGCCTTTCTCAATCCTAGGTACTGCACCTGACTGGACTATTTTAATGGATACGTATGACAAGCACTATAAAATCCCAGAGGATGTTGGTGTTTCGTCATCCAGACCGGACATATTCCTCTTCTCTAGACACATAAAACATATAATACTAGTAGAGCTTACTGTACCGTGGGAAACCAGCATTCCTAAAGACCACACAATCAAATTAAATAAATATTACGAACTAACAAATGAACTAAGTAAAAATGGCTATGTGGTTAAGTTATACGCGGTAGAAGTAGGAGCGAGAGGTATACCAGCAAAATCTCTCTACAACCTTCTGAAGGACCTTGGCTTGTCGAGAACTGCAGTAAGTTCTATTTTAGAACGAGTATCAAAGGCTGCACTAACAGGTTCCTACCAAATTTGGCTAGGCAGGGCGGGAAACTCGAGCAGTGAAGGTGAGCGTTGATGCGCATCTCAAAGGGGGCCTCCTTAAACCTACACCTGGGTCGCAAGTCCTGGGAACTGCTCTGAGTTTCTCCCTCTGCCACACGATGGACCCGGCACCCGCACGGTGAATCCATGGAAGGCTAAGAAGTTCGTCTCTCTCTAAAAGTGATTTTTAACGATAACACATAATTAGGAATGAAAAAGTTAAAGAAAAATTGCATTTTTAAAATAAAAGTATATAACGGTATGTAAGACGAAAATTGACACAAATTGATTATATTCTCTTTGAAATTAGTTTAGGATAGAATATAATTGATAAATAAAACGAATAAATATACGTAGAATACATAAGAAAATCAGGAAACGATAAATTGAATATTGTAATATCGAAAATCTTGTGTAAAATTGTATGTTTTTGGCTATAACTTTGTAACTATTAATTGTATGTCTAATGTTCAATTCATTTCGATATTTCATCTTTAATAATTTCCCAGTTCGTCACAATTCATTCCACAGAGAAACACCAAGTGTTAGCAAACTAATATAGGTAGATTGTTATCCCCCTCTGCTTGTTAATCAGATAGACAAATATGGAACGAGCACACGTACGCTCACTCAGCAACTGTCACAATAGTTGCTAAAGTCATAACCGGTAAAACGAAAGGTAGTTGAAGTGTTATTGAAAACTTAATATCCTGTAGGAGCGGACTCCCTGTCCGGTCTCGCTTACCGAGTTATGGAAACTGTTGTGTACGCAAAACTCGCATCTATCGCAGACAAATATCCGACAAACAGACAGGAAGGGATAACCCAGTTCTACGCGGAGATTTGTTTCAACCAGTTTGCAGTTGCGCTCGCTTCGACTGAACAAACCGTTCCCCCTAGCGATACCATGGAAACTCGTTTTATTCTCGAACGCGATACGAACAAAACACATCGGTCATATTTATAGGTATAGGTGTTGATGTCTTTCAAATAATTAACAAATATCTGTACTGCTTCAAAAGATTAAATATAATCACTGATCTTTTTATAATTATTTTATTAGCCTTATATATCTTCGTTTTTATCAACTTAAAACTAATTAAACTTTTATAAGCTTGTGTACTTCAGCTAATATTATTAAATAAACAACATTGTTTTACTTCTTATGATACAGTAGGGATAAAAATTCGTTATGCGTTACGTGTTACCCTTTAAACTTAAGGTATCTGTGTGTATGTGAAGTATATATAAATGCTGTCAAGGTCTAGTAGTATTCCAAAATGAGTAAATGTATAGTTAAATATTTATACTGCGGGACTTCGTATTGTATACAGTTTATGATCATTCTTATATGTATATAATTTAATACGTACACTCAAAGAAGTTTCACTTCCTCCGCGTGTATATGTTGATACACGCACTAAAAAATTATCTTTTAAGTGAATTGGAAATGACATTATGATGATATTGTTTTCGGTTCCGTGCCCGCGGCATATCACTACATATTATATAAAGTAAATTTTCAAAAAAAAGTATTAACCGACTTCAATATCAATCAAAAACCCATAATGGACTAAAAAGCGGAAAATAAATGGTTTATCAAATTAACTAAATTAAATAAAACATATGAATATGTGTGCTACCTAGAGATGTATTGGAAGTCGGTTAAAAATAAAGTCCTCTGCCACGTCTGTCTGTCTGTCTATCTGTTCGATTTAAAATGAAAAACTACGGAACGGATTTCCATTCGGCTTTCACCAGTAGATAAAGTGATTCACGAAGAAGATTTAGGTGTATAATTTATCAAGGTTTTTTTATTATCATGGCGGGATAACGTCCGCTGGCCCGACTAGTAAGTATATAATAATTTATTCAGAAATGTAATTATAATTATACCCGTCATTCAACATCATAATTTGTTATCAATCGACGAGAGAAATGTGAACCCATAATAGTTGTCAGTTTTAAAAATTCGGACAGTTTTGTAATGTCGCGTCGCCTGGTAGCGCCCCACACGCCGCCGCGCCCGTCGTCCTGTACGATTCAGCGAAGCGAACTTTTCTGTTCTAAGCTTAGGATTTACCAAATCTCTACCCATATTCTATGTGCACGGACTTGAATATGAAATTCACTGGAATACTCTTATTCAGCTGTCATTTTGAGATGTTATAAATGAACAGTACTAAGTGCTTTCAACTTCACTACATACTATAAAACAAACTCCTCTGCCATGTCTGTTTGTCTGTTCACTATAAACTCAAAAACTACAAAACGGATTTGCATGCAGTTTTCAACAGGAGATAAAGTGATTTATGAGGAAGATTTAGGTATACAAAATATGAAGGTTTTTTTTTATTATCAGGGCGGGGCAACGTCCGCCGAGCCCGCTACAATCTAGTAATATATAAGAATCCAGTGTCATGTTGTTTGACACTACGATGAACTGCGAAACTAATTAACCCAATTTCATGAAAGTGACATTTATGTATAATTTGGTTCAACTTGAGAGATACAATTATTTTTATTTCGATTAATGGACTCAATATTGTTTAATTACAAATTAAATGATCGTAATGTTGATTATTGCTATTAATTGTAAGTTGCATCTACTCAATCTCGAACAGATGGAGCTTTAAATTAGTTCCTTGATATAAAACTGTTGGACCCACTGTTATAGATATCTCATAGCGCGCTCACTGCTTTAATTTTGAAAATACTTTATCATCATTTTAATTGACCATGTAATAAATGAGCTACAGCAACGCGTCGCTATACAAACTAATAGTTTTATACTTTTAAAAAGTTTTTGGTACATTACATATAATACTTTGTTTTTATATTATAAACGAATGGCATTCCACGAAAAAAACGTCATTATGTAAATTGGCAGTTTCATATAAATTATACAATATCTTCTCTGCAAAAGTATTTTAATCAAACAAGTACAGTCCCACAAGTTATAATTAACAAGATTTTATGAAACTTAGTAACTTATTCAGCTTTCTGTGTATATATTTAATTTTATTACTTTTATTCAAGTTCGGGTATGTTTCATTTACTTGTCACAGCGGTGCCTCAATGCGTCGCCGCTGCCCCCCAAATCAGACGTAGGTTTCTTTTTGCCTCTGTTTAAATATTAAACTAACTAATATAAAAGAAATTTACATAATAATTCTTGGAAATTAAATAAGAGGTTTTTATCTGTCAACCTTAATTATAAATTGTGTTAGATTTTCCAAAACACAAGTAATACGTTTTCTTAATTATATCTTGATACATAATCGGCAACAGTGTAGTGCAACTCGGCGGCACTGCCAGAGTAATTGGAGTTTTCGGCTTATAATAGTCAATATTAAAATTGAGAATATAAAATATGTAAACTTATATTTAAATACAGTTTTCCAGTATAGATCAAAACTCAAAGCTAAAGCTATCCAAATAGACAAAAGTATAATCAATAATGCGTTATTATCATTATCAATTTTCCAGTATAGATCGAAGCTCAAAGCTAACGCTATCCAAATAGACAAAAGTATAATCAATAATGCGTTATTATCATTATCAATTTTCCAGTATAGATCGAAGCTCAAAGCTAAAGCTATCCAAATAGACAAAAGTATAACCAATAATGCGTTATTATCATTATCAATTTTCCAGTATAGATCGAAGCTCAAAGCTAACGCTATCCAAATAGACAAAAGTATAATCAATAATGCTTTATTATCATTATATCGATTACTTAAATATGTTCAAGTACAGACTGTTGAAACAGTTGTGATGAAAGCAAAGGCTCTATTTCAGTAGGAATAAAAAACACACGCACAATCTGACTGTATAAAATGTATCTATTTTGAAGCACTACAAACCTTGTTATTGTCCTCTGCAATCTTATTCGCTCTGAATATACCCTTAAGTTCAGGCTTATGCATGATATAGTCAAAAATTGAACACAAACCAAAGTTAAAATATTATTATAGGAATCTAAAACTGGTGTTTATTTATCCCTAAGTTGTATCGACGTTATACATTTATACTAATGTTATAAAGCTGAAGAGTATTTGGTAAGTACTTGACAGATTTGATAAATTCTTTCAGTTTTAGATAGCTCATTCATCGAGAGAGGCTATAGGCTAAGACCAATTGAGAGCTTCTGCTGCGTGTTAGCGTAGGCCCAAAGTAACTATTCCACGCGGACGAAGTCGCGGGCAAAAGCTAGTATAATATAATACGTATTTATACCTAAATTTTTGTTCTGCACAGCTATATTCAGAGCGGTCACAAAGTTTGGTGCGGTACTGTATATACTTAAATATGTGAACACGAGATTGTTATGAAGTTAAACAAAACTATGGCCTTGTTTAGATAATAAACAAGAACATACATTTATGATATCTTAGAAGTAACAGAAAAGTTTAATTCGGACATCTTAATTTGCTACCAGATTAGGCCCCCCTCGGCAGCGACTCAGGCCTAGGTCCGTTCCCTCGGCGTGGAGCCCTTGAGTACGCTGCTCGCGCGATACAGTGACACAAAATCTTACAACACTGCGACAACATTACACATATCACCTCCATACACGCTTACACATGCAAGTGGAAGGGTTTTATTTTTTTCCCTTATCAAACTGAATTAGTTTTGAATATTATCCGATACGAAATATATATATAAGAGTTGTTGAGGTATGTATGCTTGGTACACATATATGTTTGGTACACATATATGTTTCAACAACTCATATATGTATGAATAGTTAGCTTAGCTTAGGTTAGCTCAGATAGGTCGCGAATTGCATGTTTCAGGCAACGGCCCAAGCCGAGGTGTGCCGCGCACCCTTGAGCTAGTTGTCAAAATAAAAAATCGGCTGAGTGCCTTAAGCGCTCGCCTTAGTAGTCCAGTGAAGCTGTTAAGACCTTGCTGGGTCAATACCGTGGTTAGTTCGAAAAAAAAATCTTAATTTGCTACCAAATAAATTTGTAGAACTCGTGGAATCAAAGTTAGTTTGCACAAAATCTTTATATAAACTATTCACGAAACTCTAATACAATCCACTAAAGAAGTAGCACAATAAATCTATGTAATTTATTTAAAGAAAGCTTACCAAAGTTTGTTCAACGAAAGGATCTGACAGATTTTGCTTGAATATATGAATTATGATGTATTTATATCGCAGTTATATTCTACAACTTACCATTAAACCAGAGTTTATATTAGGCTTGTCTTGGGACTAGTTACAGATATTTGTCCAGAGTTCTATTTATTTATTAAAGACCGTAAGGCGGCCGCGACTGTGAACAAAGATCGATTACATCACTCTCGTACATTATTGCGTATTATACAGCGATGCGTGTCGTATGAGCGACAAGCGAGTACACATCAGAAAACAACTGCAAACCAAACAGTTATTAAATTGAATCCATGTGAAAAGACCGCTTATGTGGTCGTTCGGTTAATGATCGTAACTCTGGCCCATATTATAAGAGATCGCGGGGTCGCGAATTGTCTAATGTTTCGTCACACATTATTGTGAATATGAATATAGGTTTTAGACGCACCTATTAAATTAGATCTAGAGGTTCCTGGTAGCAATTTTTTAATTTTGTGGTTGCTAGTTGATTACTAGAGATAGTAAGGTATTTTTCGTGATCAGGTAGTATTTAAAGCAATAAGGAAGAAATCACCTATTTATGCGTTTTAGTTACGTGTAGAAATTTTACTTTTCTTAACATGAAAGAAAAGTCGACAAAACGTATACATCGGGGGACCGTACTATTAACTATATTGGGGGAGTTACTATTGTCCGTGGCCCGTCGTAAAATACCATTGGTTGAAGGATCGGTTGTTCATACATCTTGATCATCTATTGTTGGCTGTCAGCTTTGGCCGAAATCTTTAAAAGGCAACCAACAACGAGACACTGAATATCCGCGCTCAGACAGTTGCGCCAATGTCATATACGGATAACACGTCGTAACTATATTCAGTCTTGGTACGTATTATATTTTGTTGTTGGTATGTATTTGGTTGGTTAGTATGGATGATGTCATACTTCTACATGTACGGCATTTTTTCTCTGCCCCGACGCATATTTAGTTTAAACTATTTGTTAAATATTTTAAGACAACCTTGTTTCTTCTCAATTAAGCCAATTGTGTTACGTGTTTCGCGATTGTTTAAGCTCACGATGAACTGTTATTTGTTCACATTACGTTCTCCTTTGTACTTTACGTTGTTAATGAAATGAAAAACAACGCTATGTGTGTACGATTCACTATATAAATATTCCTGATAGGGTTATTTTTTGTAGCACGTCTACTCAGTGTACGTACAAAGAATTTGTCTGAACTTTTTTTATAACAAAAAATGAGGTTTCTTTAAACAGTATACGGTATAAAACCTCCAAAAACGTCGGTGTACAACGCTTTTTCATTAATAATATTGAAATGAACGGTTTTTATCGGGACCATTGCTTATAGTGGGTTTTGTTTAATATAAATAAACTTCCGTTATTTGAAACAATATTTTGGTATATCGGTAGCATTTTGCGTATAATAGTTTGGATGCCGTTATGTGTAAATTAGTAAAAACTAGCTGGCCCGGCAGACGTTATTCCACCCTGATTATAAAAAAAATCCTTGACAAATTATAAACCAAAACGTTCCTCATGAACCACTTTATCCACTGGTGAAAACCGCATGAAAATCCGTTCAGTAGTTTTTGAGTTTATCGCGAACAGACAGGCAGACAGACGCGGTAGGGGACTTTGTTTTATACTATGTAATGATAACATGATTTCTGAGATTATTTTTTTTCGAACTGACTATGTTATTAGCCTGACAGGTCTTCATAGCTTCATCGGATTACTAAGACAAGCGCTTAAGGCACTTCGCCGCTGGGGAATGAGTTCACTAGTGGCAAAGAGGCGAAAACTCTTGATGATGCCTTGGATGCAACACGGCGAATTTGTCTAAGCTAAACTAAGATAGCTATTCATACATATAAGAATTCAAACGTGTATTTTGTATCTGGAGTTCTGAGATATCCCAATAACTCCTTTAAAAATTCTAGCAAGTATGCAGACATTTTTAGGCTATTATAATCAACAGAAGAAATAGACTTTGCTATATGAAATAATTACCGACCCACTTGCTAATGATAGTTAAAGTCTTTAACAATGAGCATTGCTTGCCAAAGTAAAGGAGTTAATAGCAAAAAAAATACTGTTGGTATACGGAAATTACTTATATTAATAGATTTTACCATAACAATCTGCGTGTCATGACTTGCAATTAAGAATTAATCGGTGTGTGATTGTAACAGTATTTTAAAACCTTCAAAGTGGACATTTATCAATCAATACCTTTAAATGAATTTCTCGAACAGTGCTTATCAGCCCGTCCTCTAGTTTTAGCATGTCTATTACGTTATACACTCCATGTCCAATTTTTGTCCATAAGGTGAAATTGTAGTCCTTTTAACATACCATGATAATGTTGTAATTTGTTGTTGACCTTGTTAACATTGATATTTATTGCGACTAAGAACTAATAGGAGACAACAAAAAGACTATCATGATATTATTAAAAGTATTAGGAACAAAGGTTCGTAAAAAACATTCGCTGTTACTGAACTAAAAAGTTCCGCACAGCGAAAACTGATCCGTGAAAATGTTACAAGGTCCGCGTAAAAGTGTTAAACAGCCTACTGAAGTCGGAGCAAGTAAAACAAAGGGGAGGAAAGAAAATTTGTGATTTAGACCGAGTTTGTCGAGAATTCGGGCATTATCGCGAGAGACGCTCTTTACTTTCCGCTATAATTCTTGTTGTACACTTTTCTTTATCTCCGAGTGTTTGCCTGACGCTATTGTTTTAAGATTTTGTGTGCTCGATTTCTAGTGTAATAGTGAGAGACTTCTAATTGCCCGAGAGAAGAATTTGCTTTAATGATTCTAAAATTGTCACTCTATCCGTAGGTATAATTGCAGCTAAACTCGACTTTCTCACCGTTCAGCAATATTATTGGATACTTACTCTTTCGTTCACTAAGCCTACAAAGTAAATTGTTTTCTTATAACATTCCAAGCAGAGCGAACCACAATAACTCTTTGTGCGCAACAAATAACATATATTTGTAGCTTTCATATGGGTTTACCTTATATATAAAAATCAATGTTTGTATGTTTGTCCGCTATGCATGCCGAAACTACGCAACAGATTGTGATAATAATTTAGGGGGTATTCTGGAGATGTTCGAGAGTGTTCCTCGCTCAAAAAATCTATATATATAAATGTTTTTTTTATATATATTAATGAAATCGTTTGCCTTCAAGAAATAAAGAGCTTTTTCTTCTTATTGATATTGTTTTGCCATATTTCAATAAAAGATCAGTTATCACAATTAATCAATTCAATTTGTATCAATTGAGACTGTATATAATATATACACAAATAGAATTTTCATTTCAATGACAAACCTACTCAAGGATTACCTATTGGTGTATTAACTTTTATTAACTGGATTATTCCAGATCATTCAGTGTTTAATTTATCATTATTCTTTATATATAAAAATCAATATTTATATGTTTGTCCTCTATGCATGCCGAAACTAGTGATCAGATTGTGATAATAATTTAGGGAGGTATTCTGGGGACGCCCGAGAAGGTACCTGTATCAAAAAATCTATATATATATAAACGTTTTTTTTTAAATATATTAATGAAATTGTTTGCCTTAAAGAAATAAAGGGCTTTTTCTTCTTATTGAAACTTTTTACAATACATTTGATATTGTTTTGACATATTTGATATATTTCAATGAAACATCAGTTATCACAATTAATCAATTCCATTTGTATCAATGTAATTTTTTAGGAATTTATGTACTTCTGGCATGGATACGAGCCCATGGTCTGATCCAGGATAATGAAGCTGTTGATCTTATCGCTAAAGAAGATATCTAGACAGGATATTTTGGTCACTATAAAAACTATGTACAGGATTTATCCTCCCCAAACAAGACTGATTTGTTACCATTATGGAACTCAAACTGGAATGTATCCAATCCAATTACAGGCAAATCATATGTTTCTATTCAGAATAAAATTCCTGATAAGCCATGGCCACATAAGTTTAGTGACTGTTGCAAGATTGCTGCGTCTACTACGTGTGCTCTCCAGTCCATCTTGCAAAGCTCATGTGGGTTTGATGAAGGCACTCTAGAACACATTTTTTTCTAATGGCCCCAATTTAGTATTTTATTGTATGATATTTTACCTAAGAATATACTACGTCAGTGTAATTTTAACAAAGTCACAAAGGTAAGTGTTTTTTCTTTTTGTCAATAACAAACAAAATTTAACTTTAACATAACACAATAACTAACAGTAATTATTATGTAAATATATATTTATTTAAGGCATGATATCTGTAAGTGTTGTATCTGCCTTTGTGTATTTCAGTGGCCTCACCAGGAAGAATTAAATTATATAATAAAAATTTAATACTACCTATAAAGTGACTCTCCCATGACTGACTTGATACTGTTAGAATTCGTATCTATGAAACTCCAATATTAAAAAGTTGAAGTTTGTGAGTTTGGATGTTCGGGATAATCTCTGGCACCACTGATCCGATTTTGAAATTTTTTTCAGTGTTAGAAAGGTATATTAGACTACTTTTTATTTTGATAAATATATTTTCAATAATTGGTCACAATAAATGTAATTAAAATTATTATGCGTTGCTGGAAGGATTTGAAATAAAATCATAGCAAAATTAATTACTGTTACCTTTACAAAAAAATGCGAGATACCATACGAGTATATCTGAGTTTAATATCTTAGCCAAAGAAATTGTTTTTATGTTAAAAGGAAAATAAATGTTACAATTATTATTACAACTTAGTAAAGTTATTAGATACAGGTTTCATCATGTATACTTTAGAAATTCTTATTAAAATAAATAGCTAAATCAAAATAAACATTTCATGGCGATAAAGTTTACTTTTTACAGCATGTTAATTGATGGAGTTGGTTATAAGATAATGAGAAATAAAAACTATAAGCCAGTAAAATTATTGCGTTGTTGCGAGGATAGTAAGTAGGGCGCGGAGGTGAAGGCCAGATATATCTATCTATACATATAATAAAAATAAAGTGTCTGTATGTAATATCAAAATAACACTTTTTTACTGATTGGGTGTGACAATATACACGCAACTGATAACAAAAATGCAATTTTTAAATTTTTTGGCGGTCTGTCTGTCTGTTTGTTCCGGGTAATCTCCGAAACGGCTGGACCGATTTTGACGGGAATTTCACTGGTAGATAGAAAAAAATACAACGGGTTACTTAGGATACATGAAATTAGACTAGCTGTTAATCGCGGCTTCGTCTGCAATGGTATCTTCAAAACGGTTAGACCGATTTGCACGAGACTTCACTGGCAGATAGCTGACCTTATAAAAAGTAATTTAGGAAATTTTTATACTAGCTGTTAACCGTGGCTTCGCCCGCAACGTTATCTCCAAAACATTGAACTGATCTTCACAAAACTTTCACTGACAGATAACTGACCCTATAAAAAGTAATTCTAGCAATTTTAGTTTACACTAGCTATTAACCGTGGCATTGCCCGCAGTGCTATCTCCAAAACGGTTTGACCGATCTTCACGAGACTTTCACTGGCAGATAGGAGACATTGTAAAAAGTCATTTAGTCTATTTTAATTTAGACTAGCTGTTAACCGAGGATTCGCCCGCAATGCTATGTCCAAAACGGTTTGACCAATTTTCACGGGACTTTCACTGGCAGATAGCTGACCTTATAGGAAATAATATAAGTTATTCTATTTTAGACTAGCTATTACCCGCGAGTTCGTCCACATGAAATTTAGCAAAAATATGTTGTTCACAGTAAACATGTGCATAAGATGTGCGTTGTACTGAACTCCAAGAATAAATATAATTGAAATTCATATATTTGTATCTATGTATGTAATTTGAATTATATTGTCTTCTCGGTCCTTTTGCTTTATTTACCGCGCTTTCGTCTACATAACTCAGCAACCATAGTATAATATAAGAATATTTTATCCAAGTCAATGAACACTATTTAAATTGTCGAATATTAAAAACTGCTTAGACAGATATAAAGTTTTATATCTTGGTTTATATTTATGCAAGGTTTCAAGCTCACTCATTGTATACAATTCAACATTACAATTATTAATAGGAAATTTGAAGATAGAAGGGGTCTTTCTAAAAAGATAAGATAAAAATACCATAAACGTATTACTTATTGACAATATGGGCATATTATATCATCATAATAACATCTTTAAGTCATTGTTTCATTAGTTCCTTATACAGTGTAAGTGAGCACTGAGGTAATTATATGGTGGGTTAAGGTTTCAAATATATTACTGATGTTAAACTTCATTTGATATACTGTTAGTATTTATATATCTAATGTATACGTTACATGTCACTGTAGGTGGCGTGCGTGTCGTACTTACAATTGTTTATAAAGAGCATTTCGATAATTGTACATGGTGTCACAATTTTATATTTCTTAATTTTAAAAAACGCGTGCGGAGCTGCGGTTACAGTTAGTTCTTGATAATTTGGTGTATGTCCTCAAAAACTTAGATAATCTGGATTTAGCAAAAGACCGACATAATGTAAATACTAGAAACAATAACAAACTGGGCACCCCATGTTTCAGGCACACTATGACCAGTAACAATTTTTTAGGTAATAGTGTTTGATTTTATAACAAAGTTCCAAAGCACGTTACTGATTTGCCTGATAGTAGGTTCAAGTGTTATTTATGTCAAGCGGGTCTTAATACATAAAGGCTATTATAGGGTGAAACATTATGTGAACGATGGTGATGTCTGGGATGACGTTTCTCTCTGTGTATCCACCAAAAACGAATGTAACTGTATATGTATGTTATGTTGTAATAATTAAAAAGTATGTTATGTATAATGAAAAGATAAACAAGATCGAGTTTTTTGCCGGTTCCTTCTCGATGACTGGGTTGTTTTCCGAACCGGTGGTAGTTTTGACGTTCATAAGTGCTTTCTCAGGGCCTAAATTGAGTAAAGAGTATTTTGATTTCATTGATCATTCGAAATTTTTATTATATATATTTGAGGAAAATTTAAACAACCTTTTTTTGTTAATAAAAATTAAAGAAAAATAAAAATACAAATGACACAAATGTGTATACAAATTACATAAAAAACAAATGAAGATATACTAACACAAAGATGGACGTTACATTCGCGCTGTGAGCAAATGTGCCACGGAGCGTAAATCCCGCGCCGGACGCGTGTCGGACGCGAATCGGACGTGACAGGTATAATTCATAGCTCGCGGTCGCGACGGCATGCTGCTATAATATAGTGCAGGCTTACGTGATGTCGTTTCTTTACTTACCGTGTATTCAAATATTTATTTCAGCCCTTATTTACCATGAAATAGATGACAATAAATTTAAATATTAGTACAACACGTCAAAAGATTCGTATTTGATCCCTACCTAAAAAAGAATTAAAAATACAAAAAAATACTGACCAAGAACTAATCTATATTGTGATCATTATCATTAGCTATATTTATCGTTAATTTATAGAGATCGTATACAATAAAAGATTCCCTAGTAGCAGTTACAGGTAAGTTTTAATTTAAAAGTAAACTTGTAATTGTTTATAATATATTCATAAATACGAATGAATATATTTAAATGGCGACTTTTGTAAGCGCTGTAAGCAAATGTTCTGCGGTTCATAAATTCCGTGTCGGGCGCGTGTCGGGCGCGGCAGGTATGAATCATAACAGAGCACAAACGAAGCTCCGCGCACTCCATGCTTCTTTAATATGTAAACACATCGTCTGTAATTTACTGTTTTTTGCATTCCATAATATAAACTGGTGAATACAAATACTTACATATTAAAATACACAATCATAAAGGATCATTAACCCTTTACCAAAACGTACGCTCATAATATTACTGCATTTAACGACACTATACTCTATTTTTTGGAAGAAAATTACTTAAGACATCTTTGGGTATGAATTGATTGATGCTACAAATTGTTACGTTAGCGCTGTACTTCTTCATACGACTTTTTCTGTCTCTATACCTATACGTAAACTTATGTGTGTGCGCGCAAGTTAAATTCTTCATTAAAATTTATTTGTAATTAGCGTTTGTTAAACTTTTAGTAAAAGAATAATAGTATTCCTAAAATATTAAATGAATAAATAAATGAATTTTGTTTTTTTTTGTTTATTTTATACTAGCTGTACCCGCAGCTCCACACGCGTTTTTTTTAAATTATATAAAATTGTGAGATCATGTACAATTATAGAAACGCTTTCTAAAAACAATTGTAAGTACGACACACACGCCACTGACGACATGTAACGTACACATTAAATATATAAATTCTAACAGTGTGTCAAATGAGGTTTATCATCAGCCACATATTTGGAACTTTAACCCACCACGTAACTACCTCAGTACTCACTTACACTGTATAAGGAACTAATGAAACAGTGACTTAAAGATGTTATTATGATGATATAATATGCCCATATTGTCAATAGCTAACACGTTTATGGTCTTTTTATCTTATCTTTTTAAAAAGACCCCTTCTATCTTCAAAATTACTGTTAATAATTATAATGTTGAATTGTATACAATGGATGAGCCGATGTCTTGAAACTTTGCATAAATATAAATCAAGATATAAAACTTTATATCTGTCTAAGCAGTTTTTAATATTCGACAATTTAAATAGTGCTCATTGACTTGGATACAATATTCTTATATGTTACAAATGGTTGCTAAGTTATGTAGACGAAAGCGCGGTAAATAAAGCAAAATGACCGAAAAGATATTATGTAATTCAAATTATATAGATAGATACAGATACATATATGAATTTCAATTATATTTATTCTTGTAGTCCAGTACAACGCACATCTTATGCACATGTTTACAGTGAATAACATATTTTTGCTAAATTTCATGCGGACGAAGTCGCGGGTAACAGCTAGTCTAAATTAAAATAGACTAAATATTGTTTTATAATGTCCGCTATCTGCCGGTGAAAGTCCCGTAACAAATGGTCGAACCGTTTTGGAGATAGTACTGCAAGCTAACATCTAGTATAAATTAACTTAGCTTAAATTACTTTTTATAAGATTCAGCTATCTGTCATTGAAAACCTCGTGAAGATCGGTCAAACTGTTTTAGAGATAGCGTTACGGGCGAAGTCACGGTTAACAGCTAGTATAAATTAAAATTGCTTAAATTACTTCTTATAAGGTTAGCTATCTGCTAGTGAAAGTCCCGTGGAAATCGCTCTAACCGTTTTGAAGATAGCATTGCGGACAAAGCCGCGGTTAACAGCTAGTCTAATTTAAAGTAGCCTAAGTAACCCGCTGTATTTTTTTCTATATGCCAGTGAAATTCCCGTCAAAATCGGTTGAGACGTTTCGGAGATTACCCGGAATAAACAGACAGACAGACCGACAAAAATTTTAAAAATTGCATTTTTGTTATCAGTTGCGTGTACACTTTCACACCCAATCAGTAAAAAAGTATTATTTTGATATTACATACAGACACTTCATTTTTATTATCTGTATAGATATAGAAGATTACCTTCGTTCCTAACTATTCAGGCTTCCCTAGTCTGTATACATTTTTAAATTATAAAATCATTTTACTTTAAATTATATACTATCCTAGCTGACCCGTGCAACTTTGTCTGCATCAAATCGATTATCACCGGTTTCAATTGTATTTTTAAACGTGAAAAATGTTAATTAACGCGATTAAAACCCGATTGCAGCCACACCTACCGTTTCCAATTGTAAATCCAAACTATCAAGGGACTCACTCAAACATATACCCAGATGGTATGTAAGAAATCTTTTAAAATAAGCCTACAACCCGTTCGTAGCATCATCTATCGGGTTCAATTAAAATAAAAACTGACCTACATATATTGGCGGTAATGTAAAAAAAAGGTTGAGAGGTCTATGGACCCCCAGTTAGAAGAAAGTTCCTTTCCCTTTTCTGTTGACATTTACTATACAGTCAGTATAGTTTACATTAAAAAATATCAAGTTGATAGAGTTAAATTGTAAATTAAACAACAAAATATATTCATAAAATAAATAATGATAAATTAAACACTGAATGATATCATAAATATTTTCAACGTGTATTCAAACTTTTTCACACTCCATTATATTGAAGAAAAATATGAATATTAAAAAGATATGAGCACGAAGCGTCAACTGTCACTTGCCTGTAACTATTCATCTAAGAGCTAGCAACGGTTTCGACAGCGAATTTGGATAAGCCAGTTTTTTATATATCTTTATATTCTTCCGGGCAGCGTGCGGGATACCTGGCTGCCAGTAAACGTTGCGTTTATTAGTTCATATCGCACCTTTGTAGGCAAAAATATTGATTTTTATATAATTTTAGAATATTATGTTTTTCACTAACTTTGAAACGCTACTAAAACATAAAATTATTATTGCCAGACATTTTTGCTATTAACAATAATGTGTCCAATGCTATTTTATGTAAATAAAAAAGTATGTTCAAACCATGTTGAGATTAGCTGTAATTTTAATATTATATTATTTAGACATAAAAGAGGGTAAATTAAAAATAATACGTATAGAATAACTTAGCTATAGCTATAGTTTAGCGCAATACTGCCTGTATGAGAAAGACAGCGATAATTGTGGATGCACCTGTTATAGACGCATGTATTCAAGATGGCGTCAGTTCCAAGTCATATATCTACGTTTATCGTTGTTTTTCATTGTTTACGGTGAAATCTCAATATCATAATGGTTAATAAAATGAAATATGTTCTTTGCAACAGGAAAAAATAAAATGGTTTGAAATGAATTATTTTATATATAAAGAATATCATCGGGCACATTATTGTCAATAACAAAATGGTCTGGCAGTGATAAATTCATGTTTTTAATAGCGTTTAAAAGTTACTAAAAAAGAAATGTTCCTAAAATTATTTATAAATCAAAATTTTGACCTGTAAAGGTGTGATGCGCATTAAAAAACACAACGTTAACCGGCGACCAGGTATCCTGAATCTTGTTTGGAAGGATATAATATATCTTCATATTAAAGAACCAGCTTTTCTAAAATTCTCGTTCTCCCAACGTTGCTGGCTCTTGTCTGGCTCAGGTATCGCAAAAAAGTCTAGTTACATTAACTGCAAATTTTTGTCTTTCGTTATTCTCGAGAACCTCTTGCTATTTATGGGACAAAAAGTATCCTAACTGTAACCTTGTAATATTAGTTATTACTGTGTCAAGTTTCGTTAAAATCAGTTCAGTACTTTCAGCGTGATGCGTGTTCACAGTGACAGAAAGCAAGACAGACAAAAATTGTAAAAAGATAATTTTTGGCTTCTATATCGATAACAAAGTCTACCCCGATCAAAATTTTCAAAAAATATTTAATGTACAGATTTGGCTTTGTTACAGTTTTATTATAGTATAGATTATGATATTGAGATTTCACCGTAAACAATGAAAAATAACGATAAACGTAGACATATATCTTAGGACTGACGGCATCTTGAATACATGCGTCTATAACAGGCGTTTCCACATTTATCGCTGTCTTTATCATACAGCCAATGTTACGCTAAACTATAGCTATAGCTAAGTTATTCTATACATATTATTTTTAGTTTATCCTGTTTATGCCTAAATAAAATAATATTAAAATTACAGCTATCTTAACTTGGTTTGAACATACTTCTTGTATTTACAAAAATAGCATCGGGCACTTTATTGTTAATAAAAAAATGTCTGGCAATAATAATTTCATGTTTTAGTAGCGTTTAAAAGTTAGTAAAAACAAAACATTCTAAAATTATATAAAAATCAATATTTTTGCCTGCAAAGGTGCGATATGCACTAATAAGCGCAACGTTTACCGGCAGCCAGGTAGCCTGCACTCTGTTCGGAAGATATATAAAAAACTGTAGTCCGGTGAAGCTGTTAAAACCTTGCTAGGTCAATAGCGTAGTCAGTTCGAAAAAAAAATATATAAAAAACTAGTTTATTCAAATTCGTTGTCGAAACAGTTGCTAGCTCTTAGACGAATAGTTACAGGCAAGTGACAGTTGACACGTCGTGCTCATATATTTTTAATATTTATATCTTTCTTCAATACAATGGAGAGTGAAAAAGTTTTAATACAAGTTGAAAATAGTTATGACTTCGTTCAGTGTTTAATTTATCATTGTTTATTTTATGAATATATTTTATCGTTTAATTTACAATTTAATTCTATCAAGTTGATATTTTATAATGTAAACTATACTGACTGTATAGTAAACGTCTACAAAAAAGGGAAAGGAACTTCGTTCCAACTGGGGGTCCATAGACCTCTCAAGCTTTTTTTTACATTACCGCCAATATCTGTAGGTTAGTTTTTATTTTAATCGAACCCGGTAGATGATGCTACGAACGGGTTGTAGGCTTATTTTAAAAGATTTCTCACATACCATCTGGGTATATGTTTGAGTCAGTCGAACGACGTGTCAACTGTCACTTGCCTGTAACTATATTATGTATGTTAAATTTTTAAATATGTAAAATAGTTTAATATTTAATTTATCGTTGGAGCACGTCGTGGTTGTCTCTAAATATGACTACATTTATAATGTATCACAATAGTCCTACTTTTTATATACTTACTAGTGTATTGTCATGTTGACGATCCTAAAATAAATAAATAAATAGACACTTTAGGTAATGCTGCGAACAGATTCTAGGCTTATTTTAAAAGATTTCTCACATGCCAACTGGGTATATGTTTGAGTGAGTCCTTGGATAATTTGGATTCACAATTGGAAGTGCTAGATGTCGCTGCAATCGGGTTTTAGGTTTTTTAAGATTATTTGCGTTTACAAATACAATTAAAACCTGTAATAACCGATTTGGTGCAGACGAAGTTGCACGGGTCAGCTAGTTAATAATAAATTTACTTACTGAATGGTTTAATTTATTAAGGTTGCAGCTTAAAAGATATCACAAGCATCACTTATTGTTATTAATTATTACTTCTACAGAAAATTGTATAACCAAAACATTCGTTTACTTTACAAAACTCTGCTAAGCATAAATCCAATGCCGAGTAGTTCAGCAAACCCAGACCATTGCTTAACACTTAAGAAATGCCGATATTCTTGGTTTGTAGTATAATAAAATGTAAGTACAATGAGTAAACAAGGTGAACGCAGTGAAGCTCTTGTCTCTAAACCTTTGTGATAAGTAAGGAGGCCCAAGGGTGCGGCGCGGGTGTCTGCGAAGCCGGTGTCATGTTTAAATTTGCAATTCAACTATATACTTCCTAACTACGTATGTCACCCGGTGCGACGCGCAGCGCGAGCTCTGCGTGATAAACAAATATGAAAATGAAGTACTTCTGTACACAGAGACGAACTCAAGGGACCGATGTAGGTCCGAATATTTTTCAGTTAAATGTAGTGAAAACAAAAATAATATTTTTTCTAATACATAGCGATACAGGTTTATAAAAGCCCTATATTCAACGTAAATAACTTATATTTTAATTTACGGATATCAATGTTATATAATATGCACTTATATTTGACATTCAATGTTATTTAATTGAAGCGAAATTTTACCAATTGTATGTAAATGAGTGTAAAATTTTTTCCCATTAGACTTAATAATCTATTCGATTGTGAATGAGCAATATTTTCTACTAATTTATTGGCTCGGGTTCCTAGGAGGTCACGTTGATACGTACCCTGTATTGACGCCCAGCCAAAGCGGTCTGTGAATAATGAAAGTGTATTGTGAGAAGATCGATGCCTTCCGAATGTATTTTGTTTTTTGTTGATTCATGTTTTTCGAGGATAAAAACGTAATGGCAGCTCCCGGCGCTGTGACGTCATCATTGCCGGCTCCTACGTGTCGGTTCAGAAAAATGTCTCCACCATTCTGAGTGTTTCTTTATGTGAAATATGTAGCATGGTGTGACGGGAATTTTCAATTTCATGTCTCGTGAAAGATGGGATGCGATAAAAATAAACGAAAACACATTGAACAAGAAATGCTCCACGAATATATATACGTCGGTATATATAACAAATGGATGTGTTCCATTTTATTCATAACATTAAATATTTCCTGTATTATTCACTTATAAATTATCTATTACTGAGAATATTGTATTAAGCAAATATACAACTTCGTAACAAATGTGGTTCACTATATGCATCACTGATATTTTGCTGTGTGATATACAAAATAATTTATCTGCTATTTGTCACATGAGTTACTTTTAATTTTAGATCATTTAATCACGTAAAAAAATGATCGCATTACTGAATAACTAATTTTTTCTAATTTTGTCGGTTAAAGCGTTTTAGTGAAAAAAAACCATAAATGCAGCTTCAACAAAATGCGAAGTTAACCACCTTAAATACAACGGCTGGAATGGATGCATTAATATTGGAACTGGACGGTTAGATTACGTTAGCTACTATGATTTCGGAATAGGGGTCAGAAGTATGTTTTACAGTTGTTCGATAATTAGTGGGATGTAAATATTAGGAATAAGATGTGTAACATAGTATTAATGTATTCGAATGCTTCAAAGCTTTATCAATATGGCTAGTCGCGAGGGACTATATGCAAGTTATGCCTGGTATTAGGACTTGACGATTGTCTTCTTGATTATAACTAACACTCGCCCATACTAGCGCAGTTAGATGTGTCGTGTTCTCGAATCAGCCTGCATAGATATATCTAGTAGCCGAGACGCTTGCAAGCGCAATTGACAGCGACGATTGATAACACATTCTAAATTTCTCGGTGGTCGCTATTGTTTTAGGATTGTATTAGGCTTACTATTAAGTACATGCGACGCACTTTGTCTTCCTATATTAGTATATAAAAATTACAATTGAATTCATATAATGAGGCAGAAATGTCTTTGGGCTCACAAACATTAGAAATGGTAAAGTATATTGGTTTGAACATTTCAGTTTTCATCCCATTTAAATGGTTGAACTAATTGTAATAAAATCTGGCAAGGGTGGCTTATAACTTTTATTGAAAGTATAGCAATAGTTACATATAGAAGAAACGATATAGAATACATAAGAAAGGCAGTGCAAGATTCAATCGCTATAGCAACAGTGACTGTCGCATCGCAGATGCTGCTAATTCAGTTCTAAAGAACAGAAGAGTGTTTTTGATAATACCTCTATTAAGACTGTAGAGATTGGAGAATGATTATAGGCAGTTAAAGGGTAGTGACCTCTTAACACCAGTTGATTGAACACATAAAGCAACTTCGTGACGACACTAACGGAGTGATCGTCGGAATCTGCGAATTGTGTACATAATAGGAGAAGTGTAACAAAGCAGCGGTATCTGCTGATACTAAACACTCAGTCAGCTTTACGTGTTCATGTCACGTAATGTTATATTCGCGTTTTGTAGACGATACGCGTGTATTGTTTCAACAGTCACGTGCAAGCTGTTAGACGCGGTCGCGGTCGCACCGCTACATTCTTCTATCTAATTATATTGAAACACACAGAATTTGTTATCTCAAAGACGAAGTAATTGCGACAATCGAACGCTTCTTGGTAACTGGTGTACTTTATTACGGTAAAAATAATTAATCCCGTTTATATGGAGACTAACTACGTGTTTTATCAGCTGTGGTCTGTCTTTAATATTTTAATTGTAATTTTACCATTACTACTTACCTCTACAACTACAACAGATTTAAGTAACTTCTACAATTGTATATTGCAGCCTCGATGAATAGACGCACTGCTCGATTATTTCTGACGGATTTAAGACACCTGTATATTAGAAAGAAGTTCCCATTTCGAGACCTGTTAACACCAGGGGAAACTGTGCTCAAAAAAAGACTTACAAAAAAGACACATAGTACTCTTTCCTTCATCATCGTCCTGATCAAATTCAGCTCTTTGCATTTCCAGTAATAAATTTCCCTTGTAAAATCAGGCTATAATTGTAAATAACCCTCTTCCTACCCCTTCCTTATGCGACTTATCAAGTTATATAACTTGACGTTTCATAAAACTTGGAACGATACGAAAACCTGTAAATGAATCCATTAATATATTAATTTTGCTTGTTATCCATAAACCCCATGATTTATCTGAGTTCAATAATCGATTACTGACAAGTCTAGTGGACCATGTTTCAGACTTAGCAAAACCAGTAATAGGTTTTTAGGTAATAGTGGTAAGAGGTAATTAGGTTCTACAACAAAGTTCCAAAGCATGTTACCGATTTGCCGGACTGTAAATTTAAGCGCCACGTTAAACGGGTTTTAGTTTCAAAAGGATATTATAGAGTGGATCAGTATGTGAACGATATTGATGTGTGGAATTGACTCCTCTCTGTGCATCCACTAAAAGCTATTGTATGATGTATTGCAAATATATGTTAAAAAAATGTACCCGATCGACTTTCTTGCCGGTTCTTCTCGATGACTGGGTTGTTTTCCGAACCGGTGGTAGCCTTTGACGTTCATAAGTGCCTTATTAGAGCCTAAACTGAATAAAGTATTTTTGATTTGATTTGATTTGAAATAGCGTGGAAAAAATAAATGAAATATAAATTTATTTTATATTAAAAATACTTTACTTAGAGTAGATCTTGAGGAAGCACTAAGGGACGTTAGATATTAGCACCGTTTCAGAAAGCAATCGAGTCAACGAGAAGAGTCGGCAAGGAGCTCGATTTGGGTTTTTTTTATATATTTTTACTAGCTGTACGCGTAGCTCCGCACTAGTTTATTTAATTGTCTTAAAAAATCAAAAATTATGAGAATATGTACAATTACAGAAATGCTTTTTTATAAAGATTTATAAGTACAACACGCACGCCACCTCCTGTAACATGTAACGTGTACATTAGATATATAACTTCGATCAACAATAACTAGATAACGGGTCGGCTCGAAAAATACGTCTCGGTAAATTACAGCTCACTTGAAATGTGAGCTTTTATTTTGTTTAGTTTGAAACACAGCCAATGTAAGCACGTTTCACATGCCGCAGTGTATTCAAAAGATGCAAAAATAATACCCGAAAAAGCAATTTAACAGCCGGAGTATCTTACTTTCGCTAAATACATGTTGAATAAGTTATATTTTACCTTTAAACTATCAAATAATATCAAATTTTGAACAAAATTACCGATTTTATGCCTGTAGTACAAATGTTTGGCCAAGGCTCTTCAACCACGCACAATAACGGGAAAAAGTACTTTATTCATTGCGTATTAAGGTTGAATTCACACTAAATGTTATTTATGTTGTCTTTTCAATTGTAAGGGGAGTAATTTATTGCTTTGCTCGTTTTATCGTAAGTATTAGATAATATTTTGAACATTTGTGACTTTATTACAAGGTGTCATGGTTGTAATTAGCTTGAACTTAAAACTGTTTTAAAACTTTTTTGTCCCTTTCTTATTTAACTATATTTACGCGGACAGCTTTTAGCTGCGATTTTGTACGTGACCCTTTATCTAGTTATTGTTGATCAAAGATATATAAATACTAAAAGTGTGACAAATGAGGTTTACCATCAACAATATATTTGGAACTTTAACCCGCCATATAACTTAGTGCTCACTTACACTATATAAGGAATTATGAAACAATATCTTATAATTGTTATTATAAAGTTATAGTATGCCCATATTGTTAATATTAGGTATTTACCTATGAAATTGCCGTTTTGTATGAAAAAATTTAAACGAATTTTTTTTCATGTATTTTTTATTTGTATTAATCGAAGTAATCACCCATGCAATCAATGCATCTTTGCCAACGCAGTGGCAGTTTATTGATGCCCTTCTTAAAGAAATCAGCTGGACGGGAGGCAACAAATTTTTCAAAGGCATTTTGTACTGCCTCTCGGGTATTGAATTTTTTTCCTGCCAAGGAGTTATCCAAATTCAGGAAAAAGTAGTAGTCTGTAGGCGCAAGGTCTGGTGAGTAGGGCGGACGACGGAGAACTTCCAAACCCAGTTCTTGCAACTTGGAGACCGTCTGCTGTGCAGTATGAGGTCGCGAGCAGCGGAGACGAGCGATTGATCAATGCTGGTTGGAGATGTGCCAGCTTCTCCATCATTGTGTTCAGTTCTTCACAGTACACATCTGCAGTAATGCTCACCCCGTTTGGTAAGAAGCTGTGATAAATCACACCGGTGCTAGACCACCAAACAGTGACCATCACTTTTCTAGGGATAAGTTTTCGTTTAGGGCATTGTTTAGGTGCTGAACGAGGGTCCAACCAACTTGCTGAGCACTTGCGGTTATCAAACAGAATCCATTTCTCATCGCAGGTAACAATGCGGTTCAAAATTCCTTCATTTGTGTGTCTGTTGAGCAGTGCAAGGCACGTGTCGACGCGTACTTCGCGCTGGCGATCATTGAGTTCGTGGGGCACCCATTTGTCAAGCGTTTTTACCTTGCCAATTTGACGCAAATGGACCAATATTGTTTTGACGCTAACGTCCAAAGCTGCTGCTAATTCAGCCGTAGATTGTGTATCATCAGCTTCCACAATCGCCTTTAATTCGTCATTGTCGACCAAAGTCTTCGGACGACCGCGAGGTTCATTTTTCAGGTCGAAATTCCCAGAACGGAAGTTCTTGTGACGCGTTGCTGCCACGACGGTACTCATATTCCATAATTACTCCAATTTTAAACGTATCCATGATGACAAAAAAGATTGAAATGCGATGAAAATGTAACAGTAATCAATAAACAAATGACTATTTTTGGAAAAAGAATTCCATGTTTTTAAAATAAAATTAATTTGAAATTAGAATTCTTAGCCAAACAAAAATTATTTTGATTTGAAATGGCCAGTACTGCAGAACGGCAATTTCATAGGTAAATACCTATTATAATTAAGTTGTTGTGACTATACAAAAAATAATCGCTTTTCTATTTCACAAAAAATTGTATTATGGAACTCTTAAGGTAATACGTTTATGGTCTAAGATCTTATTAGAAAGACCCCTTCTATCTTCAAAATCAATATTAATTATAATGTTGAATTGTAAACAATAAGCTGATCATAATTTTTCTAATGAAAAATACAAAATAAGCTAAAATCATGCATTAATATAAATCAAGATATAAAACTCTATATCTGTCTGTAAACAGTTTTTAATATTTGACAATTTAAATAGTGCTTCTTGAACTCTATGTAATATACGTCGTTATGGTTACTGAGTTGAGTTACAAAATGGCCAAAAACACAATATAATTCCAATTACACACATATTATATACAAATATATGAATTTATATTGATTCTTGGAGTTCAATACAGCGTACCTCTCACGGACATATTTACAGTGAACAACATATTTGTGCTAAATTTCATGTGCATGATATCGTGGATAACAGTTAGTCTAAAATAGAAAAGCCTAAATTACTTTCTATAAGGTCAGCTATCTACCAGTGCCAGTCTCGTGAAAAATCGGGCCAACAGTTTTGGAGATAGCAATGTGGGCGAAGCCGCGGGTAAATGCTAGTATAAAATAAAGTAGCCTATGTCACCTGCTTTAATCTTAGCTATCTACCAGAGAAATTCTCGCCAAAAACGGTTCAGTAGTTTCGAAGATTACCCGAAACAAACAGACAGACAAAATTTTGTTGAATTGCATTATTGTTACCAGTATCGTGTATACTTTCATATACAATCATTATTTATATATGTATAGATTACAACTACAGAAATAATTATCCTCACAGCCATTTTTAGTGTATATAGATTTTAGATTTTTAAATTTTATATTAATCGAATATACATAGAGAGTTACAAAAGGTTTAGAAAGAAAGAAAAATGCGGTTTAAAAGAATATGGAAAAATGTTGATGGTAAGGATAGAATGATAAAAAAATAAGCGGATAACATACGCAGAAAATAATAAAGATGTATAAAATCTGGTCATTGCTACTAGAGCTAAGACACAAAATAACCAACCACTATAGAACTTATAAAAGCAAGAAAAGTTGAATCGATTATCAAAAACTAGAGCAAAGAATAATAGGCATTTTGGACATGTCAATGTATAAAAGACAATTAAGTAAATATTTTGAAGAATGATGAGTATATAAAAATCATTGGCAGGGATAATTGATAGGAAATAATTGGCTCAAAGACTTACGAGACCATAGCAGTAAGTATAAGTATTGTACAAAGTGAGGATAAAATAATAAAACCTAGGAATTATATGAAGAATAGAAAAGTCGTGGGGCCAGATTTAACACTTGTTGAAGTGTGGAAGTCTTTAAAGATGGATAAATGGGCATGTCTTACTTTATTCTTTAATAAGTTGGTATAACAGGAAGCGACCTCCAGATGAAAGACGTAATAGCATAATCGTGCCCATTTAAAAAAATAAGGGTGATGTAAAAGAGTGTCCACAACGAACGAAGTTGATTAATTAGCAGACTTACCTATATATACTTTTCTTGCTATAGTCAAGTTAACTGTAATATTACGACGGACTTGGTAGAATACATTTACAACGATATAGTGGATACAGCGACACTGGCGTAGCGTATTCTGACAATACTATAGAAATGTAACAATTTATTAACTTGAGATTATTTATGTATGAATGTAAATTAATGCGCTACTACTAGTTATCTCAAGTTCTCTTTCTAAAACGAGATTTGAAGCAATATGCAAAGTTTGCAAATGTGAGTATAAAATTTCACTTTATAATAACTGAATAATATTTAATTTTTACACGCAGGAACTATACAGTATTTATAATTACTGCAGAGCACTTAAAACTGGAACCTTTACAAACAATATTATAAGAATTATACTTAGCCGGCAACGACCACACTCACACAAACCGGACTATCTTACTTATGTAGTGGGATGTATTTGTAAATTAGGTGGAAGTAGGTAGCGCACAAAATAAATACCAAATATTTAATACTATAATCGAAATGAAGGTTCACATGCCTTTATTTTTAAGTAATGTTGCCGTTGCTGGTGTTCAGCAAGAACCAAGTTCTAAAAGCACTTCACGCAATATAGATTCCGAGTTCTCGAAGTAACACCGATTGCCGCACCGAACCGATATCCGAATATCAAGAAGGTCATCTACGATTTTAAATCTTATGTAGCTATTGCAAAAACTAATACTGCTACTCTCCAACAGATGTTAGTTATATCTGATTATACGACCTGAGATTATGTGACCCATTCTACACAGTATGTTTGTCTTGGTGTAACCATTTTTAATTATGTGATACATTAAAGCATATATTTTCTTAAACGACGGTATAGCACTTCTAACCCTACGTCACTTTGTAATAATAAATTGAGATAATTACGTCATCATTACAAAAACACTTCACTATATCACGGTGACGATTCCCTAGGTTTTCATCATTAGGTGATCAGCTTCCCATAATGTGATTTTCGTCTACTACAATCCCATGGTGATGTATATTTCTAAATACAATATTAACGTTAACGGGTAATAAAATTTAAGAGCATACTTTTCCAATTAATAAATTAATTTGCTCTCACAGTGGATCCCCGCGGGTTTGCGACCGCGACATTATTACAGCGACGCCGTGAGTTTTCTACGCAAACGACGGCACGTTACAATCATGAAGCACACGGCTCCCGTGATTAATGGCACTTAATATGGCCCTTGTTTATCCTCCTGCTACTACAGAAACGGATTGTTATACTTTTAATTCATTATACGGGACATTACACTCGTCCGCTTTGTAGACAAAATAACAAGCGGTGACCCGCTTTTAACGATATTATTGAATTAAAGTAAATGAATTAATGAGCAAGATCCTTACGAACAGAGTTAGCGGATAACAATTTAATTGAATGTAATTTGTAATTATTACACAAGTTATAAATATAGGTACATTATCTTATTATTCTATAGAAAACTGTACCTGCGATTCAGGGTGCGTTTATCATTAGTTGTTGCCATTATTATATGAAGTAATATATAAATGAGCTATAAAAAAATTGATGGCACGAAAATATATTCTATCTTCAAATATATACACAAACTAATTTTCATAACATACGTTTTGAACTGTACAGAAATTGATATAATACAACGCTACCTCGCAGCAACTTATAGCAAAATATGTAGTATAAAGCCTTTTTGAAAAAACATATAGCTGTGCCAAATTTTATAATGAGCCAATCCAATAATCCGAGCGGTTTTGGAGTTTATTGGTGTGAGATACCAACAACCATTTATAAATTATTTTAAAAACAAACATGATTTTGTTTCCTGATAAATTGTCACAAAAAGAAGACACATTTTTAAAAGAGTAATTTGCGTGTAACGACCAAACATAGGAGTAGCCGGAGTTATTCCGGAATTATCTGAGAGTGCTCCAAATTTTCCGTGCAAAAAACGGATGTTTTTTTATTGTATGAAAGAGGATTACCTTTAGCGTTTCGACCTTGTGTGATATTGCTTTAAAAGATTTCGTCGAAACAAAGATTTTGTATAAAAAATTCAACTGAAGGCTTATAAATGGCAAACTGAATTTATTATTGCGGAACTCACGGGAAATACTAAAACTGTATGTAGGTACACTTGTAGACGTCCGTTTGAATATTTAAAAACAGTACGATATTTGTTCTAGGATGTTATTAACTATGATTATTGTCGGAAACAATAGATTATCTCATAAAAACAACTGGATATTCACTTCGTTTGTACAGTGCTCGTATTTTATCTGGCGGAGAATATCCCGAGGGAGCGGAGCTGCGGCCGTACAAAACTAGCTTTCAGTTTTGTAGTGCTTTAAAAGAATTAGCTTGTACGTGTGTCAGTTTAAATGAAAATAATGTTATTTACAATATTACTATCTTAACACAGTAAGAATGTTCACTGTCTTTCTAGTTTGCCTCATCAATTTCTATATCAAGTGACACTCATTTACAATCATTGATGATCAAGGGTGAAATCATAAAACAGAAGAAGATATGATGTGTAAGATATGTAGTTAACAATTACTAACATGTTGTGTCGACCGACCTTATTTAGTTAGGACAAAAAAAACGATGAACACTTTACGTAAATCCGCAATGTAATTAATAATGGAAATACGAAATTCTGTTATTTGCTAAAAGTGTACATACATAGTTCAATATATTGGAGTAATCAATAATAGGTTAGCATTTCTTCTTCTTTATTCTTTCTTATACCAATTCGTAAAGTTCTGAATTTCGTCTGTTACACGATTTTTTTTCGTGGAGCGACCTTTATCTTTTCTATTTAGGGATATTTTTTTTCTTCTCTTGCATGTTTTGTTTGCAACACTTATTGAATGATTGTGTAAGCGACACGGGTTTTTTTAACCCTTAAAAAACTATACAAAATAGATAGTGGTGAGTGTTATTTACCTGTGAAAGTTTTGAAACAGGGTTGATAGGTAGAGGCTGTCTCGCGTTCCCGAGCACTGACGTGCGGTTTTGCGGAGAGATCGTGCGCCGCGATACGAGCTCTGCCGCTGACAATATATCCCGGACATTTTTTGTTTTCCGAAAACAAAAGTATTCGCTTTGTTTGTTTTCGCTCGTGCTGGCGTATCGAGCGTTTTATTGGCCTCCACCACCAGGTTCGGTTTGATTAAGCTATGATTTTTTTGGTTCCCTTTTTTTCTGTTTTGTGTCACTTTTGGAGATTCTACGATGAAACAGTTTAGTTAAAAGCGTGAATAGTTCTCAATTCATTTGAGAATAACAAATCGCAAAGCAAAATATATATTAATACAAATTGAAAAAGAATTACTTATTTCCAAGTAAAAGATATACATATGTATTTTTTAACGTAAATATAACATCTCTGGTTTTCTATTACTGCATCTTATACAGGGAATGTAAATCTGCTTGACATTTAAGTTTTTGCTCGTAATGAAGCAAATATATGTCTGAAGTAAAATAGCTTATTTAAATTATTTCATACTAGTCGACCCGTGCTCACTTCGTTGGGCGGTAATAGGCATTATCAAGCTACAACTTTTTTCTAGAACTCAATCATATATATCTCATAATTAAGGCAGCGTTCGTAAGAAACGTTTTCGTTCGACCATTTTTCTCCGACTCCCCAGATATTACCCCCTACAACCTTACAAACTTTACCTCTTTATAATAGTAGTATTGATTATAGATAATGTAATTAGTTAATAGCTTCTGCCCGCGACTTTGCAAGCGTGGAATAGTTATTTTGGGCTAAGACGCAGCGGAAGCTCTCAAAAGGAAAAAATACCCCGATTTTAAAACATTTTTCATTGTTGCTCTGCTCCTATTGGTCTTAGCGTGATGATATGTAGCCTATGACACTCATAAATAACGTGGCTTTATATTGGTAAAACAAATTTCAAAATCGGTTTAGTAGTTCCTTAGATTACCCCCTACAACGTCACAAACTCACAAACTTTACTTCTTTATAATATTAGTATATAGATTATAGCCCCTGCCCGCGACTTCGTCCGCGTAGTAATAGTTACTACTCTGGGCTAACGCTGACACACAGCAGAAGCTCTCAAAAAGAAAAAAACATCTCGATTTTGAAACATTTTTCATCTGTGCTCCGCTCCTATTGGCCGTAGCGTGATGATATATAGCCTATAACCATTCTCGATGAATGAGCTATACAACACTGAAAGAATTATTCAAATCGGACCAGTAGTTCCTGAGATTACCCCTTACAACGCCACAACGTCACAACGTCACAAACTCACAAACCCACAAACCCACAAACTCACAAACTTTACCTCTTTATAATATTAGTATAGATAACTTCAGTAACTAAAACTTTATACAATTCGAGTGACATCATATTTTACTTACAATATAAACTAGATTTAAAAAATAATTTTGTGAAGCATTGCAAAAATGGCTATTATTTTAAATCTAAAAATATGAGCAAAAATATTGATTATACATGTAATAAAAATAATCACTGTTCTTAATTTCACGAGTTTTTATTACTTTTTCCAATTTTTGCATATTTTCTGATGTACGTGTATTACATAGGCGACTGATCACGAATACGACGATAAAATGATGTTCACATTTAACTGCAAATTAATTTCACCGATTTTTAAGCGGGAAGCTTTAAACATTTCTTCATTGATATGGTACAAGAAATATCAAAACTATTTTCAGAAAAAGTAGAAAATAAGTTCAAATATTTTAAAAAACATCTCGAACGATTTGAAGAAATTTTGTCCACGGAAAATATTATATAATCCAAATATATGTAAGAGATATCAATAATACTTTTAGACTTTTTTTAAAACAAGAAAAAATGGCCATGATGCATAGTTTATAACATTTAGAAAAAACAAATTGATAATTCAACATGTTTTTATAAATGATAAATATCAAATTTAGACCTTAAAGCAATAATGCTATATTAAATTTCAAGTGTAGATACTGAGTAGTTTTTTATCATTAATAAGATATAAATAATTACCAGCTGCTATTCAGAACTGGTAAAGCATATTATTACATATTCAAAATGCACATTGCATTGTACTCATATGGGGTATTATTTCACGTAAAAATAGATTATGTGGCAGAAATAACAGCAATATTAATAATCCCTTTAACTAATCGTGATTTAAATTAGTACCTAAATAGATGATCTATTGTTTTGTGACAGCTTCGACGTCCGCGGCAAGCACCTCTCCGAGGCGCGGCACTGGTCTGCACCGGAAGTGTTCGGCCCAAGAGCACACTTTGCGACGTCACCGCCGCCCGCCGCCCTGCTCGTACGCGACGTCAAGCGCCGGGACGAGGGCGTCTACAGGTGTCGGGTTGATTTCCGAAACACCCAGACAACAAGCTTCCGATATAACCTTACAGTAGTCGGTTAGTAATTTCATGAAAACAATTACCTACTAGCTCTAAATAAGTTATGTCTGCGCAATATACTTTTTCAAGTTTGTCATAGATATCTAAGCTGAAAGCTACTTGATTGTGAATATGATTGCGATATGTATCCATTTATGTGTATGCATTTAAACTCAAAAAATACTTCAATCCTATCTGATATTATAAGTGTCAATGTAAATTTGTCATGCTTCCACGCCTTACCTTACTCAAGCAGTTATTATGAAGTTTTAAATATACGTTACCAAGAGTATAGAACAGAGCATAGGATACCATTCACACAGAAAAGTACTATTCCCGAACTATAGATTCAGACTAATGTAAGAGAAGCCAAGAATAAAAGCTTGTTTATCATATAACAAGCTCCTGGTATTCTTCAATGGCTACGCTAATTGAATTGTTATAAATACTTACGCTTAGAAATAAATAAAAAATTGTTCACAACCAAGTTCAACAAAAACATGAAAATAAAAAGAGACGACAAAAACAATTATAACTTTTCATAATAAACACGTACGGAACCTCTCGCATAGCTAGTATAGTATAATTTTTATCTTGTCACTCACCCATTACTGTTCATATCTGTCACATATCTGTTCTCGATTAATCTGCATCTCGACATATTTATTTATAACTATTAGTGCCCGCGACTCCGTCCGCGTGGAACCTAATGTAATAAAAACAGTGACCATCATCTGAATGTTTTAAGTCCATTTACTTCGTTATCTACTTTTCTCTCGTACTTAAGTCGCGTCGTCATTAAAATTACGATAACTTTTGATAGACCAAATCGATTTTAATGAAACCAAAATTAAATGTTAATCAAGCTTTATGATTTTTATGACGTTTTATCGTGTACGCCGTACTTTAGCAGTGTTGCGTGATCAAATAAACAAACAGACATTTATAAAAATGGTTGAAATCTATTTTATTACTTATTCCAAGACACCGGCAATAATTTTTTTCACAAAAATTTTAAAAGTACAGACACATTCTCATTATATGTATATGTAAAGATAGAAGATAATCTCAGGGTCAATAATAAAGATCAAATTCATTTCTAGTGCTCTAGGATGTAGAGCTCGTATCGTCGCTTCAGATGTCTAAACGAAGACTGTTTACTCTACACAATAAATCGCCACAGTTAATGTGTGCTCATAAATAGTTAGGAATAGCGACCTTCTAATTATTCGGTTTCAGTTGAGATCGCAGACAGCTCGTGACTTGCGGCTCACAGTTTATTGCTATCTCGTAACGTGTACTGCGATCCCCGCCTACTGCAACTTCGTAAATATGTTAATCTCTATCTCTCCCTCTCTTCTTGTTTTAGTTTTGGAGATAATTCCGTATTACATTACTTAAGAAAAATATGTGTTTTTATAAATAGTTCAACTAAATACTGGAAAATATTTATAATATAACTCGTCGCCAATATTCTGATTTACAAATATGTCTGCGACGGTGACCGCGGTCTAGCTGAATAAATCTTTTGTACATCTAGCTGAAATTCTTTTCTAAAATTATATTTGTTTTTGTTTAATCCTAAATTTGTGGTTACAGTTGTTATATCTCTTTAGTATGGCCATCCGTGGCGTGTTACGTGCGTCTGTGTTATTTGTTTGTTCGTTTCTAATTCTGTATTGACATTAACGTCTGTTTATCATCATATATAGGCTCCCATCGAAAATCAGCGCTGCAGTACTACTTACAGTATTGCAGATTTTTGCTGAATGGGTTCGCCAATTGTTGGACATCTATTTTTCATTTTTAAAATGTATTTTTTTTTTCTGTCTAATTAGTGTGTAATCTAATTTAATTGTATGGTTGTTCCAACAATAAAGTATTTCTTTCTTTCTTCTTTCTTTCAAATGTAAACGAATGGCTATTTATAGGATGGATTAGGAGGGATTATATGATGGATATGTGAACGACGGTGACGTCTAGAAATGACGCCCCTCTCGGTGTATTCATAAAAACGAATGTAACTATTAGGGTAGGCCAAAAACATTTGAATACTTTTTCTTCATAGTTATACTGAAAATGGGTTGCTAGACACCTTTAGAGAATTCTCACCAAAATGTGATCTTAATTTCAATAGGAAGGTCCTCCGCATTACATTTATCGATTTTTTCCTTAGTCCAATAGAAAACAAACACATATCTCCATTAGTAGTTAAATAACAAAAAATCGATGAAGACTAGCTGACCAGTGCAACTTCGTCTACACCAAATCGGTTATTACAGGTTTCTATTGTATTTTTAACGCAAATAATCTTAAAAAACCTAAAGCCCGATTGCAGCGACATCTAGCACTTCCAATTAATTATCTATGGACTCACTCAAACATATACCCAGTTGGTATGTGAGAAATCTTTTAAAATAAGCCTAGAACCTCTTCGCCGCATTACCTAAAGTGTCCAATGAAGATCAAAACTAACTTAAATATATTGCCGATAGTACCCCTTGTAACTTCATCACTTAACATACTGTAAAAATTAAACTTTATCTACATTAAATTTTCATTTTGTTTTAGTTGTTTGTTTTATAAGAATTTGTAAAGTATACGTGAAATCTGCATTCAATCTTAATTTTGTCAAATTTATTTTACTTTTGACATATTAACCACCTTGTTCACTGGGATACTGAACTTGGGATAATATACCTTTCTAACAGTGAAAGAATTTTTGAAATCGGATCTGTAGTACCAAGCATTCCTCGAAAACAAAACTTTACCTCTCTTTATAATATTACTATAAATACAATATAGTATGGTAACTGCAAACACCTCAACTGATTTTTTTAATCGTAGATTCACAAACCTCAACCCAACTATTCAAGACTCAAGAATATTTAGAAAACTAATTTTATCAAATATCGAAACAACACACGTACTGATAGAACTTTAATTGAAATTTATCTTCTACAATGCAATGTAACTACTATCTAGGTTTATGTTTTAGGAAAAAATCTTGTCACCTTTGTTTAGCAAACATTTTTTGTACAATAAAATAAATGTAACAACATATAAGTGACAGTTTCGTTTACACATATTTTTCATATGTGGTTGATAATTGTACATAGAAATGTCATGTAGCCGTAGCTCAGTTATAACGTACTGGACATTATATGGTTCGACGGAGTCGACCGTTCGGGACCCGGAGATCATTTTTTTTTTTAAAGTAGCTTAGGAAAATATAGCTTAAATTTTTAGCTAATCTGTCTGCTATATAAATCACAAAGAAAATTTACCAAAATTCGTCAAGAATTTCATTAACTACAAATTTTTGACTTTCGTCCGCTATCCTAGAGAATCCCTTCCGTTTTATGAGACAAAAAGGTATAGATGGTGACCTTGTAATATTAGTTATCACTGTGTCAAATTTCGTCAAAATTGGTTCAGTACTTTCAGAGTGATACATGTTCAAAGGGACAGACAAACAGGCAGATCCTGGAGAATCCTTTGCGTTTTATGAGACAAAAAGTATCATAAATGTAATCTTGTAATGTTAGTTATTACTGTGCCAAGTTTCGTCACAATCCGTTCAGTACTTTCAGGGTGATACGTGTTCACAGGGACAGACAGACTGACAGATAAAAATTTTAAAAGGGTTATTTTTGGCTTCTATATCGATAACAAAGTCTACCACGATGAAAAATTTCAAAAAATATTTAATGTACAGATTTGGCTTTGTTACAGTTTTATTATAGAACTAGCTGACCCGTACAACTTCGTGTGCACCAAATCGGTTATCACTGGTTTCAATTGTATTTTTAAACGCGAAAAATTTTAATAAACCTAAAACCCGATTCCAGCCACACCTAACGTTTCCAATTGTGAATCTAAACTATCAAGGGACTCACTCACACATATACCCAGATGGTATGTGAGAAATCTTTCAAAATAAGCCTACATTTTGTTCGTAGCATCATCTACCGGGTTCAATTAAAGTAAAAACTAACCTACATATATTGGCGGTAATGTAAAAAAAAGCTTTAGAGGTCTATGGACCCCCAGTTGGAACGAAGTTCCTTTCCCTTTTTTGTAAACGTTTACTATACAATCAGTATAGTTTACATTATAAAATATCAAGTTGATAGGTTTAAATTGTAAATTAAACGGTAAATATATTGATAAAATAAATAATGATAAATTAAACACTGAATGATATCATAACAATTTTCAACTTGTATTAAAACTTTTTCACACTCCAAAAGGAAATTGAACGTTCTACAAAAACGCTCTCTATTGTTAAGTCGATTAAATTTAGTGTTTCAAAGATATTTATTATCAAATTTTGATGCATACTCAGTTTTACAGTTTTGATAATTAATACAGAAAATTCCGTTCGATGAGTGAGTGGGTTGTTTGTCCGAACCGGTTGTAGTTTTGGCGTTCATAAGCGCCTTCTCAGGGCCTAAATTGAGTAAAGTATTTTTGATCTTTATTTTGAATTGAAATTGATAACGTAGAAGACAAAATATTATATGTATTTTATAATACACATAAATTCGTACAATATATGATATGTTCAAAGAGATGCAATTACACATTCCTCTCTATATAAGATGATAGGCATCGAGTCGACCTTTTTCATCGTTTTATATGCGCCCAAAATTCTGGAATCATAAACTGAAGCGATGATTCCTCAATAGAAGGGTATTTGGACACCATCTCAACCAATATAAGTGTTAATGCTACGAGCCGCAACTTTAACTGAACGAAGGCATCAAAATGAAACCATAGCATAGCAGAGTGTTATCTAACGCTTTCTTGGCTCTCTGTCTGTCTCATGTTGAAAGTATGTTACCTATAGAAGTACATATTCCTGCAACAGTATTTGAGAGCCAGTCCTTTAAGTTTAACTCATACCATGTCTTTATTTAACATCAGATGAGATTATGATCAAACGATGAAAACTATAATGTATTTAAAAAATATCAACGTTTGTTTTTCCACTTTTTATAGAACACAATGGACCGCGCACAATTGTGGCTAGTTTGCGTTATTCGGTAGGTATCTAATACAATACTCCTTATAGTCAGAAATATATTGATAACAACAATTTTTGCGACTACTAAGAGAAAAAAAATCATATCTGTGGTTACAGTTGCCCTTTGTGTACCTTAAATTATCTACTAGCGGACCCGGCGGACGTTATTCCGCTTTGATAATAAACAGAACCTTCCTCATGAATCACTTTATCTATTAGTGAAAACTATATGAAAATCCGTTCAGTAGGACTTGGATTTATCGCTTACAGACAGACAGACAAACGTGGCAGAGGACTTTGTTTTATAATATGTAGTGATATATCTATATTTTTATATGTACTTATGTATCGTGACCCGCCGTGTCTTTATTGCACTGTATTGATTTTCATGTCATAATTTTAATTCCATAGACCATGATTTTTAAAGATCTTGTGGATGATTTTATAATCTACGAATTTTAGAATGGTGTATTATACCACCAGTATACAAACATTTACTAAAATCTGTAGATATTAAATAATATTAATAATATTAATGATTTTGATTTAATTTATATCTCATAAATTCCTGAATGGTAGACACCGTTTTAAAATTAAATCAGGACAAAAAAATGTAAGTTTCAAAAGTGTGGTCGAAATTAGATAATTTGAAAAAATAATTTAGAGAGGACTACAAGTTTCTTAACGTGGATAAGATATCCTATATACCTAAATTTCTTCAGGAATAGTGCTAATGTGTACATAAAATATTCAAATATAATTTTGAAATAAATACCTACTTCTTACCTAATTCTTACCTACGACGGAATGTTCAATGAAGGTTCTCGCCGTGACAGAAACTACCTAATCATGGTTAACTAATTAATGTAATCGGTAATTAGTTTCAGATCACGGAATTTACTAAAGAGTTATTTTATAGTAGTTTGCATTTCTGAGTGTTATGTTTCAAAATTAACCAGCTATTTGACGAATATTTGCAGGTATCAAGATTTCGAAACCTGAGTAATATTCTTGTGTAACATTCTTAGCACTAGGTATATAGAAGTCAATTTAGGTATAACATGCGAGATATCAATCAATGCTGAGAGTTCCACGTAGGCAGTAGCGTTAACACGATCGACATTACATTCAAATGTCACGGAAATGCTAATCGCTTCCGTTCCTCGCACTATCGCTGAAGGTGAGAAGTTCACATAAAAATGTCAGTTATATCAGCTGTTCTATTGTGTTATATTAGTGCCCGCCGTTTTGTCTCCTTGAAAATCGCCTTTCTATTTTATGGAAACTCTGTTTTATCTGGATTTATTCTACTTCTTTTACCTAGCGTTATCCCAGCCTGGTGCGAGGACACGCTTTCCTACTTAGCTTCCTCCACTCTGCCCGGTCTTCAACATCCTTTTGTGTGAAGTTGTTCTCCTTTTTTATATATATACCTAGTCTTGCCATAAATATTGAAACAAAGAAAAAAAAATTCTACTGCAAATAACACTTATTACTCTTACAGTGTGTTAGTTTAATACACAAGTATAAAACAATTTAAAATATAAAAGCTTATTGGAAGTGGTTTGCATTGGCTGCAATACAGTCCTTTAAACGTTGAGGCCAGTTATCAATAGAAGCATGCACTCTTTCCATGTGAAAATTCTTCACTGCCAATCGTACGGATTGTTTTAGGGACTCCAAATTATCATGTCGTTTAGAGCAAGCCGTACTCTCTAAAACTGACCATAAATCATAATCAAGCGGATTAAGATCGGGACTAGACCACGACCAGTCTTCAGCTCTGTTGAAGTCCGAAACGTTCGTTCCCACCAAGACTGCGTAGATCGAACTTTATGACCCGGCGCCGAGTCTTGCTGGAAAGACCATTCTTGGTTATTGAATACGGTGTTGTTAAGGGGCTTCACTACCTTCTCAAAAATGGTATCTTTGATACACTTGTGCTGATGTTTTGTACCTTCCTCACAAAAGTATGGCTCAGTCACTCTTTCATAGCTAATACCCCACCAAGCTATCACTGAAGTCGGATAGTGCCCATTTTGCACTCTGTCGACTAATTGAGAAGCTTCCTTAGAAGTTTGAGCATAAATACGGTCATTTTGTTTGTTAAAATGTTGCTCAAATGTAAAAATTTTCTCATCCGTAAACAAATTTTTTCTGTAAACTCCCTTTGCGTACCGCTTCAGTAGTTGTTTCGATTTTACCACCCTATTCTTTTTTTTAATTATCAGTTAAGAAATGACCAGTACATCTCTTATAGGCTGCAAGTCCTAAGTCATCTTTTGAAATACGGGACATGGTTCTAGGTGCTATCTCTATCTCCCGAAATAAAATCTTTTACTTTTGGACAGGATTTCTTCGAATTCTTTCCCTTACTGTTTTGACCACCTTTTTCGTACGAACACTACGTGGACGGCCAGATCTTTTTCTGTCACAAACAGAGGAGGTCTCATTGTACCTATTAATAGCCCGGTACACAAACATTTTACTAATACCAAGCGTATGGAGAGAATATTGCATTTGGCTCCATACCTACTTTGTGTAATGCAATCACAGCGATTCGGTTCTCTTTATCACCCCACTCCATTTTAATATCGCAAAATATTGTACAATGTATTGGCGCTAAAATGAGAAAACCCAATGAATAATTATATAAAAATGAAAGATTCCAAATTCAAATGTAAAAGTGTACTTACTTTATGGTCCGCTTCACCACATCCAGTCAGCGTTTTTGGGCCTGCCATGATACCTTGGGCCTTATACGGTGATGTTGAGATAAACGTTTTCTAATGTAGTCTGGAGGCCTGCAACTTATTATTTATTGTTAATTTCACCATAACCACGTGTCTAATCTTTTTGCTGATTTTAAATCAACCCTCTTAAACGTTATCATTATTGCTCAGCTTTAAAAATCGTGATAAATATTGATTCGTGTGGATTATTTATGTGGATATTTTAACACAGATTAAATAAAAAACTATAAACACGCTCGGAGTCTCAGTAATGACTAACGAATACCAGTAAGTGAATTAATTTAGTTGGTAAATCTATTTACAATTAATTACAGTTACATCTGAATGGAATTATGTTAAATGTAAAACGGTGCGTTTAATTAAATCAATTGTAAAACAATATCCAAGGGACAGAGAGCTCCCGAAACCGATAGCAATTAATCAGCTCGATACAACGCAGGTGATTGCCAACGGCTCTGTCCGATTAACATCAAGCCTAACCCGTAGAGGACCAGGCAATATCGACATGCTATCTCCGAGTCTCTAATACAAAGAGTTAGAGTACATATCACTTGAAACGAGTGGCAATGCATCTGGTGTGCTGTGTCGCAATGTTAGGTTATTTCAGTCGGTTTCGCTTAAAGCATCACGACCCAATTGGGTTTTACATCCGACGCAGAGGTTCGCCCAATCTAACTTTACCCTCTAATGCTAAACCAAGGTGGAGCGGCAGCTGGTAAATTTGAACGTCTGTATATGTACATGAAAGCCGAATGAAAACTTTTTGACTGTTATTAGGGATAGGTTTTAGTTGAGATGAGATAAATATTTCATTGGACTTTAAACATAACGTTTTCTATATTATATTCGTCTTATTCATATTCAATCTTTTTTTTACATATTTTCATTTCTGTGCTTTTATTTTCATTGAATTCTTTGAGAATGAGCACAGTTACGAATTATTAATAATAAGTAATTCCTTTTTCCAAATAGATTATGATAAATGTACAACAAGAATAATTTAAATGGAACCAATTGAAATGCTAATAGAATAGTGATACAGTCTTACTAAGATGAATATTAAAGAGCGCTTCAGCGCCGCCGATACTTATAATACAGGTATCTACCTAAATTTGCCAAGTAATAATGTAATCACAATTAAAGGATATCGCTCGAAGAGTTTATATTCAATTTAAACTCTGCAAAAGATAAACAGAATAATGAAAATTGAAATGCATAGAAATTCAAAAGGGATCTTTCACGAGACGCTAATAGAAAGACAACAAGGTAACCTAATATCGAGATCCGACCCTCGATCACATCAAAGGGATTTCAAGTTGAAAATGGAAAGTTAAAAAGTTAATTCTAAAGGAATCTCGTTCGACAAGGCAGATGACACGTTCACTGTAAAGGATGTTCACCGCGTAGCGGTGGGCAACGGACGAACAGCTCTGTTAAACTTGCCGTGAAATCGACCGATGGTATCGAACTTCACGTTATGTTGTCCGAATTGTCTGCCGAAATACATTTTGCGGACAGATTGAGGGGAAATTGAAGGCGTTTTATCGCGCTGTACAATTTAATGGTGGAAGACGACAAAGCGAAAGGCTTCCAAAGGCCGTATAAAAATTCTTATGTATGTGATATTTCATAAATAATTGTATATATTTGACCTAAAAGTATAATAAAACGTGTCTGTCAAATAGAACGTGGACAAGCATATATTTTGAATTTAGCATCGTATTTTGTTAAATTATTTATGCAAATTTTTCTCACGACGTCATTTAAATGGTCGACTGTTGGATTTTTGAATATTAATCTTATATTACTGTATTTACTGGTTAATAGTATCTAGCGCTGATATGTTACTATCTAGATATAGACTATCTAGACCAAATTAAGATCTTACCCCCAAATGTAAGTTTCGAAATGTATCAGAATTCCTGAAGATGCTTTTATCCTATAAACTAATTCTGTACTGACGCTCCAAATGTGTTAATTTGGTTCTACAATTATTACACGCTTGTTGCATTGTTATTAATTAATTATAAATGATGAAGATGCCGATGCCATTGTAGCGGAGTATTTACTTAATTTCTTTTATACATAAATGAAATCTTCTTGCGACGTTATTTCTAATTAACTTAATTCTGAAAAAAGCTACGTTACAAGTAGTAAGAATCGACGCACCTCGTAGACCGTGTTCGAACATACCCTTAGTTGGATTTATCTTTGGACTCCGACAGGACATCGAGTGATCAGTTCATGTATACCACATTGATTTTTTTCGGATATATCCTGTTTACTTTTAGGTAGTATGACACTTTAATTAATATGCTAATTGTTTTCAGAGTGGATCATTTTGAAGGATATATTACATACTAGCTGACCCGTGCAACATCATCTGCACCAAATAGGTTATTACCGGTTCCAATTTTATTTCCAAACGCCAAAAATCTTAAAAAACCTAAAACCCGTTTCTAGCGAAACTTTATCGGGTCCAACTGTGACTCGAAACTACACTATATATATTGGCAAAAAATATCTTCCCGATATCCATTGGATTGCTCCTTTGACCCTCACCTACACGCCCCATTTACTATATAATATATATTTCCCTAAATAAAAAATAAAATTTTTTATTACATAATACAGTTCTGCCAGATTATACCACTGAGATACACAAAGACAAACACAACACTACAGACATCAGGCCTTAAATAAATATATATTTACATAATATTTACTGTTAGTTATTGTTATGTTGAAGTTTAATTTTGTTAAAACACATAAAATTAGAGTATTGACAAAAGGAGAAAATACATACCTTTGTGCCTTTGTTAAAATCAGACGGACGTAGTATATTGTTAGGTAAAATATCATACAATGAAATACTAAATTGGGGTAATCGACAAAATGTGTTCTACAGTGCCTTCATCCAACCCCCATACACATATTGCTTTGTTGCTGATTCTGAACTTTGCAAGATGTACTGGAGAGCGCTCAGTCTACAGATAGTAGACGCAGCAAACTTACAACAGTTACGAAATTTATAAACCCATGGCTTAACAGGAATGTTATCCTAAATGGAAGCATAAGATTTGCCTTTAATTTGGTAGAATACATTCCAGTTTGAGTTCCATGACAGTAACAAATCAGTCTTGTTTGGGGAGGATAAACCCTGAACATAGGTTTTATAATGATCGAAATATCCAGTCTGGATAGCTTCTTTAGCGATAAGATCAACAGCTTCATTATCCTGGTTCACACTATGTCCTCGTATCCATACCAGAACTACATAAATTCCTAAAAAAATACATTGATACAATTAATTGTATCAATGTATTGGAACTGATTAATTGTGACAACTGATGTTTCATTGAAATATGTCAAAACAATATCAAATGTATTGTAAAAAGCTTCAATAAGAAGAAAAAGCCCTTTCTGTGTTTAAGGCAAACAATTTCATTAATATATTTAAAAAAAAACGTTTATGTATATACATTTTTTGATACAGGAACCTTCTCGGGCGTCCCCAAAATACCCTCCTAAATTATTATCACGATCTGATCAGTAGTTTTGGTATGCATAGAGGACAAACATATAAATATAGATTTTTATATATAAAAAATAATGATAAATTAAACTCTGAATGATCTGGGATAATGAAGTTAATAAAAGTTAATACATACATACGGTATATAGTCTCTACACATCCACAATACGTAAAAATAAAATAAAAAAATCATCTCTACCACTTACTTTATCATTACAATCTTTAACTGTATTAAAACTTTTTCATACTCTATTATATTGAAAAAAAATAAAAAAAAGATATGACGCATCGCGTCGCGTCGCCGCGTCAACTGTCACTTGCCTGTAACTATTCGTCTAAGAGCTAGCAACGGTTGAATTTTAGAATGTTTTGTTTTTCACTAACTTTGAAAGCTACTAAAATATGAAATTATTATTGCCAGACATTTTTGTTATTAACAATAATGCGCTTGAAGCTATTTTTTGTAAATATAAAAAGTATGTTAAGATTACTGTAATTTTAATATTATTTTATTTAGACATAAAAGATGGTAAATTAAAAATAATATGTATAGAATAACTTAGCTATAGCGATAGCTTAGCGCAACACTGGCCGTATAATAAAGATAGCGATAATTGTGGAAGCGCCTGTTATAGACGCATGTAGTCAAGATGACGTCATTCTCAAGTCGTATGTCTACGTTTATCGTTGTTTTTTATTGTTTACGGTGAAATGTCAATATCATAATGATTCATAAAATGAAATATGTTCTTTTCAATGGAAAAAATAAAATGGTTTAAAATGAATTATTGTATTTATAATGTGTAAAAACAAAATTGACTGGCAGTGATAAATTCAGGTTTTTAATAGCGTTAAAAAGTTTCCGAAAAAATTGTTTCGTAAAATTATTTATAAATCAAAATTTTTACCTGTAAAGGAGTGATGCGCATTTAAAAATACAACGTTAACCGGCTACCAGGTATCCTGAATCCTTTTTGGAAGGGCATAGTATATCTTCATATTAAAGAATCAGCTTTTCTAAAATTCTCGTTCTTCCAATGGCTCTTGTACTAAGGTGTCGCAAAAAAGTCTAGTTACATTAACTACAATTTTTTGTCTTTCGTTATCCTGGAGAACCTATTGCGTTTTACGGGACAAAAAGTATCGTAAATGTAACCTTGGAATATCAGTTATTACTGTGTCAAGTTTCGTTAAAATCGTTTCAATAATTTCAGCGTGATGCGTGTTCACAGGGACAGAAAGATAGACAGACAGACAAACAAAAATTGTAAAAGGATTATTTTTGGCTTCTATATCGATAACAAAGTCTACCCCTATCAAAATTTTCAAAAAATATTTAATGTACAGATTTGGCTATGTTACAGTTTTATCATAGTATAGATAGAAGAAGAAGATAATTTAAACTTGTATGAAACGAGATATAGATTATTCTTGCACACGCAAAGTCAAATCCATCTAGGTTTGTAACGGACGAGACAGACCCAACATTAGATTAATAAAATTTGTTGGTTTTCTCTCATATTGTATGTATATTCTTAATACTTCTAGTGTAGGTTATATTCGCTTACAAGGTACATCAATTCATCTAGAAATCTGCTCAATTCACTTGACTTTACGCTTAAACTTAGTTAAAAGCTGCAGGTTTTACTCGAGTGGCTATAACGCCTTGTTAGCCCCCGTGCTGCGCGCCGGAGACTGCGGCTTAACATCAGCCAACGCTTCCGGGAGAAACGATGACTACACAATCTCAATGCAATCTCGACGGATTGGATTTTATATAAAATACTCAGATGCTGTACAGTATATAAGAGTTTCTGATTAAAAAATGTTATGTTTTTCTATATCTTATTATTTATATCTTCTTCGACAAAATACTTTTAAAATATTTTAATGGAATCGGAATTGGAAAAGACGTGATTTGAATTTTAAAATCAACCTTAAAGTATACGAAGTAGAATGATTTTTTAATTACAGTAATCTTAATATATATATTTCTTGTATGCGTGTGTATGTGACTGAACTCCTCCTAAACGACTGGACCGATTTTGATGAAATTTTTTGTGTGTGTTCGTGGAGATTCGAGAATGGTTTAGATTCACAATTGGACCCGGCAGGTGGCGCTGCGATCGACTTTTAGGATTTTTTTTGTTTTCAAGGCAGGACAACGTCCGCCCGGTCCGCTAGTTAGTGTATAAAAGTATAAGTTTTTAGATAATACTAAACTAATAAATTTCATACTAACAATGTTTATTGTACGTTTTAGTAATTACCTATAATATATTTGACCTTTTTACTATATAGGGATGAAATTATAATAAGATGAATTGTTACAGTGCCTCCGGAGAAGCCGGTGGTGGTCGACCGATGGGGCAGAGTTATTAACACCACTACCCTGGGACCCCATGAGGAGGGCGATGACGTCCTCCTTACTTGCCGAGTGCTTGGAGGTGAGGTCAATGGTTATTTAGACTTGGATTAACATACTAATCATACACAAAAAATGGTATGACCGAATTCACATTTTCTTTTAATTTTTTTATGTTAACCAATCTTTTAGTAGATTACTGCCGTTGTCGGGTAGGTAATGATATTACGTATTTCTTGCAATCATTTCAATGTTCTAACAAGATGATGGCTATCTTGTTCGAAGTTTCCAAGGAGTTTTTGTGGCAAGACAGAATCCATGCTCCTTGGTATTATTTCCCTTCCACTTCACTTGTACACAATAACCAAACTATATTACGTAAAACACCGCCAATATTACAAAATATAGAGTCCAATAACACAAGATTAGGGTTAAAATATAAAATCTACTACATGACATTCCAACATCCCGCAAAAACTCTGAATTTACAAATTACATTGATATAATATGTATCAGTGTAATTATTTGTAACCTGGTAATAATTACCGAGCAATGCACCTTCTCATGTTGCTGAAATTGCATGAATACGGGCATCACGAAATTTGACCCAATTTTCAATTTATTGCGGGGAAACAGGTAAATGGGTGTATACTGGTCGATTACAAGCCGTCCGAGGCGAAACTCAATCATTATGATGTATTCTTTAGGTCCAATGGGACATATGTGGTGTACCTTTCAGCAAAAATAACAAAAGGGTCTTGCAGAATTTATTACGTACTAATGATGCTAATAAAACAGATAAAGATATATTTTGTAATTATAAGCGAATAAAGCCCTTTACTAGTAAATTAAGATACAGGCTACTAGATTCAGCAGTAAATATTTAGAAAAACAATGATATAGGAAATAACAGTACAACGCCTCACGTAATCTATAATGTGGAGTATTCGTATCCAAATTTAGTAAAGCAATTTATTATGAATTCGTCGAGGCATCTGGAACCTGGTACCTTCATTAATCCAGACGAATCTGTTGTACCTACCTACGTTATAATTTATTAGACCCGCACAAATTTACAAACTGCTTAGTTCTGTTGGTTTCGATCTTGCTGATTGTGTACTCACAGGATTTTGCTACGTTTGTCAAACTATATTTCAGTTGTTCGAAACGAGAGCGACCGGATCTTAATAGAGATAGCTTTTATATCTTGCCTACGAGAATTTAATTTAACTGGAGTTTCTATTGCCTCCACCGCCCCTCTGATGGCGATTGTCATGAAATAGAAGAAACATTTCATAAAATAGAAGTTATTCTATAGAACTGTCAAATTCTTATACAAATAAATAAAACGATAGAGATCTGCTGTTGTGCGCGCATCACTCAAAAAATACTAAATAGATTTCGATCTTTCTTTTTAGTTTCACTAATTAGACACTTGTCCTTAGTAAAAAAAAATTATAACGATATCTTCATTCAATGTAAAGTTATTAAGTATTAACAAATAAAGACTTTTATCAGCAAAATAGGTTCAGCAATCTATTGTCTTAGTTCTAAAACTATTAAAATAGTTATTATCACAGAGTCCCGATCCAGACACGGCCGGGGCGATATTCGATATTCACGAGTATAGTGATACATTGTGTTGCCGTATAATACGTAGTGTTACTGTGAGTCGCGAGTGCTGTTTTCGATTGTATTTTTATAAAACCGCACTTTTCAGTGCGCGCCCTATATAGAGAATACAACATGTTGTTGCGCCGCGGTCATCGAGTGCATCACATCTACGGGTTCCGTAGCGGCGGCTAAGAAGCAAGTCACTATCCAGGACAAGGCCTCCTGGCTTAAGATTTCGTCTCGTATGAACAATAAATCGATATCATACACCTCTGCCTTGAATACCCCCGCGGGTATCCAAGTGAAAGTGCCCACGTCCTCTGACCACCGAAAGCTGACCGCCCTTCTCAAGGTGACTACTTGACCGACTAAGTAGGGTTCTTGCGTTTGTCTAGGCGCACGTAAAATCACTAGCTACCACATACTTTCAAAAGGCCGCGAGTCACCCAAATCCGTTAGTGGTAACCGCTGCAAATTATGAGACCGTACCGATCGCCCCGTATTACAAAAGACGTCCGCAAAATATTTTTACCGATCATCTCGATAACATATCACGGCAGCGAACGATCAGTACCAGCCTGTCTCTTCAAACGGAGTGTGTGTACGCCCACGCCCGCATCACCACAGATCACGCCGCCGTAGTCTGGGGGTAAATTTCGCTCCCGCACACCAAACTAGGCCCCACTCGGCAGCAGCTCAAGCCTAGGTCCGTTCCCTCGGAGTGGAGCCATTAAGTACGCTGCTCGCGCGAATACAGTGACACAAAATCTTTCGTCACTGCAACAACATTACACATATCAATCCCACATACGTGCACGCACACATGCTTACACATGGAAGTGGAAGGGTTTTATTTTTCCCCTTATCGAACTGAATTAGTTCTGACAAAAATTATCCGACACGAAATACATATAAGAGCTACTGAGGCATATGTGCTTGGTACACATATATATCTCTCACTAACTCTCACTATCTATCACTAACTTATATACGTATGAATATGTTGCTTAGCTTAGGTTGAATCAGTTAGGTCGCGAATTGCATAAACTAGGCAACATCTCAAGCCGAAGTGTGCCGTGCACCCTTGAGCTAGTTGTCAAAATTAAATCGGCTGAGTGCCTTAAGCGCTCGCCTTAGTAGTCCGGTGAAGCTGTTAAGGCCTTACTAGGCTAATAGCGTAGATCGAAAAAAAAAGAAAGTTATTATCACACAGAACCTGAGCTAATGCAATGAAATGAAAATCTAGTTAATAATAACTAAATTTCTGGTACTATAATAAAACCATATTGTTTGCTCAGTGATCCAAGCTTTCATATTTCCAACTACTGTTTTTTTGTAATATTATTCTGAAGTATCGTTAAATGAACCGAGTTTAACAGCTACACACAATTTCTGGAAAGAGTCACGAATGATTACATACACAATTCATTTCTAAGAAATATTCGATCACAATATGAGATAAATTTATCGCTAGAACAGTATTTATTCGGGCTTTGTTCATGTGTACATTTCATAGGAAACGGTATCAACATTTACCTGAACAGCGTATTGCGAATGTTTCAAAGACAATACTCATTTCAACAGATGGTTTTAAAACAAGATCGTACGGGCGATAGCTCCAGAGTTCATCTTGTTCTTGTCTTTTCCTGCAGTTTATTCGGACGCGTCGAGTTTCTCGACTTAACACGGGAACGCTTTTATCTCCCTCCGAATACGAACATTTTTTCTCGTGAAGAAATCACACCGGCCGTGTAAATTTTCTACATTTGGTTTTAATTTTAAAAACTTTTTTGCCAGTAATAGTAATAAAACACAAAAACTGCCTTTTACCCAGAAATAGGGAGTTTTTAGCGGCATCTTAATCTATCATGTAGTGGATTTTATATTTTATTCGTAATCTTGTGTTATTTGATTTATCTTCTTATATTAGTGACATTTTACATAATACAGTTCGATTATTGAGCACCAGTAAAGTGGATGTAAAATACAGAGCATTAATTCCGAGATGCCACATAAACTCCCTGGAAATTTGTAACAGGGAGGCCACCCTCTTGGTAGAACATTGATATAATCTCAAGACACTTGTTGTACTATTACCTACTTGACAATGGGATAAATAATCTACAAGAATGATTGTCAAAGATAAAATAAAAAAGCGGAAATATCTTTTAAAACATGTAACATTATATCAAATCAAACTGTAGTATCTTTGCGACTGTAAGGCAGAGCTTTCTAAGGGAAAATCAGTAAGTAAAAAGTTATATTTTCAACATGATTATAATATTAACTTATCAACGAAAATTTCCCGGCGTCGTATTGTTAAGATACAATTATATTCAAATAAGCAAATTTATGGTCTAACACACTATTTGAGCTTAAAAGTTGAAAATTGTTCTATTTACTTGAGAAGTAAAAGCATATTATTATTGTAACCAAGTCGTGATATTACTCCTTCCCTCCATAAACCACCCTCCCCCGTTTCCTCTGAACTCTACAGACATTGAAACGCTTTTACCCGGGACTAAATACAATATCTACCGAAAACGACGGTGGCGGCCCCTAACTGTGACAACCTCTCAAGTTTATTACGAATCGAGACTTGATACACTTATATTTCTTATGATATACTTTGAAGTTAAAGAGATAACTGAGCTTAAGCTTACAGCCTCAATGCAGCCGGAGTCGTCAAGTTGGCATAACTTATAAGCATAAAAGGAGTCCCCAAGGACAGAAGACATGTTATTCTTATTCTATGTATTTTTATCAAAGAGGAAACGCTTTTTCTAATGGCCGCCTGACCAACTACCACTTACAAGACGAAAATATGTCACTTATAGGTGTATATCTTGCTGTTGCATTGGAGAACCAGATTCCGTCAGCTTTAGTATATTACGGTCTTACTCTACATAATTGTCTAATATCAATTGAGATTGAGATCAAATACTAAAACCTATAAAATATATCAATTAAAAAAAGGCGAGCTAGTCATAAAGATTGCCGATAGAAGTGATAACTCAAAACAATGGAATAACTGTATTCCTTTTTGTATTTTTAAATCAATTATAGCCTGAATTATTTAAATTTCATAATTCTTAAATTGATATTAGTGTCGTTTTCACATATATTGGCATTCCGAACAATAATTATAAATAAACATAAACAATAAAGATATAATGGACTGCATTAGCTCAACACAAAATATCAATATTACATGTACATAGGCCTCTATACTGCACGTCGCTAGCAAGTGCAATACGTTACGAGCATGTCGAGGTCATCGGTGACGCGAATCCATAGGTTTTCCTCTACCATTTTAATTTATGTCGCAACTGACCGTATAATTACCATATATAAATCTACTTGTTGTTTATATACACGACTAATGAAGAATAAATCTATGAAAACAAATAAATATATACCTACCTAATTTCAGATTGTTATGTCATCCGATATTAAAGTTTACAAGAATATATTTAGAATATTTAAAAGAGACTGATAAAATCGCCTCATTGATTCGGATTGATTTAAGATATCGTCTAGTTAAAACACGACGCCAATAAGGTCGACTCGTAAAGATTACGAAGGTGGCAGCCGGCGCGAGAAGGCCGGAGGATAGGGCCAGGCTATTTACATAAATGTGGAATTGATTGAAGCGAACACCCAGTAAATGACAATGAGCACTCTCTAAGAGACGCCTTTCTAATGACTTCGCCTCGGTACGGTACTTCATTTTCTTATGTGATCAAGGATTCCTTCTCGAGCCTGTTGCTTCCCCGGATTGTTTTCTCTTTTATGATATAGTATTCATTTCTCTATGAAGTGTAGGTAGAAACTGGACTTTCTAACTGCTGTTAAGTACAAATTGCCCGCCGTAACAAAGTTGCAATCGAAACTGCTTTTAAGAATTAAGTTATGCGACCTACATCATGTCACCAACCAGCGTGATCGCTGTAATCCTTTTTATTTTTTAGTTTATTGTTTATTACTGATATTTTATAACAGAAAGAAGTATTGTGGTGTATTCATTTCATCTTAGTGTATTAAGAGATAGATTTTGCCGTGTCTGTTCAACTATATAAATAAATCAATGAATTTAAAGCGATGATGGCTTAGTTGATAGCGTGATCGGACACCGCGGCGATGAACGTAGGTTCGAAACCTACCAACTGAGTTGGAGCTTTCGGTGAAAGAAAACATCGCGTTTTCTTTTTATATTAGGACGCAAAAGAACAGGTGATTATCTGAAGGCTAATTTATAATTAGAAAAATCAGTTTCTGAAACAATATCTAATTTTATAATCGTACGATGAAGATACGAAATCGTGACCGTGATTCTGAATGTCGTATCGTAGAGGATAAATCAGGCCGCGACCACACAATAACCTGCCTGACCCCATTTTGCAAATATGAGGAGGTGGAACGAATATCCGATCAATTTTCTGCAGACACTGAACTGAATAGACAAGGGGCTATGGTCGTTCACAGCGCTTCGACAACGACTCTCGCTCTTCATATAAATAACATTTTTTTAAAAAAAATTTTAAAAAAATTAAAAAAAAATATTAAAATATAAAATATATCTTAACGCTTATCACATTGTGGTATCCTTTAAACAACACCGACTTCCAATACATCTCTAGGTAGCCCACATATTCATATGTTTTATTTAATTTGGTTAATTTGATAAACTATTTATTTTCCGCTTTTTAGTGCCTTATGGGTTTTTGATTGATATTGAAGTCGGTTAATACTTTTTTTTGAAAATTTACTTTTTAAATGAAACGTAACGCTTTTTGAATAGTCGGGTTTGTTAATATATTTGTTAAAAGCCTCACTGTTCATTTCTACAAAATAATTAATATACATTCGTTATTTATCAAGTTATTTACCATATTAAAGACAGTGTAATGATTTGATTAAAATGCTAGTACATTTTAACAGAAATCATTCCATCTTAACCGAAACATACGTCATTTAGTTTTATACACATTTACTTTATTTAATTATTATTTTTATTACTTCTTTATTTAATAATCTATCACGCGCACAACTGCAACCTCCTATCATTTTATGTATATATAAGATAGGTTAAACTGGTGCAGCCAAGGGAGTTTCAACTTGTATTCAGTTTACGTTTATTAAATTGAAATCGAAATGTTAAGGATTAAAAATAAAAAGACAACTTACAGGGAAATCGAGATCCGATCGTATGTGTTGTAATATCATTCAGGATGTGGAAGTTCTTCCATTTCCTACGCTATCGTTTTTTGCTTTAAATGATTGTTTGTTGTTTCTTCAAATTAAAAAATAAATACAATTTTTCAAGTAAATTGGCTTGTAATACACATTTTGCTTAGTTGATTCCATCTGATAATATTAACTAATACTAGGGGGCCCGGCAGACGTTGTCCCGCCCTAATTATGAAAAAATCCTTGACATATTATATACTAAAACGTTCCTCATCGATCACTCTATCTACCGGTGAAAACCGCATGACAATTCGTTCGGTAGTTTTTGAGTTTATCGCGAACAGACAAACAGACAGACGCGGTAGGGGACTTTGTTTTATACTATGTAATGATTTAATAGTTAAGAAGACGAAAACGTAATAAAGGACCGACTCACTCGATTTAAGTAGTGTTGTATAAGGTTTTATAATTAAATTTGTTAAACTTAATTATATAATAGAATTATATTAATAATATTTAATATTAACCAAACAATCAAAATATCTTCAACAAAGTTTCTAATGAAATATCTTGTTGCAATACTTGTAAAATATTCTATACTAGAAGTCATTATATGAGATTGTCGAATAAAAAAAACAAATATATATAATATGTATTATAATAAAAGCTTTAAACGTATAATTTGAATGTCGATTTTACTAAAACGGTGAATTTTCTTATATGAAAATATCTCTTGTGTACTAAAGTAATGTAAAAGCGGAACTGTCTACATCTAAATTAAATCCATTGAGATCTAGAATTGAATCTAATCTTATCCTAATTCAATTTGTCCAAAGTGGGACCAGAGACACCCGACAAAAGCACACAGAGCGGAATGAGCAAACAGCCTAACAAAGGGCTACTGTTGAAAGAGAACGGCTACTCTACTCAAGTGGATTTTGTTTAATCTCCATGTTTACAAAGTGGACTGACAAATAAAAATGTTAGTTTTAAACGTAATTATAAAAAAAAGATATAAACAAACGTATTGGAACCTAGAAGTTATACACTATCTATAAGAAAGACGGAGCACAAAATGCCTGTCCTGTTTCTTTAAACTCGTGTTAAATTTGCTTCCAGCAGGCTCGTCAATGCTATTTGTTTATCTGCACTGCACTGCACTGAACTCGAATACATTTTGATGGAACCATTTATTCAATATCTTTAAAAAATGGGGTTCATTCATTTATAACATTAATTTCATGTGTATGTGCAAAAAGAAATGCAATTATGGATTACAAATGTTCTACATATACAATCATCGAACGCGAAAAAAAAATTGCGTTTGTCAATGTGTACACGTGGAGAAAGTGAAACTTCTTTCGCTTATACGATTTAAATTATACATACATATATATATCTATATATGTTAGAGAGAGAGAGAGTTGGTCAGAGGTTTTCTTCAATAAAACAGCGATTGACTTTCACAACTTCAAACTTCAGTGGTCTGTATATTTTAACTTTCACAAGGTATATAATAGATCTTTACCTATGAAACTGCCGTTCTGCAGGACTGGCCATTTCAAATCAAAATAATTTTTGTTTGGCTAAGAATTCTAATTTCAAATTAATTTTATTTTAAAAACATGGAATTCTTTTTCCAAAAGTAGTCATTTGCTTATTGATTCGTGTTACATTTTCATCGCATTTCAATCTTTTTTGTCATCATGGATACGTTAAAAATTCGAGTAATTATGGAATATGAGTACCGTGGTGGCAGCAACGCGGCACAAGCGGCACGCAACATCAACGACGTTTACGGAGCTAACACTACAAACCAACGCACCACCTGTTATTGGTTTACTCGCTTCCGTTCTGGGAATTTCGACCTGAAAAATTAACCTCGCGGTCGCCCGATGACTTTGGTCGACAATGACGAATTAAAGGCGATTGTGAAAGCTGATGATACACAATCTACGGCTGAGTTAGCAGCAGCTTTCGACGTTAGCGTCAAAACAATATTGGTCCATTTGCGTCAAATTGGCAAGGTAAAAAAGCTTTACAAATGGGTGCCCCACGAACTCAATGATCGCCAGCGCGAAGTACGCGTCGAGACGTGCCTTGCACCGCTCAACAGCACACAAATGAAGGAATTTTGAACCGCATTGTTACCTGCGATGAAAAATGGATTCTGTTTGATAACCGCAAGCGCTCAGCAAGTTGGTGGGATCCTGGTTCAGCACCTAAACAATGCTCTAAACGAAAACTTACCCCTAGAAAAGTAATGGTCACTGTTTGGTGGTCTAGCGCCGGTGTGATTCATCATAACTTCTTACCAAACGGGGTGAGCATTACTTCAGATGTGTACTGTGAAGAACTGAACACAATGATGGAGAAGCTGGCACATCTCCAACCAGCATTGGTCAATCGCTCGTCTCCGCTGCTCCTGCACGACAACGCGCGACCTCATACTGCACAGCAGACGGTCTCCAAGTTGCAAGAACTGGGGTTGGAAGTTCTCCGTCATCCGCCCTACTCACCACACCTTGCGCATACAGACTACTACTTTTTCCAGAATTTGGATAACTCCTTGGCGGGAAAAAAATTCAATACCCGAGAGGCAGTACAAAATGCCTTTGAAGAATTAGTTGCCTCCCGTCCAGCTGATTTCTTTAAGAAGGGCATCAATAAACTGCCACTGCGTTGGCAAAGATGCATTGATTGCATGGGTGATTACTTCGATTAATACAAATAAAAAATACATGAAAAAAATTCGTTTAATTTTTTTCATACAAAACGGCAATTTCATAGGTAAAGACCTAATAATCGTATGTAACGAGCCGGTGACAATACATATTTTTTCCGAGTTTAACACTACAACTACGTCCTTACATCTAGTACATTATACGTGCCTTACTGCCACATTTTATATGAAATCGACATTACATTTTCAGTGATGGTTCCGTATAACATTAGACAAATAATAATAATAACTGTAGTGGCGGTTATATTTGAATTACTATTTGAATGATCTTTCTAAATATCACATAAGACATATTGAACACAGAAACCAAATACATAAGAAATATGACAGTTTGTCTGTTCGTATTACATAGACAAATTTATACACATAGACATAATACCCCGTCTGTCTGTAACAGACACATTAAACCTACACATATATCATATTTATTATTATTATAATAAGATATTCTATTACGCATAAGGAACATTAATAGAGAAAATAAATATATAAACATGACAACTCATCTGTTCGTAGTACATAGAGAAACATTTATTAAACGTTTATTTACAAGGAGATCTGATAACTCATCTCTCCGTAATAATATATATCTCTCATAAACTATATACTATATGAAGTCCCGTAGTATAAATACTGAACTATACATTTACTCATTTTGGTATACTACTAGACCCAGACAGCACTTCTACATACTTACACAAATACATACCTACCTTATGTTTAACGCGTAACGCGTAACTCGTTTACTATCTTTCAGAAGTTTTGACAAAACAAAAAGAAAACTGTAACAAAATATTTCAATCAATTTCTATAATCATAACTTTTAAATTGATGCCCAATATACTGAGTGAGAAATGTCTTTTCTTATTATTTTAACGTTGCTTCAGTATTCCTTGATGGCTATGCCAGCCTCATAGCGTAACTCACTTGGGTTAATGCATCGTTAAACTTGATTCTCATATTTAGATATATTATTAAGGAAACAAAAGCGAGAAATGTTCCTTGACCCTTAGGTCGGCCAGAGCCGTCGGTCCGATGGCTGGTGAATGGCGTGCTGGTGGATGAAGAGTACGAGCACAATACCGGAGATGTGATAGAGAATCGACTGATGTGGCCGGCGATACGGCGTGGAGACTACGCCGCCGTGTTCACCTGCCAGGCTGCCAACTCGCATCTCATACCACCCAAGGAAATCTCACTTGTACTAGACATGTTCTGTGAGTACTTTCTGCTATACTTACCGTGATTTATTGTCAAATATGTAAAAATGTCATGATGTTTGTCCACGATGAACTCCGCAACTATTCACCCGATCTTCATGAAAGTTGGCGTTTATGTAAAATTTGGTCCAACTTGAGAGATAGGATCATTGAAGTTTCTGTAATGGTCTCAATATTTTTTAATTACAAATTAAATTATTATCAATGTTGATTATTGTTATTAATCGTAAGTTTCATCAGTCTCGACCAGATGGCGCTTTAATTATTAGTTTGTTGATAACTGTAACTAACTGTCACAGATATCTTATAGATAGCGCCATGTTTTAATTTTGAATTTATTTTATGGTGCACGTTTTTTATTCAATTCAACATGTACTACCTGAGCCACAGCAACGCGTGGCCGAGTCACCTAGTCTATTTATAAACCAACAGCGACCCATCATTATTATACGTTATTATTGGATTGTTATTGTATGGACTACATTTGAGAATATGTAAAAGTTTGAGAAATTCTATTAATTCACGAGGGTTGTTAAACTTCTAGTAATAAATATTTTTTTATAAAAACTAAGATAAAGTAATGCTTTTTGAAATGATCATATCGTCACAATATATACTATATTATGGGTATAATAATATTTGATGTATAATAATAAATGAAGTGGTCATCGCGCTCGTTTCTGAAGATGACAGTATCAAATCTTTATTACATGTACTTAAACTGTAACTAGACTTAGACTGTAAAAACATCGTAAAGATAAGTCCTTAAAATAGGTGAATTTTATGCTTTTCTTCTTGTAAACCATAAGCTCGGTTTATTTTCTTAAGAATTCTACCTCTCTTTAGTGGGTATATCTTATCAAATAATCATGCAATTTGGTAGGTAGGTATATTATGGATCAGAAGGACTATTTTTTACTTTTGAGACATGAAATACGTCTAGCTGTATTACTTACCTAATATTAATAGTAGAATTAGTGGGTAATGCATAAAATAGTACATTTTATGATAAATGGTAATTGTTATTGGATTCTAAGCAACGAAGTGGCCTATAATGACACTAGATGTTAATTCATCACGGCAACTTTTCGCTATTTATAACCAAAAAAAGATTATGCTTTTAATTGTATTAAATATAGTTTTACTGTATTTACATTTAATAATGCTAATTATTAACATAAAACACCGAGATACGTTCTACTATCGAGTTTATTCCGACAGAAAACTATCATGAAAGTAATATTTTTAATTTGAATAGTGAGACCCCTGACAGTGGAGATCAAAAAGCCATCAGAGATGGGAGAGGGCGGAGTGCTTACAGCAGAGCGACGGTACGAGGTGTCATGCGAATCAGCCGGCAGTCGGCCGCCAGCTCTCATCACTTGGTATAAGGGGAAGCGACAACTCAAGAGGATAACGGTAAGTGCCTTGAAAATTTTACAAACAATTATATAATAGTTTCACTGTATTCACGTGAAAGTTTTGGAAGTAGCTGTCTGCACCTTATAATTTGTTTGGTACAAGATATATCTACAGTAATACTCTGAATTATACATATTAAATCTGACTGTTTAAACCTTGACGTAAAATATATACTCCTACAGCAGCGACTGTACAGAGATAAAATTATATCGATTGTCATCTTGGCTCATAATCTGTAACGTATACTCGTATAATTGGAAAAGCCTCAGAGAATATAGGAGAAGCTACAGACACGTCTTCAACATGGTCAACTATAATAGTTACAGTTAAACATTCTCAAGATATATCAGAACAAATATAATTGAACGTAAGCCAAGTAATCGGTAAATAATTAGAATTAGAGACGGCTCAGATTACTTGCGCTTGGTGGCACACTAAGCTTGTGTCGGTGATCCGATAGTGCGGGCGGCTCCGGGGACTCACAGTTAGCAATTAGCGTCCATTGAGCCGTGCCCTCTACTCGCTTAGCGCCGGATTCTGCATCACAGATATTAACTCCAATCTGACTGTTTACTTGGCTTTTCGGATTTAGTCCCTGTTTATATAGATTTCAAATTCAAATATCTTGTTAAAATAGTTGTTCTGATTCATCCATAAACTGCTCCACAATTTGCGCGTAAAAGAAACTACTTCTCGTTCCTAATTATTTAGTAACTGCTGCTTTGGCTTAATTATATTTGATTATTCACCGTATTAACTGTTATACGTATCATACAATATGAACAAGATTCTAAGTATAGTTAATAGAATTATTTTTGTTATAGTTATCTATCGTAGAGCCCGTGTAATAATAGACCGCACCGCAAATGACTCTAGTTCATTATCGAGTTCCAAACAATCTAGCAATTAATAAAGGAAGCCGTTTTGTATGTATTATTTACTTTATGATACCATGCGACAAAATGCATCTCTATGAGTATAATATCGGCTTGAGACTTATTACGTATATTATTCAATAGTAATTATTAACAGTACTCGTTTGTACACGACCCAATTCTGAATGAAGGCCAGCACTTCCATTTCTGGTTTCATAGGAATATAGAGGCTTATAAATGCTATATTTCCCACTTTGAAACTTTTCTTGAATATTTATATTTGCCGACTTTTTCACCTTTAATCAACGATATTATTGTTAGTAAATCCTATAGAAATGCCACTGCGTTTACTATTCCAACATGATTCACAAATAAGGCAAATTTAGTTGAAACATAGCAATAAATACTGCCCAATCAAACGGCATATTGACGGAACACACGTATATGAAGAGAACTCAATAGTAAATCAGCAATGTGAAAGTTTAGCGAGTAATCTCGGAAGCGGAGGGAAGCGTTCGCCGCCGTCTGAACGGTCGCTAATTGCTGGTCGAAGCCGATCCTCGCCGCGATCCAGGAACCGCTGATTTAGCGCGAAACGTTACAAATAGCCCGGTAATAAACACTCGCTCTGAAACTTTATCGGTTTCCCGCTTCCTGAACGGAATCCAATATTATCATTTGGGAACATACATTTTTATAAGAGAGCCGCAATTAACTCTACAAACAACAAGTTCGTTTCATGTTACATTAAGAGATGTTAAATCGAAAATCAAATGTTTTTAAAAAGTTTACCGTTTATGTTAGATCCTATTAGCATAAAACATTAAAATGTAAGTATTTAAAAAGTGAGTGAGTTTTTCAATATCTTTATATTTATTTTCCTGTAATTTATATTGTAGAATAGCTTTTATACAAAAAAATACACTATCAAATAATATTTGAAAGACTTCTCATAATTTGGGTGCGCGGACAAGTTTGTACCGGGCCCACATCTTAATAATCTTAATATAGAGTTTTAATGGAACATCTCGAACTAAGACAGCTGTACTAAAGGATAAATGACATTAATATTCTCTTATCAAAATATTAACATACTAGCTGACCCGTGCAACTTCGTCTGCACCAAATCGGTTATCATCAGTTTCAATTGTATTTTTAAACGCGAAAAATTTTAATAAACCCAAATCCCGATTGCAGCCACACCTGCCGTTTCCAATTGTAAATCCAAAGTATCAAGGGACTCACTCAAACATATACCCAGCTGATATGTGAGAAAACTTTTAAAATAAGCCTAGAATCCGTTCGTAGCATCATCTACCGAGTTCAATTAAAATGAAAAACTAACCTACATATATTGGCGGTAATGTAAAAAAAGCTTGAGAGGTCTATGGACCCCCAGTTGGAAAGAAGTTCCTTTTCCTTTTTGAAGACGTTTACTATACAGTCAGTATAGTTTACATTATAAAATATCAAGTTGATAGAGTTAAATTGTAAATTAAACGATAAAATATATGAATAAAATAAATAATTATAAATTAAACACTGAATGATATCATAACTATTTTCAACTTGTATTAAAACTTTTTCACACTCCATTGTATTGAAGAAAAATATAAATATTAAAAAGATATGAGCACGACGCGTCAACTGTCACTTGCTGTAACTTTTCGTCTAAGAGCTAGCAAAGGACAGACAGACAGAAAGACAGACAGACAGACAAAAATTTTAAAAGGGTTATTTTTGGGTTCTATATCGGCAACAAAGTCTACCCCGATGAAAATTTTCAAAAAATATTAAATGTACAGATTTAGCTTTCGACAGGTTTAATATAGTAATAGATAATAGAGAGATAGATAGAAGATAGATATAGAAGAAGAAGAAGATAAAAGATATAAATTATAGTATAGATTAATTCTACATTCATATTAAATTTCATATTAGAATATGTCATACGAAGTTCATGAGAACCACAAAATGCTGATACTCAAAAACAAACATACTTAAGTTAATTTGCTACAACTAAAATACTGAGAAGGCGTTTATTAACGTTAAAGCTACCACCCGTTCAGAAAACAATACGCTCCTCGAGAAGAACCAGCTCCATCATTGATCTGGTTTATCTTCTCATTATAAATATTTTTCCAAACATATGCAGTAACATTCATTTGTGGTGGATGCACAGAGAGGGCCGTCATTTCCAGACGTCATCATCTTTTACATATTGATCCACCTTATAATAAAACTGCCTTCAGACGTTAAAATTCACTTGACATGGCGGTTGAACTCACTATCCAGCAAATCTGTAGTGTGTTTTAAGTCTTTGTTATAAAACCTAACACTATTGTTACTACCTAAAAAACTGTTATTGGTCGTATTGAACCTGAAACACAGAGGGCAGGACTCGTTACAAGATAAAGAAAACATAATTAATGATTAAATATATGACATTCCGATTTGGTATTGCAGTCGGTGGTTATATTTAGGATTGCGAGTGCCGCACCGCGCTCCTGCATTATCCACGGGCTAATTAATAGCTTCGTAACGTTTCGCTTCACTTATCCCGAGCCGCTTCCGAATCACGTCAGTTCAACAATTTGCATACTTCATGTCGTACTGTTATGTATACTGACAGTATAGCATTTCACTTAAATATATTCCCGGAGTTTGCTATTGTACTAAATGGGGCATATATTACCTTTGTGATTGTATTGTTCGTTTGAAGTGTATTTAAATCTACGCAGGTACCGTTTATTGTGATAAGCTAAATCACTTACAATATACAAGCTCATTCGCTTTTGCACACTAAACTACTAAGTTTAAATATCTACAAACTGAAGTTTAAATTTATGTTTAGTACGCTCATTCATTTAATAAAAACAAATAGTGTGAACATTTGTGAACATTATTGTTGAATAAATAAGCAAACTATTTTTGATAACAAATATTATTATTAAAATATACCTGTTCGATATATTTTGACGTACTAATGTTGAGATGTCGCCGTACTGTTCTTCCCTGTCTGGTGGTAGGATAGGACTGCCCCACTAGTTTGATGCACTAGTTCGAACAAGTCCGATATTGATCTAAAAGTTGCATCTGTTCTTATGACAGCGGACTTGAGTGGAAACAGAATGTATAATCCTATTTATATATATAAGTGATTTTCGGGAAAGTTTTCGGGCTGGATTAGCACTATACTCGATTAGTTGAACCGGAAGATTGAACTGACATACTACAAAAGGCAAAGACACAGGCGTGTCTTTTCTCTACAAAACGGAGTTCGTCCAAGCGAAGCGATTTGCTTCCATATTTATTGTACATACGGCTAGGGTGTGGAATTCACTCCCGGCGTTTGTCTTTTCGTCATCATATAACTTGGGAATGTTTAAGAGTAGAGTGAAGAGGCATCTAACAGGTAAGCGCGATCCATCGTCGGCTTCACCGTCACTTACCATCAGGTGAGATTGTAGCCAAGCGCATACCTGTACAACATAAAAAAGGTCTCTCTATCTGTCCATTACTGTGTTTACAACTTGGAAACCACTAAACACTGAATCAATTTGAAAATTTCTTGAAGTTTTTCTAATATTTAACTACAATCTTGCCTTATAGTATAGTATAAGTGAAAACGTGGTCCAAGCGGCAACACTCCAAACTTGAAGCAAACTGGATCTCAAGTGTAACTACCGGAACACATCTAAAGGTATTCAGCCAGGGATTCAAAACTTAAGAGTGATTGAAAGGGGCATCAGAGAATATTCTACGAACATGGTTTCATCAAGATTTTTCCTTCAACGAAAGTTGAGACTCATTTTAAGAATGGGACCCAACGTCGCTCGACATTAATATATCCATAATAGCCTTCAAATAAAAAAAAGTAGTAACAATAATGTTGCAGTTCAGGCGAGTGGAGATGTAGGTACTGCAAGTATTGAAGTCTAAGGTTTATTGGTATTGATATTGATATATGTAATTCATTTTAGTAACTGTTCCCAGGAGCGCTACAACTATTTATTATTATTTGTTGCAATATACAGTTGAGGTATAACAATGTGGATATTATATAAATATTTTTCGCATTACAAAATACCTAGACGTGTCAATTTTCAAAAAAAATATTTAAATATATAGGAGTTCAAGTATTGCAGCACTACTTAATGGTGAGTTATAGTTAAAGGGTTAGCTTGAAAATTTTCTTCACGAAGAAACACTCAGGTACACTAATCTCCAAGGTTATCAGTCAAATTGAGCTAGAGTTTATGGATTTCAGATATAGATTAACAAAATTTGATTATTAAAGATATTATTTACGCGTTTAAACTTCGTAATAGAAATGAATGCAATAATGAAAGTCGAGCTAAACGGTGTCGTTAGCGCTTTACAAGACTGCAGCAGTCCAACGCTCGAGCGCAAATAGTTCTCAAGATTCAAGTTCTGAACAAGTTCGTCTGGTATTGATTCAGAACTCGAATCACTGTTAGCGACAGCTCAAACTCGAACGTGGACAGTTTTGACGATCTTGAGCTAAACAAACTGGAATAAGTAGGTGAATTATTATACGAAAATGTAAATCTATACGTATAAATTAAATTGAAGTGTCTGTTATTCGTCTCGCCTTATATTCGAAACGACGGAACTGAATTACTGAGTGAACCCTTTATTGATATACACAGGACTTTTGAAAGTATTTTCATTACGTTTTCCTATAGGAAATAAGCGATAAAATTTAACAGAGTTAACTTAACAGCAGTGTATAGGCTGTAAGCAGTACTGAGGAAATTATAATAAGGACAAAGCCTACAACTAATGCAGATAATACATGTAATTCGTATGAAATAACAAGCAATATTCAAGTTAACGAAGTTCCGGCGACCAAATAGTTTTTATATAAAATTATAGTATAGTATTGGTTTCCACCCGATCGGTCATCTATAAACTCATAGCGCCATTGAAATGACATCGGAACGATAAGATCGACTGAATATCAGAAATCTCCAATATTCAAATAATCATACACTCACGTGGGAGATACAGGTAGGCAGAGAGGAGGTTGGGGAGAGGTTCTCGAATGAAATGCCCACGTTTCGAATACGATGGAATTGGATCGAATGATTTTATTATAGTATCGTTGGTCAATTGGCTATTAAGCGCTCGAGTTGGACCACATCCAGGGTTATTTGGTGTATTTATTTTTGTAAATCGTCGTTGTGATTCAATTTATACTATTTCCAAGTAATTACCTAATTTTTTTGGAACACATCTGCTAAACACGTCTTTCTGTATAAGTTCTTTCTATACTATATCCATAATAATCCGTATTATAGCATCAATTATCTTCTCCATTATTTCTTCCTGTAACCGTCACCTGAAACGTTATCAGAGAGGTCAATAATATCGTAAAGCTGTAGGCTATCAAATCAGTACGGTATGACTCGAGCCGACATTTATACCCCTTCGTTGCGAGGTCACTCACCGCAAAGGGGGTCGATTTCGATCCCAATTAATACCGGTGGCTAACTTTAACCTTGACCCGATATTATCCAATCACTTTAGTGTTGGAAATTTCATTCCGTAATAAACTTAATTTCGCACTCTTATTTATGATGTGCCTCATCCATACTTCGTGTCACTACGCCAAGGGGAAATTGCCAATTGGTTCCTTGTATCGTGGTCAAGTGAAACATGAGTCAATATAAATTGCAATGTAACTAAGAGTAATTAAATTTAATAATAGGTTATTACGCATAATTTGCCTGTACATATTTAGACTATGGAAGAATCACTGCCACACTCATATCTGTCACAAAGCAAAAGCGTTTGTGTTAGTATTCCGGTTCAAAGCTTAGCAACACATAGTGGCCCACGAAAGTTTCCAACAGAGTTCTCAGGCGTACCGACCTTTTGTAGTCGGCCTCAGAATTGTGACTATTTTGAAGGTGATTGTAAATAGCTACTGGCTACAATAACTACTTAACATCAGGCAGACTGAATACCTGTTTGCGATTTCATAAGCATTGACTTTTTTAACTTTAACTTATAACTCATGTATGTATGTATATGTATCTAATATACTTATGTATATTAGATTGATATATTAACATCGATATTATGTTATCACAACCCTAGGGTCTTATTTCAGTGCCAGTTATCCGAAACCTTCATTATGTGATTAAATATTGACTGGCCCCGCTACCTACAGCTATCTCGCCTTCTAAGTTCTGCCCTAATGAATGAAATGCTACCGTTACACAGTAATCGTACACGTTTATATTTGGAAATTTTATTAAATCTCCTATTAGATGGAAATCTATTAGTACGTTTACAGTAGTAGTTAGTAGTGGAAAACTATATAACTATATCTAACTACTAGTAAAATTATAGGGTTTGTCATGTATGAACTTCCTCAATAGGAGTATGAAGCTAGACGAAGCGTTTGATTCTATGATCACTTGTCGTGCTTACGTCTGTACTATTACTGTATGTAGATGTTATTTATACCGATTATAGTAAAGCTTTTGATCGTGTTGATCATGACATTCTACTCCATAAACTTTTTCAAATCGGTATCAGGGGTGACCTACTTAGATGGTTCTCATCATATCTTGAATATAGATCTCAAGCGGTAGTTGTCAACAATTATGTTTCGAGCTGGGTACCTATTCACAGTGGCATACCACAGGGTTCCCTCTTAGGTCCTTTACTTTTCACTGTATTTACTAACGACATTAATAATTGTATAAAATTTGCCCGCTTGTTATGTTTTGCTGACGATATGAAAATATTCAAAGCTATTACATCGCAGCTAGATATACACCCAATTCAACAGGACCTGCATAGCCTGGACGTGTATTGCACAAAAAATAAGCTCGATTTGAATCCATCGAAATGTTTCTCAGTTACTTTCACTCGGAAGACCAAGTTCCACATTTCTAAGTACTACCTGAAAGGCTTTGAACTACAAAGAGAAAATAGCATTCGTGATCTGGGTGTTGTTCTCGATTCCAAATTACTTTTCGACAGCCATATTGACAATGTTGTACAAAAAGCCTTCAGGGCGCTAGGGTTTGTCATGCGAAACGCTAAATACTTTAATAATATAAAGACATAACTCAAAGATATTATATTGTGCTTATGTTCGTAGTAGCTTAGAATATGCATCGCAAATCTGGAATCATAGATACTATTTATATGTAAATCGTTTAGAAAATATCCAGAGAAAATTCATTAAATATCTATGTTATCGTTTACATGATACCTACGATCCCAATAATTACAGTGAACTTTGTGGTAAGTACCATTTGTTGCTTCTTGTGAAACGACGAGAAATAGCAGATATAACATACCTGCTCAAAATTACTACTAATATTGTAGATTGTCCCGAACTTCTAACGAAATTATTTATTAATGTTCCGACCAAATATCTACGTACAAACCCCCCATTTCGCTGCCCACTGTTACCACAAATTACTGGCAGAATTCATAATTATGGCGAGCTACTCATTCCTTCAACACTATGAGCGAGATAGGTGATTTTGACCTATTTAGTACTACCGTAAATAAGGCGATAACGTTTTTAACAAGGACGTTCTGTAATGATGGCGATTGCAAATAGTAATAGACTGTTAATATTCTTGAATTTCTTCTTTTATTATAATGTTTACCTAATACCATAAAATGCAAGTGATTGTATTCTGTTTTATATCAACGAAGACTTATAAATGGCTTAATGTTTTCTATTCTAATAACTATGTATTATACATTATAGCTGTTAGTTTTCCCAATAAATAAATAAAATAAATAAAAAATAAAAATTAAAACCTTATTGCAAAATGAAATGAAACTATGAAAATAAAACTACTGGCTAGGGTTTCGAGGCTAACTCGCTTAGAACATGTAATCAAACAATGAATATAAACGTGGTAAGGTGCGGGGAAGCTATCAGTAACCACAAATTTCGTCTATCTCTTAGAATAACCTTCCATCGCGTCGACCCTGACCAAACGTCCTCTCGGGAAATATGTCGTATCAGACCACTAGTAATGGATTTAATCATAACAAAATGTCAGTTAGCGCTTACATTACTTTGATGTTATATGTGTAAGTGCGGAAGTCGCGTGACGGCACACTTCACGTCGTGTTAACGCATTAATTTTCCAGATGCACTGAAAATAATGATTTTTACTCACTTTTCATTTAGGTTAAGCTAACTCTATTATTTTTCCTTTCTATGTAGTTAGTTAGTTTGACTAAACGTTGAGGTTTATGATTTATACATATTTGAGCAAAGCTTTGCAAATTATATTAAAAACAAAGTCTAAGAATACCTACACATAAGTAAAAAGTTAATGTTACATGAGTTGAAAACCTTGAAAATATTGAAAGCATGAAAATCCTAAAATATTGACACGACAGAATGACGTAGTAGCTACAATTATAAGTAAGTTAGTAGAATCAAGCCTCTCATCAGAAACTATAACAGATCTATGAGCTCGTCTCGATTTCCCCCGAGCGATGTCTCAACAAACTACATTATCAGACGTTTCTGTTGTATTAACAACTATTGTCGAACTAACAAACTCGTCAAGGGCTGAGACACTCAAGGCTTCTTTTCGATATTACCTTTATTTATTGCTATGTAATTCTAAATGTAAACATTAGGTCTAGATATTACATCTAGGTACTAGGCATGGAAATTGTATAAAAGTGAAATTAAAATATTTTGTTACTGTTATTTCAGAGATTAACAGAAACGAAAACGTGTTTTAAAAGAACAGAAATAACTTCGTCACCAGCGAACTTCTTTCATCTGCCTCAGACATATTTTAATATAGGATTATATAAAAGAGAATTCCATCCGCGAATCTCGGCCGAACGACTGGTGTTTTTTAGCTCGATGATCTGCTATATAACTCATCATTTGAGAAGAGCTTATGCTTAGGTAGTGATGCTTAAATATTTTTCATGACGGTTCATGAAGTGATTAAGGATTATATCGAAAATCATTTATCGCTTTTCATAAGTGTCCAAAAATATCTAAAAATGTGTAGCTTTTTCTTTGCGAAAACAGACAATTCGGAAAGTAACACAACTATTTTTTAAATAAACCTATTTCCTCACGATGTCGTGGTTAAATTAAAAAGAATTAGGTACCATAATTTAAATCCGAGTAAGAGAGAATAATTAAACACAACATGATATCCCAAATGGTAGACTTTGTAAAGAACATTACTGCTCATAAAGATGAGACCCGGAAATAATAACGTTATGTCGTATGTAAGGAACTTTGATATCTTGATAAATATTTATGTAAATATATATATATACATAAGTCGCCCTCTATTTATCCGATTTCATATTTTGTGAACTCAAGGAACGATCTGGGATCAAAGGATAAGACACCGGCTTTGACTCCCTTAGAGATTGTGAGGCGGAAGTCGCGGGGTGCGTTGCGGCGAACTTTCCTATACACTGCTGTGCACACAGCTCCGTTCGCACGATATTACAATTTTATAAAAACTATAAACAGAAACGATGGTGCCTAAAGAGAAATGAGGTTCTACAGACAGGAGGACAGTTACCGTTGCCTTGCTACGTCATGATGGCCCTAGATTGAGCGGTTATGTGACTATACACAGTTGGATTCCAAAACACAGCAATAGGACAAGAGTCACTTGTATCATATATTTAATAGTTGTATAGTTCACTCCGGTATCCGGTAAGTGTAAGTCCATTCGCTCTCACTATTTCCTCATTTATTATTCGAAATCGACACCCCGCGATATTCCGATTTATTTTATGTAATACTTTTATTGTTACGTATCCAATGTATTAATAATAGTTATACTTTTTCTTTTTTTTTCATTGGTTGTTATAATTATAATAGCTCTGGAGCATAATCTAGTATTACATTTGAATGAAGCAATTGGTAGGCCTTGCTGTACGATGATTTGGCTCCCACGCACAAAACCCATGCTAAGTGTGCAAAAACCAACGGGAATACAATAAGACGCGTATCGCTTAAGTACCGGCTCAACGAGCCGAGGTGAAAAGTATTTTGTATGGCAACAACACAGTCTTGTGCTGTGTAAAACAAACAATACTAGAATCTCAAGTAAAAAATGCCTGTGTCTCAAGTGACAATATCGAAAGAAGCAGCCACAGTGGAATTTCCGACACATCACCAAAACGATCGATTGTGTCCCGACAGAACCATTGCGTCAGCAGCAGGCACCGTAAATTTTTACGAAACACTTGTTTATTTTATAAGTTGAGAAACAAATAGCTGATATTCCATATTCATAATAATAAAAATATAAACGCAAACCAATAAAGTTTCCACTAATTATAACAATAAATCATTATATGTAGTATTATTTTTGTTTTATATAATTTACTTCTTTCAGATTAGGGCTCTGAAATACATGAAGTCAAACACAGCACTTACAGACATTATCTATCTATACTATAATAAAACTGTAGCAAGGTCAAATCTGTACATTAAATATTTTTTGAAAATTTTGATCGGGGTAGACTTTGTTATCGATATAGAAGCCAAAAATAATCTTTTTACAATTTTTGTCTGTCTGTCTGTCTGTCTGTCTTTCTGTCCCTGTGAACACGCATCACGCTGAAAGTACTGAACTTTTAACGAAACTTGACACAGTAATAACTAATATTCCAAGGTTACATTTAGGATACTTTTTGTCCCATAAAACGCAAAAGGCTCTCCAGGAAAACTAAAAACAAAAAATTGTAGTTAACGTAACTAGACTTTTTTGCGACACCTTAGTACAAGAGCCAGCAACGTTGGAAGAACGAGAATTTTAGAAAAGCTGGTTCTTTAATATGAAGATATATTATGCCCTTCCAAACAGGATTCAGGATACCTGGTAGCCAGTTCACGTTGTGTTTTTTAATGCGCATCACACCTTTACAGGTCAAAATTTTGATTAATAATTAATTTTAGGAATAAAAAATTCGGTTACATTTTAACGCTACTAAAAACATGAGTTTATCACTGCTAGACAATTTTGTTATTGAAAATAATGTGCCCGATGATATTCTTTATAAATAAAATAATTCGTTTCAAACCATTTCATTTTTTCCATTGCAAACAACATATTTCATTTTATTAATCATTATGATATTGAGATTTCACCGTGAAAACTGAAAAACAACGATAAACGTAGACATACGACTTGAGATTGATGTTATCTTGAATACATGCGTCTATAACAGGCGCTTCCACAATTATCGCTATCTTTATCATACATAAAATGGGGTAAACATATCAATGCAGTTGCAGAATTTAGCTCTAAGTTTCTAAACGTTTTCAAAGCATTAGCCGGTTTTAATTGGGGTGTTCATCCATAACATTTAGTCGTTTATACTTCAATATTACACGCAGTCGAATTGACTATGCGAGCTTTCTTTGTGATATTAGTGCTCAGGTTAACCTCTATAAACTTGAAAAAGTCCAAAACCAGGCCATGAGAATTATCGGGGGTTTCATTAAAAGTACTCCAATCTATGTTATGGAAAGCGAATTGAGCATATATCCGTTACATCTTAGGAGACAATATTTACCTGGCAAATTCTATTTAAATATAAGTCATTCGAAAAAAACGAACTAACCAATATATCAGAAGAACTGTCCACCCCTTTCCAATCACTCTATTGGCGTAAAAGAAAAATACCATTATTAGTTTCTATTTTTTCTCAATATAAAAATACTCCAATTCAAATCAATATAAAACATGAAATGTTCACTTTACACACCTGGGTCGATAACATTGATTTGCATAATATAATTAAAATAAATGTAGACGGTATTTGGAAGCCAAAGCGTCAATATGATGTTCTTAAAATAAAAGATATTTTCTTCAATATATAAATAAATATTATCAAAATTTTGTTAAAATATACACTGACGGATCTAAAGCTGGGAATTATTTAGGAGCCGCATTTTCGGAGTCAAATTCCAAAACTTTTATGAAATTTCAAATGTATGAAAATATTTCAATTATGCACACTGAATTGATAGCAATTGCAGAGGCCTTCTCATCTGCTCAATCAACTGAGACCACTAAGATTGTTATTTTATCCTATTCAAAAAGTGCTCTTCAACACGTAGCTCGATGTACCTCGACTTTTCGAGAAATACCGATAGCCTACACTATTTTGAAGCAATTACTAGATTTCAAAGCAACGAACAAAGTAATTGTTTTACAATGGATCCCTTCTCATATAGGTATAACTGGGAATGAAAGAGCTGATCTTTTATCTAGAGAAGGATCCTCCGAAGGTGCTATTATTAATATTTTACCAACTTACTTGGATGTATGCTCAGTATTTAAAAATTGCTGATACTCGCATTGGAAGGAATAATGTGGTAAGCGTTCTAAAACAAAAGGAATATGGTACAAAACGATTCAGCCACATCCCTTACGGTCACCATGGATTGATGACAGTACGATTTGCCGTCAGGAAGCAATCACAGGAATGCGTAAAGTACTATCACCACTCTGCCAGAGTTGTGAGCTCATCGATGATGTACACCACATCCTGGCAGAATGTGTTCGAAGCGAAGATATTAAATCTTGGCTTAATGCTTCTGGTTTGTTCCACACTGGTTTGTACAATTCGTTATTGTCTGACCCCATTTCGAAAGATGCTAAAGAATTGTACAAAATTAATATAAGCTATTGTTAAGTTTATTGTCATTCTGATTGTTATATAGTTGTATGTAATTTAGGCGATATAGTCGCTAAGGTGACTAAGCCATCATTTAAAAAAAAAAATAATAATATTAAAATTACAGCTATCTTAACATGGTTAGAACATACTTATTTTATTTACAAAAAAATAGCATCGGGCAAATTATTGTTTATAACAAAAATGTCTGGCAATAATAATTTCATGTTTTAGTAGGGTTTCAAAGTTAGTAAAAAACAAAACATTCAAAAATTATATAAAAATCAATATGTTTGCCAGTAAAGGTGCGATATGCAGTAATAAACGCAACGTTTACCGGCAGCCAGGTAGCCCGCACGCTGTTCGGAAGAACATAAAGATATATAAAAAACTGTCTTATAGAAAATTTGTCGAAACCATTACTAGCTCTTAGACAAATAGTTACAGGCAAGTGACATTTGACGCGTCGTGCTCATATCTTTTTAATATTTATATTTTTCTTCAATACAATGGAGTGTGAAAAAGTTTTAATACAAGTTAAAAATAGTTATGATATCATTCAGTGTTTCATTTATCATTATTTATTTTATAAATATATTTTGTCGTTTAATTTACAATTTAACTCATAAACTTGATATTTTATTATGTAAACTCTACTGACTGTATAGTAAACGTCTACAAAAAAGGGAAAGGAATTTCTTTAGAAACCGGGGGTCCATAGACCTCTAAAGCTTTTTTTCACATTATCGCCAGTATATGTAGGTTAGTTTTTATTTTTATTGAACTCAGTAGATGATGCTACGAACGGGTTGTAGGCTTATTTTAAAAGATTTCTCACATACCATCTGGGTATTTGAGTGAGTCCCTTGATAGTTTGAATTCACAATTGGAAACCGTAGATGTGGCTGCAATAAGGTTTTAGGTATATTATAATTTTTCGCGTTTAAAAATACAATTGACACCGGTGATAACCGATTTGGTGCAGACGAAGTTGCACGGGTCAGCTAGTGCCTTAAATAAATATATATTTTTACATAATAATAACTGTTAGTGATTGTGTTATGTTAAAGTTTAATTTTGTTAAAACATATAAGATTATCCAGATTATTAACAAAAAAAGAAAATATACACCCTTGTGCCTTTGTTAAAATCAGACGGACGTAGTATATTGTTAGGTAAAATATCATACAATACAATACTAAATCTGGGCAATTAGAAAAAATGTGTTCTAGAGTGTCTTCTTTTTTCTTTTTTTATATTATAGGAGGCAAACGAACAGACGGGTCACCTGATGGTAAGTGATCGCCGCCGTCCATAGACACTAGCAACACCAGGGGAGTTGCAAGTGCGTTGCCAGCCTGTGGTTGGGGGGAGGACGGAGTGGGAGGGAGGGGGGAAGAGGAGATGGGCCTCCGGCGCTCTCACTGACCGCACGAAACGCAACTATGCAAGCACTGTTACTTCACGTCGGTTTTCTGTGAGAGGGTGGTACTACCCCGGGCGAGCCGACCCATTCATGCTGAAACCAGTAGTAGCTTCAGCTTGGCTCTACTACCTTCAAAACCTCTTCATCCAACGCTCATTGACATATTGACTTGTCCCTGATTCTGAGCTTGGCAAGATGGACTGGAAAGCGCACGTCTACAGATCTCTACAGAGCCTCAGTCTACATATAGTAAACATAGCAAACTTGCAACAGTCACGAAACTTGTATGGCCATGGCTTACCAGGAATGTTTTTCTGAATGGAAACATATGATTTGCCTGTAATTGGGTTGGATACATTCCAGTTTGAGTTCCATAACGGAAACAAATCAGTCTTGTTTGGGGAGTATAAATTCTGAACATAGGTTTTATAGTGATCAAAATATTCAGTCTGGATAGCTTCTTTAGCGATAAGGTCCAACAGCTTCATTATTTGAATTGATTAATTGTGATAACTGATGTTTCGTTGAAATATGTCAAACATGTCAAAACAATATCAAATGTATTGTAAAAAGTTTCAATAAGAAGAAAAAGCCCTTTCTCTTCTTACGTATATAGATTTTTATTCTTCTTACGTATACGAGCTAGGGACCATCTCAGGCGTCCCCAGAACACCCTACAAAATTATTATCACAATCTAATTAGTACTTTCGGCATACATTGAGAACAAACATACAAACATTGATTTTTATATATAAAGATTGGGACAATTCTTATTTTCTAACTTTGCTATATTTAAAAATAAATCAAATAAGTAAAAAGGTTTGATGTTACAAAGATGTCGGTTACTTATCCGCATTATGAACAACTCCGCACATCAGAGTGGAAGAGCCTCGTTTAGTTCACATGCCGGTTTTTAATTAAGTTTTTTTTACGAAAACTACTTAAGATATTTGTCACAGCAGCCGTTCGGGGTCGGGACACGTGAGCGCCACGTAGATGTCCCGTACGTGACCGGGAGCACCCGCCCGCCCTGATGAAACTCAGTACCGCCCACAGAGAGAGGCGCGTGCGCCGCCTCACTCACGTGACCTGCTTTCCTAATTAACTTTTACTCGAAAATATTAAACTGTCTACTTTCTAAATGAAATACACAAGTTTGCCAACTTTGTCAATGCTCAGCTGTTCGTATAACCTACTCTCCTCGTTAATGTGAAAGAGAGCTCATTCCAATAATTCATTAAAATATTTTAGTCAAGATTATCGTAAATTTCAGTCAGAATGATTACAAATGAAGTCAATATTGTTGATAGGTTTTAATTTTTTACTTATTACGTCTCTATATATTATACTCTTTCCTGTGGACTACTAGCTATCGCTCGCGTTTTAACTTGCTTTAAGGTAGATTGGATTTTTGGATTACATTAAACTTAAAATTCGTTCTTATACTACTTGGTTCTTTATGTCATCTGAATAATATATATATAATTTGAAATTTTTGGCAGCGGTTTCGCTTGTGATAATGTAGATTTCACCTATCTATATATAGTAGTATATAGTAGTTAAGACGTAACAAACACACACTCATATTCGCATTTACAAAATTAATTAAAATTAGCAGAAAGATTTTGCTATTAAGTAAAGAAGGGTATCACTGTAATCCCCTCCTGAAACATAATTATCTACATCAAGTATCAGTTTTGTTCCGAAAGATTTAATCAGGAGGCCGGGCCACTTTCTTAACAGTTTCTCCATACACTTTAATATATTTGTGTCCACTGGCATATTTATGCTGAGCTACGCTAAAAAGTAGGATAATAAATGAAATAGGATAAACTTTTGATTCTTCAAAATATATTAGCAATGATTAATTGCTATAGTTTTCGTACTCGGTATAACCCACTCGCTGTTCTAACACCACTATAGGACCTAGCTTTAGATTTTGTTTTAAGAGTTAGGTTGTTGCAATTAAAATCCTTATGAATCAGTTATCACTTAGTACGAGAACGCTTCGTGATCGCATTGAAAGCTTGCGGAACTTTGGTGCCAAGTTGTAGTAAATCATTAATATTTGAAGACATTTCGAAATTGAAGATCGATTGCACACAGAAATTAAGCTCCAGAGGTTGTACCTCTCTGAACTAAACGTAAGGGTGACGTCATATAATAAGGATGTAGACACATTTTTGGAAATATTTTTAATTTATTACTACGGAATTTACAAAAAATATTTTCATAAAAATATTTTCACTATTATTTTTATATATTTCTACTAAAAAACTCACTTCCGTTATGACGCTGAGATGAAGTCACATCATTCTAAATGAAAAAAAATATTTCAACGATTTGTGTATACGAAGTTATAAATGTCAAATCAGAACAATGTTTCGGAAGCTGTGACGTCACTCACCACGATTTATGAATTATTTCTTTAATTGTGAAAACATATCTTGAACGCGTAAGTAAAACGTCATGAATTTCACAAATTGAAAAAATATTTTTTTTAACGATATTTGACCACATGTAAATAGCGTGTAATTTAACTGTAGTAGCAAAGTATAGTCTCACTCACCTGTGTAAAGCACAGACTGAATTGTGAAGTTGGATCACGACTCCGTCGCAGCGCCGTCCACACGACACATATAATAAAATATATCACCCGTGTCAAATAGCACGTCACTCTACATGTGATATGTAGTTCATACAAAAGCCGCGCCGCCAGCACAATGTACAGTTCTGTAAAAGAAATGAAATTTATAAAATATATTGTAAAAATACATGTAATATTGATATTTTGCAGGTTGTCATACGTTTGATTGATTAATATATTTTATAAAAATGTATATAATAGAGATGTGCCGATTACGACTTTGGCCGACTATTCGACTAGCCGATTAGTCGGTGGTGACAAGGCCGACTAATCGGCCCAGGCAATTACTTTTCAGGGATGTCCTTGACACTTCGTTTACAGCTGTTTCGCGCGTAAGTCGTAACCGCCGCCTGCGAGTCTGTCGGAACCTGTTATTTACTTCGCATTGTTTTTTTTATATTTTTGCTTATATTCGGGTCAGAGCGGTGATTTTATGCAAAAAAAATGTTGTTTAAAGATAATGCTGTTACTGTTCATTAACGTGAATCAAAGAACTCAATTAACATTTAAACATGTGAAAAAGAAAGTTTTGTGTATGTATTTTTTTTACGTTACTTTTACTACGCTATTGACCTAGCAAGATCTTAACAGTCTCCCCGGACTGCATTTTATGTTACGTTTTTGCGATCTTTCTTTTTCGCTTTTATGAAGCGATTCATGTTTAGAATTTTCCGATATATTTTTTTACTATTCATAATGCAAACTTATTTCAATACTAGCTGTACCCGCAGCTCCGTACACGTTTTCTTTTTTTAATTGTATTATAGAAATATAAAATTGCGAGACCATGTACAATTATAGAAATGCTCTTTAAAAACAATTGTAGGTACGACACGCACACCACTTACGGTAACATGTACACATTGTACCTTAGATACACAAATACTAACAGTGTATCAAATGAGGTTTATCATCAGCAACATATTTAGAACCTTAAACCACTATATAACTACCTCAGAGCTCACTTTTCTGTATAAGCAACTAATGAAAAAGTTATTTGAAGATCGATAATTATATAATATGTCCATATTGTCAATAAGCAATACGTTATAGTCTAATATCATATTAGGAAGACCCCTTCTATCTTTAAAATTACTCTTACTAATTATAATGTTGAATTGTAAACAATGAATGAGCTGACGTCTAGAAATCTTGCATAAATATAAATCAAGATATAAAACTTTATATCTATCTAAGCAGTTTTTAATATTTGACAATTTAAATGTGCTCATTGAACTCGATACAATACTCTTATATGTTACTATGGTTACTGAGTTATTTAGACGAAAATAAAATAAAATGACCAAAAAAACTATATAATTCAGAATACATACACACAGATATATGAATTTTAATTATATTTATTCTTGGATTCCAGTACAACGCACCTCTTACGCACATGTTTACAGTAAACAACATATTTTTGCTAAATTTCATGCGGACGAAGTGGCGGGTAACAGCTAATCTAAAATAGAATAACCTAAATTACTTCTTATACGGTCAGCTATCTGCCAGTGAAAGTTCTGTAAACATTGGTTCAACCGTTTTGGAGATAGCATTGCGGGCGAAGCCACGATTAACAGCTAGTCTAAATTAAAATAAACTAAATTACTTCCTATAAGGTTAGCTATCTGACAGTGAAAGTCTCGTGAAGATCGGTCAAACCGTTTTGGAGATAGCATTGCAGGAAAAGCCACGGTTAACAGTTAGTATAAACTAAAATTGCTTGATTTACTTATTATAAAGTCAGCTATCTGCCAATGAAAGTCCCGTGAAAATCGGTCAAACCGTTTTGGAGATAGCACTGCGGGCAAAGCCACGGTTAACAGCTAGTCTAAATTAAAATTGACAAAATTGCTTTACATAATGTCCGCTATCTGCCGGTGAAAGTCCCGTAAAAATCGGTCTAACCGTATAGGAGATAATACTGCAGGCAAAGCCACGGTTAACTGCTAGTATAAATTAAAAATACTTACATTACTTTTTATAAGGTCAGCTATCTGCCAGTGAAAGTTTTGTAAAGATCAGTTCAACCGTTTTGGAGATAGTACTACGGGCAAAGCCACGGTTAACAGCTAGTCTAAATTAAAATAAATGAAACTACTTTTTATAAGATCAGCTGTCTGCCCGTGAAAGTCCTGTGAAAATAGGTCTAACCGTTTTGGAGATAGCATTATGAACGAAGCCGCGGTTAACAGTTAGTCAAATTTAAAGTAACCCGCTGTAATTTTTTCTATCTGCCAGTGAAATTCCCGTCAAAATCAGTGCAGCCCTTTCGGAGATTACTCGGAACAAAGAGACAGACAGACAGACCGACAAAAATTTTAAAAATTGCATTTTAGTTATCAGTTGCGTGTATACTTTCACATCTAATCAGTAAAAAAATGTTATTTTGATATTACATACAGACAATTCATTTTTATTATATGTATAGATGACTTATTTGGTTAAGAAAAAAAATCTTATTCTTTTATTTAAATAAAGAGAAATTATTATAAATATTTATTCAATATAAAAATATATTATGTTATTTGCATGTTAATTAAGATACTAATTTTATCTCATAAATGTCATATACATGTTTTCTTTACAAACAAGTAATTTTAGAAACTGATTATCAAAGGAAAGGTTGCTTTGCTTTACTTTAATGCTTTGCTTTAATAATGTGTAAGACTGATTATAAAATAAAAATATTAATAATAACAGTCAAGGTTTTTATTGAATGTAATTCCCTCTACATACTTTTTACTGGGAAATAAAAAGTAAAAAGCCGGATAGTCAGTGCTTTTTGCCAACTAATCGTCGACTACAATGGTAGCCGGATAGTCGGCTTTACCGAATAGTCGGCTTTACCGACTAGTCGGCACATCTCTAGTATATAATTATTGCTCCGAGTGTCAATAGATATAAACCACGCTAATTTTAATAAGTGCGATAAACCAATGTCCAAATTTAAATGTTGTCATTCACACTATAATTAATATGTAAATTCAAAAAAGAACACATTTATTTCATTGTTTTTAGTTTTCCCTTCTATCGGCATTCCTAATGACTGTCTCGACTTTTATTTTATTTTATGTCGCTTTTAAGTATTTTTCATTACCCTATGCAAAAATAGCATAAAATAAATTTCACTTATCGGTAATATTCGCCGAAGTTCAGAACTGAACTTATTTAAAATAATAATAATAATAATTTTACATCGCTTGAGTAAAAGTATTTCCTTTTGATTTAAACGAAGAAATTAAAAGAAGGAATCTCGGAAACGTCGAGATTTACTTTTCAATCAAGATATTGAGTTCTGTGAAACACTCGAGTTATTTATACAAGTCGCAAACCTGTTGCTTCGGTTCCCATTGCAACTCGGCGCTTGCTTAATACCTGATTCCGTGACTACTCAGTTAATTTAGATGAGTTGTGTTTAAATTGTGTGTAACAAAAATAGAACAATAAATAATAAGTTATTCAACTGAAAATTATTAAAGGAATTAACAAATTTTAAGCAATAACTGCCCAATTTACGTTGTAAATCTTTTATTTATTTTTAAGGAGCAGAATTAACATCTAGTCCTATTTCATATTATCTCATTTGCAGGTAAATTGTCTTCTGGTAATTTCATATAATATGTATATATTTTTATTGAAACGTATAAAATGTTTCACCGCTATATATATTTGTAAAAAAGTCCCACTTCTCAGTTTATCTAAAAGAACACGTATAAATACCGGCGGTGAGGTACAAAGATAAAAGTATAAAACATTGGAGCGGTGCCCCTTGAATAAGATAAGGGCATCCGGCGTAGTTTTTCTTCCAGCCTCATAAAATATTTCACAGGTATTGCCTTATTTTAGTGACGTGGACATTTTAGTATTGCTCGACTCATAACTCATAGATATATTTCATAAAAATTGTAGTAGTCAAGGCCCCTAACTTAGTCATTTACTCTTCTAAGAGCTTTTATCATGACAATCACCAACTTACTATAAAGATTCTACTCTCTTTTCTCTCTCTCTCTTCTCTTCTCTTTTCTGTGTCAGGAGATTAATCAGCATACTAGCATCAGCATACCTGTACACCTTGTTGTATTTCGAATTATTAATTATATTCAATAGTCTAATATGTTTTTGAAATTGTTTGTTGAATAGACGGAACTCAACATTTAAGACCAGACGAATCGCTTACGTATTTCTGGATTGTATTTACCAAGAAAATATTATTTAGCATTCATTATACTTACGCATTTGCTCATGAAGCGGTGGGTCGTTTATATTTGGAGGTTATATGTAATTGCTTCTGTAATAGCTAAGTGAGTTAAAAATGTGAATAAATATCGACTTAACCCTAGCAAATGGATTTCGATCTCCAAAGGGTTATTGTCGTTGACTAAACTACAGTTGCGTTTAACTGTCGAATATTCATTGATACTAGTTAAATGTCTATATATTCTGTACAGGTAATAATCCTGCAATTTAAAACTCGCTTGTGTAACCGCACGCATCGGTCCCTGTGTGTCTTGTACACAGCGTAAGTAACAATGGTGGTACGAGTCCGAAGTACTCTCAAATTGTTGGTATTTGTGCATCACAACATATACGTATATTTTCATATTAAAGTAATCTGTTCGTCTTATCTATACTATAATAAAACTGTAACAAAGCCAAATCTGTACATAAAATATTTTTTGAAAATTTTGATCGGGATAGACTTTATTATCGATATAGAAGCCAAAAATAATCCTTTTACATTTTTTGTCTGTCTGTCTGTCCCTGTGAAGACGTATCACTCTGAAAGTACTGAACCAACTTTGACGAAACTTGATACAGTGATAACTAATATTACATCTAGGATACTTTTTGTCCCATAAAACGCAAGCGGTTCTCCAGGATAACGAAAGACAAAAATGTATAATGTAACCAGGCTTTTTTGCGTCACCTTAGTACAAGTGCCAGCAACGTTGGAAGAACGAGAATTTTAGAAAAGCTGGTTCTTTAATATGAAGATATATTATGCCCTTCCCAACAGGACTCAGGATACCTGGTAGCCGGTTAATGTTGTGTTTTCTAATGAGCATCAGACCTTTACACGTCACAATTTTGATTTATAAATAATTTTAGGAAACTTATTTTTCACTAACTTTTAAACGCTATTACAAACATGAATTTATCACTGCCAGATAATTTTGTTATTGACCATAATGTGCTCGATTATATACTTTATAAATAAAATAATTAATTTCAAACTATTTTATTTTTTCCATTGCAAAGAACATACTTAATTTTATTAACCATTATGATATTGAGATTTAACCGTAAACAATGAAAAATAACGATAAACGTAAAATATGACTTGGGACTGACGCCATCTTGAATACATGCGTCTATAACAGACGCTTCCACAATTATCGCTGTCTTTATCATACAGCCAGTGTTGCGCTAAACTATAGCTAAGTTATTCTACACATATTATTTTTAATTTACTCTCTTTTATGTCTACATAAAATAATATTTAAATAACATGGTTTGAACATTCTTTTTATTTACAAAAAATAGCATCAGGCATATTATTGTTAATAAAAAAAATGTCTAGCAATAATAATTTCATATTTTAGTAGCATTTCAAAGTTAGTGAAAAACAAAACATTCTAAATTTTATAAAAATCAATATTTTAGCCTGTAAAGGTGCCATATGCACTAATAAACGCAACGTTTACCGGCAGCCAGGTAGCCTGCACGCTGTTTGGAAGAACATAAAGATATATAAAAAACGGACTTACTGAAATTCGCTGTCGAAACCGTTGCTAGCTCTTAAACGAATATCGTGCTCATATCTCTTTAATATTTATATTTTTCTTCAATGCAATGGAGTGTGAAAAACTTCAAGACTCAAGAATATTCAGAAAACTAATTTGATCAAATATCGAAATAACACACGTACTGACAGAACTCTATTTGAGATTTATCTTCTACATCGTAACGTAACTATTATGTAGGTTTATATTTTAGGAAATCTTGTCGCCTTTGTTTAGCAAACATTTTTTATACAATAAAATAAATGTAACAACATATAAGTATCAGTTTCGTTTACACATATTTTTCAACTTTGTAGACATGGTATTATTGAAGTGAACTTTGTTTAAAATCTTTATGATTTGAAAATCAAAGGAAAAAAATGCCTCATAACAAATATACAAACACATATATCAATAAGATTTTGCCTACTTATTACATTTTGTGATTCCAATACTCTAACTGATTGATAATTACGCGTAGAAACGTCATGTAGACGTAGATCAGTTATAACGTACTATATATTATATGGATCGACGGAGGCGTGGGTTCGGAACCGTAAAAGGATTATTTGTGGCTTCTATACCGATAACAAAGTCTACCCACCCCTATTATTATTTTCTAAAAATATTTAATGTACAGATTTGGTCTAGTTACAGTTTATTATAGCACTAGCTGACCAGTACAATTTCGTCTGCACCAAATCGGTTATTACAGGTTCAAATATATTTTTAAATGCAAATAATCTTAAAAAATCTAAAACCCGATGGCATCGACATTTAGCACTTCCAATGGTGAATCCAAACTATCCAGGTACTCACTCAAACATATATTCAGTTGATATGTGAGAAATCTTTTAAAATAAGCCTAGAACCTGTTCGCAGCATTACCTAAAGTGTCCAATGAAGATCAAAACTAACTTACATATATTGCCGATAAATGTCTTCCTAGTATCCCTTGTAACTTCATCACGTAACATACTGTAAAAATTGAACTTTATCTACTCTAAATTTCCATTTTATTTTAGTTGTTTATTTTATAAGAATTTGTAAAGTATACGTGAAATCTACATTCAATTTTAATATTGACAAATTTATTTTACTTTTGACATATAAACCACCTTTCTCACTGAGATACTGAACTCGGGATAATATACCTTTCTAACAGTGAAATAATTTTTGAAATTGGATCAGTAGTACCAAGCATTCCTCGAAAACAATACTTTATTTCTCATTATAATTTATATCTATACTAATATTATAAAGAGGTAAAGTTTGTGACTTTGGGACGTTGTAGAGGGTAATCTCAGGAACTACTGGTCCGATTTGAAAAATTATTTCAGTGTTATATAGCTCATTTATCGAGAAAGCATATCGGCTATATATCATCACGCTAAAACCATTAAATTTATTTATTAGGACATTATATGGTCCGACGGAGTCGACAGTTCGGAACACAGCGATCATTTTTTTTTGGTATTTTTGAAGTGAAACTTCTTTAGAATCGTTGTGATTTAACACCGGGTGCAACGAAAAAACGACAGGTAAGTGACGTAACAACTTTTCACTGTATTTTCGTTCGTCGGTTACAATATTATGGTGGTTATTATTTTCGAACGGATTTTTTATTTACGATGTAGAGTAACTAGATTAAAACGAGAAGAAATTTCATCGTAAGTTTATTATTTTATTGAAGTGAAAAACGACAGGTAAGAAACACAAATACAAAAATGTGTAGGATGAAGCCGGCAAAGAATGAGACAGAAATATACATACTATTTTATATTATCGGTATCTCCTCTTTGTGCCATGCTTCGTAGCATCCCCACTCCCGTCTTCTAAGCATAGTCACCTGTAATTAGTGAGCCAGAGCGAGAGAGCAAATGTCGGTGTGTATGTATATTGCACGCTGTTTAACACTTGCTTGTATTTGAGCATTTAACGTGTGTTAGTATATGTGAAAAGTACGTGAGCTAATACTACCGTACACTGTACCATATGTTAAATACAATATAAAATATATTTTAAAATTAATCAAAATATTTTCATTTTTAAACAAATAAACTTTGTAATTATTCTACCCTTGTTATATATATTCATCTCATTCTTTTGTCGATTTACTGAAGTTTCACTTCTATCGTGTATGAATCGCACACACACCCTTTTTAACCTTTTTTTTTAACGTAGCTTAGGCAAATATAGCTTAAATTTTTAGCTAATCTGTCTTCTATATATAGCACAAAGAAAATTTACCAAAATCCATTTCATTAACTACAAATTTTTGACTTTTGTCCGTTATCCTGGAGAATCCCTTGCGTTATATGAGACAAAAAGATCTCCTAGATGTAATCTTGTAATATTAGTTATCACTGTGCCAAGTTTCGTCAAAATCGGTTCAGTACTTTCAGAGTGATGCGTGTTCACATGGACAGACAGACAGGCAGACAAATATTTTAAAAGGGTTATTTTTGGCTTCTATATCGATGACAAAGTCTACCCCGATTATAATTTTCAAAAAATATTTAATGTACAGATTTGGCCTTGTTACAATTTTATTATAGTATAGATAGATAACAGATAGATGTGCAGATATAAGTATAATAAAAGTGTATCACTGTTTATATATGCACTATGTCGTCGTACGCGTGTTCGCTTGTGCGAGGAACGCGTATTTACTCGACCGTGTAATTGTATGCGCGACCGATCGTTTTGTAATCACTCGTGCAGCAAATCTGTAATATGTTTCACTATCACATTATAACTCGAACATTTCAACGAGTTATTATCTAATATCTGATTTATTAGTTAATTCTCTATATGAAATTAAATTGTTATTGGTTTTGTAAATACGTAACTCGTTACAGTAAAATACTAAAAATGAAAAAGTTTTATTGGATTATTATATGGATGGATTATTATACACATAAATAAAATTGAAATGTCTCGTTCTGTCAGAGCTAAGCTTCGAAACCAATGACGAGAATTTTGACTTAGAAATAAGAGACATTTCAAACTCTTATCTAAGTTATATATCATTCTTTTAGAAGCAAAACTGTATTGATAATATTAGTTATAATATTAGTAGCAGTAGCTACTTAAAATCTTTAATAGGGAGTCATCAAGCATTGATGGAAAAATCATAATAACACGTTACAAATGGCAACACATACAGTTTGTTCACATACTATGTTTTATTGTTTTTAATAAGTTTTCGCGTTGATATGATATCAAGATGTTATGTTGCACATTTATCAATTTATATAATTATGTTATTAGAAGAGAAAATGTTGATATCGAGGTGATAATAGAAAGAAGGAATTTAAAAATGCAAAACAGTGACAGTGCAAAGCAATACCAATGAACACCTATATATACATCATATGAACAAGTTACTAGAAAAAAGTTTTAGAGTTTTTGTTTACAATCGGACCGTTAGAAAATTAATATTTGCCGATCGTGTATCATGAATATTCAAAATATTATTTCCTGCAATATTTCGATAAACATTACTTCATAGAGAGAACAGTTCTCACTGAAAATATAACTGAATGTGAGGAAATATAACTGAACAAGACAAGACCAATCGTGCTTATAACGATATAAGACAGCATTTCGAATCTGTATTAGAATGACAAATCTCACAAGAGAAGTTACACCTACACGATCATCACTATAAAAGAAGAAGGCTTTTAAGGAAGAAGGTAATTATGTTGATTCTTATTGAATCACTTCACGAGATAGCTAAGTATACTTCAACGGCTGTGGGATATGTAATTTTTTGACAAATCAATAAAGTAGAAGTAAGAAAGCGAATGTAAAGTACACCGATATTTCTCTAAAATAACCGTTAAAATCATCTCTTACCTATAACTAGGTCCATTGCGGACAATTCACCAAAATAAATAACAAAAGTAATTTTACTTGAAACGAGGCGATAAATAATAATGTAATCAAAAACGGAGCGTAAAAGGTATTACAAATTAGATCGCCACAGTTGCGCTATAAAAAAGTCGCCGGACAACGGTGGGGCGGTCCCGGGGTCAATTTATCGGTAGACCGGGCCTCCTTGCGATCCTCCCAGGGGACCAATACGGGCCCGTTTTAATTTCCCTCCGATTTCCCTTCGAATCTGAAACCGTCCGCTGTAAACTTACTTTTTACCAATAAAAATAAGATAAAAACGAGGCCGGTTTTGTTTGGAGAACGATGCAATATGTCCTGGATGTCACTCGGCCGACTAAATACTACAACCGTTTCTGATACATACCGTAAACAATATTTTTAATATATAAAAATCCAGTGTCATGCTATTTGTCCACGATGAACTCCGAAACGAGCCAACTATCTTCATGAAAGTTGGCATTTATGTGTTATTTGGCCCAACTCAAGTTATGTGGATTATATCAATAGGATGATTTATATTTTTATTAATTGCCTCAATATTTTTAAATTACAAAAGTAATGATTGTCATTGTTTATTATTGTTATTCATTGTAAGTGTCATCAGACTGGAACAGATGGCACTTTAAATTAGTTTATTGACAGAAAACTGTAGAACCGACTGTAATGGATATCGCATAGATAGGGCCACGCAAATAGTTTATTATAATTTAAACTCAACATGTAAAACTGAGTCACAGCAACGCGCGGCCGTGTCAGCAAATATTACTATAATTATTGCAAGCACTTCGTGGAAAGTATTAATTTTTCTGTTCTATATCTAAAGCTATAAAGTTTCACGCTTGTATAAACTTCATATAAAAATATAAATATTTCACATGGAAAGTATTAGCAAAGTAGAGAAAGTCGTGCAGTGTGTAAGTACTAGAATGTTCTGGTAATATGCTGAAAAATGTTTAGTCGAAGGCAATCAGGTTAGAAGCTGCTACGGGTCGCGAAGCTTCAACAAACAAGCAAACACTCTCAAGCAACGCGGAGACGCTCGCGCGCGCTCCATTCTTTCCAATACTATATATTATACTTCCATTTTCTTCTGTTCAATGTATGAACTATAAGCGGTGAAATATTTTCAAAAATTATCCTATATTCTCTACGGTCTCTCTACTTCATCCGGTCTCAAGAGCGTTTTATGATTATTCAATCTATATTTGGGTCAAAAAGCTAGTAAGGGATTCCACCCTCTTGTAGACATACCACAGAATATAGTTTTTATGGAATTTCCACTTTACGGAAATACCCACTGATTGAACTTGTCAATGTTAATAATAACAATGGACAATAGACATTCGACAGCAGAATAATGATGTCTCCGGCGACTTGTTACCCCTTTGTAACAATTACTACCAATAAAATCTTATAATTAACATGCTCCAAAATAAACATTGCATCTAGACCAAGGAGAATCATTCGTATACAATTAAGTTACGTATAATCTGAATTCGGTATTCATTTTCAAGTTGATGATAAAGATGCACTAAATTATTACGTTTTGTTGATAAATCCAATGAAAGCAGAAATTTATATTACCACATAAAACTAATAAAGCGGAAATACGTGATGGATGCAATTTGTAGCGAGTTCGTGGCAGCCACTCTATATTCCTTATTTGCACAATTCACTGGAATCGATTGTATTTCTCTTCAACAACTTTGAATTTAGATATTGGTGGCTGAATTTTCTTTCTTATTTTTGACATAGATCTGAGCGCGTCGCGTCCAATGCGATTCTAAGAAATAAATAAAGCGAGGGAATTGGATATACCTATTTTGATTAATTAATATCGATTCTATATGGTTCTTCATTTACTAATAAACCTGAATTGTAATAATTCGTTTTCCTATCGTCAGTAACCAATGCAGAATATCAGAGTTATAAAGGGTTCTTTTTTCTGCTTATAACATATGTACGATATTTTAGTGAACTATAGGGCAAGTTACATAAATAATTTTCTTTTTACATATTTGCATACTTCAATGAATATTTTTACACTACTCATTAAGCAAACTATGAATGATGAAACTTCTTTAAATTGAAATAATAATTTGAAATAGTGCGATTGATTCCACGTACTATGTTAGCGTTGAGAATCTCGAACTGGTAACTTGAAAGCATAAGCGGCTTTGGCTCAGAATATTCACTGAATGTATTAGAAGTAGTTGTTAGAGCTAAACGCGAGAACTTGTCGGATTTCCACGAGTTTCTAATTTGAGTTGCGGTTTCATTACTTCACATATTACGCAAAGTTAGTGTCTGCAGCACTGCGCGGCGCACTAGTATCCGTCTATACGATATAACTCTTCCGTATACAGTGTGCACGTAATGCAACTATGCCTTCAAGTGTAACCGAAGTATTACTCTTGACGTCGAACGAATATTGGAAGTGTCCTTAATAGCATTGTATTAACTTCTAGACTTTAAGATAGATTGCATGTCTTCATTTAATTTCAAACCTAAGCCACCAGCTGTAACCATTAAAATGTAGTAGCGTATATTAATAGCATTTCTTAAAATCTTTATATCTCTTGATTGTAATATATTTCATTTGAAATTCGAATACTACTGGTGCTTGCAGCGAAAATACAGAACTATAGATTTCTTAATGATTTAATCGTAATTACATTTGCATAGCACATTTATTTAGTCTGGGACTTGACTTTTGAAAAAGCCCCTAAGGAAGGTTTTTAGCGGCTGGTGTTTTATTGGTGATATTAAGACACAGTCACATATTATTTTAATTAACTTATTTGTTACAATTTTCCTTCTCTATAGTCTACACTACTGGATAACTTTTATCTGCGTATCTTATTATTTTCCAAAATATTCATCGTAATTTTGCGATGACTATCGAATTTACGAGTAGATTTATTCATTTATTTACCACCGTTATTTTTCAAAGCATTGCTTTTAATGATCCAAAAAAGTTTTATACACTGCAATTAAATGTATCTCGATCTTTGGAATTGTTGAAAAACTTTAAAATGTAAAATAGTGTTGAAACTTTTTCCGAAAAGTTTTAAAAACAGATCCCAGGGATCTTGTGAGGTTATTCTGTTCTTACAATTGAAATAATATACAAACATGCATGCATATGAGAAGAAGAGAAGATTATATGAAATCAGAAATAATCCGCATCACGATAATGCTCTCCCGCCAAGCCTGGTGCGGCTACTCGCGCCGCGATGCAATACATAAGAACTTCATCTGATGAAACTTGTGAATGACTTCGAGAAGCTTCCGCACACGTTACCGCGTTACCACGCCCGCTGCGATTTATATTGTTAAGTTTTGAATGTACGCACGGCGCAGCTTATACAAGCACATCTTTAAAACTGTTAATGTGGTATAGTTATTCTATTGAATTTATTAATAAACTTTGCCATATTATCCGCTTGTCAGTTCCATTTCTTTATTAAAATTCGACAACGACTATTTCTGGACTCAAAATATGTTGTATCTGTAACAAAAGCACATATTTTTAATATTAAGATTATACTTTAAATTTAAAGAGGCATTTCATCTCCAGATGCAATTGCTGGAACAGTTGAACTTGCCACAACAGTATCCTATAATGTATATACGCACCAATCTCTTCGTTAAGCCCTTACGCTCGTTTCAGTGTTTGAATCATGATTGTTGAGCTCGCTAGCAATTATCTGTTATCGCTCCCGCTTAGATATCGATTCCGGTTAGTAATAAGTGATACTAAGTATATTCAAAGGCGGAGTACTTGTAAAAAACTTCGTTTAGTCCGGAATAGAAACGTATTAGGAATATTGTTTTCTGTCGCGATGCTTATTGGAGAGGAAATAACCGAGATTCACACAATCAGGCGGTAGGGGGAGCGGGTAAAAGAGGCGAACACCACGCGTCTGTACATAGCCTCGTCGCGCTACAGATCATGCAATCTATGCAATTTTTATAGTGATTTCATTTAAAAGTACTGGTGTCTTTGGAGATTTACCTGATATAAATCTCAATTTGCAGTATATAACATGCTATATAGCGAAAATTACCAACCTGTATATTTCGGGAGCTGCACTTAAAAGGCAAATACTGTCTAGGCTTAGTTAATTACCAATTTTGAACGTTGACATGTTAATTAATGTCAAATGTCGTTATGGGCAAAACCTAAATAAATTACCAAATCTTGTTACGTTTACAGAACTACTCTTATAATATGAGATAGCCTCTAGTTAGTTACATCTTTAATACCGACTGATAGAAAACGCACTGCTTAAAACGATGGAATTGGAAAGAAGATATTTTGCACAAGAGATCGTTACATTATCTGGGGACACTAAGAAAAGATTTACAATATTAACTCTTCAGAAATATAGATTAAGTATTCTGCTGAGATGTGAATTGTGTTGAACGCGGCGGGTAATGCAGTGGCGTTCGGCTCGACTCAGTTGGCAGCAGGCCAGTATGTCGCGCGCGGAATGCGCTCGCACCACGCGCTCCACTGGCCCTTCCTAATCAACTCTCTCACTGCAATATCAATTTCAACTTTGACTACTGCGTACATGACTTCTGCCTTTGCTTTACTGAGCTATTATATTTACTGAGTTTTAATAAACATTACAATGTTCCTAATAACTTTTTCTTGATAAACTTAAGATTAATATGATATCGACTTATGATAATGACTTAAAGAGCAATCAAGGTCATTAGTTTATTTCAAGTTGTGAATTTGATGTTTGGACATTGGACAGGAATCTAAAAATCGCTTCAGAGATATCTAGTATAACAAATGCCACAGCTACAAGTAGCTTTTCAGTAATTAACTAAACGAAATATCTAGGCAAGAAGGAAATACCCTAAATTTCACGTGAATATTTTAGCACTATCGGATAAATAGCGAGATACAATCACCAAGATCGTGTTCACCATTAATATCCAATTTACAACGACGTTCAAAGTTAGTAGAATACTGTACAATACTGTTTCCCTAACACTTAGGTACTTGCGTAGAGTTCTAAGTCGGCGCGCAATGCGTCGCGCGTACTTGCAGTTAATTCCCAAGGCAAATACATTCGAGATAACATTTGGTTGCCCTATTCTGTAATATATGAGGCACGGAATACACTTCTTCTTAAAAAAAACTCAACACAAAACGCTTAAATTGAAAAGTCTAGGTAACACAGTACTGGATTATAAAACAAAATAAACGATAAAGTTAGCCGAGTTCTTTCTTGACATTTTTCAAGGACTAGAACAATCCCTGAACTTGTATTTTCTTGATATCCATTTTAATATTTTTTTATTTTTATTTTGTTTGAAATAAATAAATAAATGCGCCCTTAAAAGTGCAACATACGTATGTAAGACATTTTTACATTACAATTGCGTTTGCGGCAGGCGTCGAGCACTCTCCACGAAGGTCGCGGCATCTGTAATGATCTACAGAAGATCTACCATACAAAATAGAATATCACTGCATGTAATACATATACGCAATACATTTTAAAGATCACCTTTATCACTTTGATTATATATGGATTCAGAACAAGAAATCTATGAGAAATTATTCGTCGTAATAGTAAATATTTATATGAAACTTGATAAAAAAAAAATGTTTTCATAGAATAGGCATTAAGGTACTATGTATACACTAGAAGCTTTGAGACAATATTTTCAGTCGGAGTTTGTTTGCAAAACAAACACCGGCTAATACACGACGCTGCGACTCTCTACTAAAGAGTAGTACTACGTATATTAAAAGTATATATACTTTATAATTATGTTTATTGTAAGGATTTATTTAACTAAGTATTTATTCATTAGAATTAATGAGCTTTTATAATTATTTCTACGATGTACACAACATCGGTACGGAGTAGCCGCCAATTGCAGCTTTACGTTTATTTATGTACTCTTATATATGTGACGGAGCTGAGGTTGGAGGATCAATTAAAAACCAATTATCAAACATAAATGACGTACTTCTTGTCATTTAATCGATCCACCACTTAAGAACAATCAGGTATTAATAATAAAAGCGTTTTCCTCAAACAGCAAATAGAGTAAAACACTATACAATATGATCGTATGATCTTTAGAGGAGTGAACGGGTCGACGCTCCGCGCACGAGTGAGCCTCGCTCACGGTATAATATATATATATTTAATTTATTAGTGAGATATGTTATGAATGCCATTAATATGGATCTTTACTTTAAAAAACTATCGGTTTGTTTGTTTACAAATTGTACGCCTATATTTAGCCAAAACCCGCTTGACCGATTCATTAATCCCCAATTGGTAAGTCATAAAAAAGCTAATATATATATGTACAGTGATGGTCGTATAATTAGAAACACTACCAACGGTCCTTAACATTATGTAAGATACTTCACCGCAATCATTTTTATTTTCAAATTAAACAATAAATAGGACAACAATATGTTTAACAATTTATAATTTATTAGAAAAACAATATAAATTCCACTACACAAGTGCAGTTTCAATATTACATTACGGACAAACATTTAAATCAGTTTTAAGGTATAAACAATAATGGGCAACTAATTAGAAATAACAACAAAAAAGTATAAAAAACAATATTTTTTTAAGTATTAGTAATTAGTATTGTTATTTACGAAATAGCTACTATCCACAGCTTACCAATAGTTATAATGAAATGTAATGGCGTATCCCTAATTTTTAATAATAGCACCATAATGACGTGGCATTGATTCAATCAATTTCATACATTTTTCTAGGGGGATTGAATTCCATGCTTCAACAAGTGCTTCATATAGTTCGTTTTGACTGGTGTTACGTTTGTTTGAGACTTTCTTTTTAACAATATACCAGAGATTTTCTATCGGGTTTAAATCCGGACTATTTGCTGGACAGTGTAAAACGGATATACGCTGATCGCTAAGGAAACATTTGACGTCATTGGCCGTGTGTTTAGGGTCATTGTCATGCTGAAAGATCCAGGTTACAGGCAAATGATCGTCCGAGTAGGGAATCACACGCTCTAAGATAATTTTGTATTGCCATTGATCCATTGTACCTTCAATCTTCCGAACGGGTCCAACTTCGCATCCGGACAAACACCCCCAAACTTTAATGTTACCGCCACCGTGCTTGACTATACTCCTTGTGTATTTATAATTAAAAGCATTGTTTACAGGGCGTCTAACAGCGCTTTCTATCGGAATTTACCATATTTATTTTTGTTTCATCTGAAAAGAGCACTTTTTTCCATTCTCGAACATATTTTTTAGCGTATAATAATCGCTTCTCTCGGTGTTGCTTGGTAAGTAGCCGTGCCTTTCGAGAGATTCTTCCAAACAATTTAGCTTCCACTAATCTTCGGCGTATCAGTCTTGACGAGATGTTTCTCGGGTCAACAGGCGAAAAAATTTCATTTTTAATCTGGTTGGAACCTTTAATTGGGTCTTTTTAGCAAAACGAACGGTTAGCGTATCTTCTCTGGTAGAGGTTTTTCTTGGCCGAGCTTTTCTAAGAACATTTTCAACAGTTCCATGTGTTTTTTAATGATCAATTGCATTACAAACTTTCTTGACAGAACAATTTAAATGCTCAACTATTCTTCTGTACGCCCACTTATGATCTATATGTAAATTAAAAATTATTTGCCTAGTTGACGCGACACAACTTTTATTTTTGCCCATTTAGAACAAAATAAAATTCAGAATAAAATTTTGAATTGCCGCCAAAATAATAGAAAAAGCTAAGAAAGACACGTTATTCTTCAATTTTAAAAAAAGAACGAGCTATGGACGCTTTTTTAAAATGTTTCTATTTAGGCGTCCAGGCGGCCAGTAACATAAAAAATACTCCTACACGTGTAAGACTCATTTTGTAACAAAAAGTAAGAAATGTTTTATATTTTATGCATTTAATGAGTTTTTTATTTCAGTGGCTATATTATTGCATGATTATTAATTATTGAATGTGTATATTTTTTACGAACATTTGTACGTTGAAGTTATACTTTCTTTATTCATAAGAAGTGATTCTAATTATATGACCACCACTATATATATTATATATATATGTAAGTATATATATGTAAATGAAGATCATTTAAATCTTTATTTGAATTTCTTACTCTTTTATTTATTGAAATATTTATGTTTTTTTAACTCTATATTATCTATGGTAGAGACTTGCAGGATTAACTATGGAATAATGACAATTAGATGCCATTTGTAACGTTCACGTTGTAATCTATAATTAATAAGGAATAATTAATAAAGTGAAGCAATAGCTTTGAATGTTGTTTCCCTTATTACAGAGCAACTTATTCAGCCTATTGTTTTAATAAAACGATATACCCAACCACACAACACACTACATATATATATAATGTGCTTCATAATAATGTACTTTTAAAAAGTAATACAATAGATAAGTAATACCTATTTATGAATAACAAGAAATTATGTTTTCAAACTATTTTATTCATCACTGAGTCTATAAAAAAGTTTAAAAAAGAATTTACTTGCCACTTATCATTATATTTTAGCTAATTTCAATAATATATATATTTATACGCTATAATAGAAAGTGTTTTCAAAATCAGTTCAGTAATTGTTATGTGAAGGAGTAACAAACATTACCTACAAACGTTTTCGTTTATAATATTAATAGGTGTTTTTTTTGTCATAGTAAGTGCGTGCCTCACTTTGCGTCGAGAGACAAACACCCTCCGACCCTAGCAACGCTCTTATGCGTATGCCTACCTACACGTATTATCACAGATATTTAAACAAACCATCTGACACTTTATATTTACACATTACTAAATTCATATTCTGATATAATTTTTTTGCATAACTTTATAAGCTTTAGTTTGACCACATTCTCATCTGATGTGAAATGGCGACGTGCTCTAAGATGGTAAACACGCCGAACCTAGAGAGGGCTCGCTCTCAATTATAGCTGCCGGAACTGCGACAGACTTTCAACTTGAAGGTAGTTAGCCGGCGGACTTAGAAAAACCACCACGCTATGGTTTCATCACGATGTTTTCCTTCACCGGATGCTTCTATTCATTTGCAAGGTTTCGCACCTACATCCATCGACGCTGTGTACGCTATCAACTAAGCCATCATCAAAAAGAACAAAAACTAATTTCTATTATAGCTTTATATATATAGAGGATTTGAGTGAAATGTGGATTAAATTAGTTGAAAGTGCGCGCGCGGGCAGACATCCCTTTCGCTTCTGAATGGGATATACGATTAATTAAATCCTAAACTCCAGGTAGTGAGAAGGGGCCGCTCTCTTGCACACTAGAGGTGGGAACATTAATAAATTAACATCTATTACTTAACTGTACATTACAAACATCCTACGCATAAAACCACCTCAGAGGTCTAGCTGCTGAAACCGCAGCGAGGTAGGCTTCTGTTACATCCGACAATGTTTCTGGAGACCCAAATAAAAATTCGATGAGAGTTCAAATTGAAGTTCATGTTTTGAATATAAATAATAAGATCTTAAAATTGTTTAACCGTTTTGGAAACATTAGCTAGAAAAATAATTCGGATTTCCATACCGTACCGTAAATTTGTACAACCATACCCTGACCAGAGTACAACTTCATTCTTTTAACATTGTCTTTTTTTTATCAAAAGGAGGCCAACGAACAGGTGGGTGACCTGATGTTAAGTGATCACCACCGTCCATAGACACTAGCAACACCAGGGGAGTCGCGAGTGCGTTGCCCGCCTGTGTATGGGGGACGGGGTAGGGGGATAGGGAATGGGGATAGGGAATGGGGTAAGAGAGGTGGACCTCCGGCGCTCTCACTGACCGAACGAAACGCAACAGTGCAAGCATTGTTACTTCACGTCGGTTTTCTGTGAGAGGGTGGTACTGACCCGGACGAGTCGACCCATTCACGCTGATTCTAGTAATAGCTACAATCCTTCAATTGTAACATGAAGAAACAGTTATGAAGCTATGATATCTCTGTGGCTGCGTGTTCGGACTCTTCGTCAGTCGACGTCGGTTTGAATCTTGTTTTATTTTTTTTACGAATCCTACTTGTAGGTGGAAGAAAATATAGTTTGTAAACTTTAGAATAATGATAAAGTTTTCTCTATCACATAACTGTTTACCTAACACACTCAAGTACAACATCTGTCACCAAATGCATGAAGGTGTGTTCCAACAGGGATGACCCCTGGGGTTTGCTGTATTACCTTTCTAAATCTAATTGTGTTTTCTGTATCATAACAATGAATAGATATAATACATAAAAATCAAGATTATAGGTTGCGCGTATTTGTTTATTGTTCAATTTTATTTAATTCATGTACATTCATATACGTCGGTTCAGATATTATTTCGAAAATTAATTCTTATATAAAAAATATCGACAGCGCAGTAAATGACATCGCCGTGTTCCGATCATCTCTATGAAGCTTAAACACAACGCAGAGTCGGTGGTTAGATAATTCGAATCGCGTCGTACATCAAGAGCTGACTATCTTAAGCTATTCGATTTGGGTTGCGTAACAGGATGTGTTGACTTGACTTCACACTCGTGCCTCGTTTGTACTGTCACCAATAACTATCCTAAATACTTTCCATCGTACTGGAATGTACGTATGCTTGTCATATAACATCAAATTATGTGTTGCCTCCATATGACTATAAAATGCGTGAACACAACCGTATATATATATACTTGTGTCAAAAACTGAGGAAAATTAATCAGTCTTCAGATCCTTGTCATTTAATCGACCAGTCACTCAAGATCAATCACATATCATTAATAATAATAATAATAATAAATAATAAAGCCCTTTATTCAGACTATTATCTATTTACAAAGTATTGAAACTAAAAACTATGATTATGTTAAATATATTCTAAATAATAAAAATCTATTCTAGTATTTAATAATGTTTTGAAGGTCTGTTTGCCAATCGGCAAAGGCCTCCTCCAACCTTTTCCATTCCTGTCTCTCTTGGGCCACTCTATTCCACGTTACTCCTGCAACTTGCCTAATGTCATCATCCCACCTTTTCTGTGGTCTGCCCCTTTTCCTTTTCCCTTCTCTAGGGTACCATCGTGTCACGATTTTACTCCATTTCTCTTGGCCTCTTATCAAGTGCAAGTCTTATCGCCCATTGCCATTTAAGTCTTCTAATTTTGGATGTTATGTCTATGACCTTCGTCTTTTTCCTGATGACATGGTTTTTTATTCGGTCCGATCTTTTCAGATTTAGCATACTTCTTTCCATTGCATGTTGACAGGTTTCCAGTTTTCTAGTCGTATTTTTTGTTAAAGCCCATGTTTGGCTGCCATACATTAAAACAGGTAGTACGCAGGAGTTAAAAAGTTTTTTCTTTACATTGATGTGAAGACTTTTGTCTTTCATGGCCTCTCTCAGGCTCCAGTATCTCTTCCAGCTATTTGTTATTCTTCTCTCAACTTCTTTGCATATAGGATCCTCTTGTGTTATTAGCTGTCCCAGATAGATGTATTCGTCCGTGTAATCGATTTGGTTATTTCCTAGATGTATGGTGGTTTTCTTCCCGTTTGTCATAACTTTTGTTATCTCTGGGTTCAACTTTAAACCCATCTTCTCGCTTTCATATGCTAGTTCATGTATCATTTGTTGTATGTTTTCCGGTGATTCAGCAAATAACACTATATCGTCTGCGAATCTCAAGTGTGTTAGGGAGGCTCCATCGATATTGATTCCGAGGTTTTCCCAGTTAAGCTCCCTAAAGATTGATTCGAGAACCGCTGAGAATAATTTTGGGGATAAGGGGTCTCCTTGTCTAACACCCTTTCCTACTCTAAATGGCTTACCTTTCTTTTCTAGTTGTATTCTCGCAGTACTATGGCTATATACATTTTTTATTAAGCGGATATATTTTTGTTCGATTCCTTGTTCCTTTAGGGACTTCCATATCTTTTCGTGGTATAAGGAATCGAACGCTTTGGTATAGTCGATGAAAGCAATATAGTACTCGCACTGATAGGCTTTATACTTGGCTAAGACCTGGCGGACAACATGAATATGATCGATTACCGAATAGCCTTTCCGAAAACCTGCCTGTTCGATGGGTTGATTTTCATCTAGTATTCCTTCTATCCGTTTTAAAATGATCTTGGCAAATATCTTATATACGTTAGACATGAGACTGATTGGACGGTAGTTTCCGATGTCGTGTTTGTCTCCCTTTTTATATAGAAGGATAATGTTTGATTCCGTCCATTGCTGGGGAATAACTTCTGTGTCTATGATATCTTTAAAAATTTTCGTGAGGATCGGTGTGATAGTCTGCTTGTTTTGTATTAAGATCTCGTTATTTATACCATCGGGTCCAGGTGCTTTGTCTCTCCGTTGTGTGTCTATTGCTTTCTCTATTTCTACATGAAGGATTTTGGGGATATCTGAGGTCTCTGCCAAATTTATTTCTTCTCGCGAGGTGTCATTGTAATCATACAGTTCTTTGTAATAGGATGTTGCAATTTCTAATATGTCTTTTCTATCGTGGTTCCATTTTCCTGCCTTGCTTTTCATTTTTACTACCCAGTCTATAGATTTCGTTAGTTCCTTGTACGCTTTTTTGACACCACCCGTTTTAATTATGTGTTTTTCAATAGTCTCCATTCTATTTCTGTTCCTATCTATTCTTATGTTTTTCTTTATTTCTTTGTTAATTTCTGTAAGTTGTTTTCTTCTATCCTTTGCGTCTTTTGTGTTAACTAAGTGGCCCCTTTGTTCTAGCAATTCTATATTGGTAGTTGTAAGCCATTGTTTGTGTTCCCTATTGGTATTTGCAGCGAGTTTTGTTTCAGTTTTAATAATATTCTCTATCCAGTTGTATTTTTCCTGTATATTTAGGTTCTTTGTGTTTTCTTTAAAGTTTGAGAATTTATCTCTCAGGCTGGCTGTTAATTGTTCCATTTGATGTTTTCCGAGCTTTACCTCTACAGGTTCTTTTCTTGGTCTAGGTTTTCTTGGTTGTGTTGTTTTTAATTCTGCCCTGATTAACCTGTGATTGGTGTTGAAGTTGAATTGGTTAATGACTTTGAAGTTACTGAAATAGGTATTCTTGTTCGTCATGAAGAAATCAATTTCATTTTTCGTTTTCCCGTCTGGTGAGATCCAAGTCCACATTCTTTTCTTACTTTTCTTATATATAGTATTTAAAATAGTAAGGTTGTTTTCTAGTGTGAAGTTCATAATTTTTTCTCCGTTTCTGCTTCTGGTTTTGTTGCAGTATGTGAATGGGCCTAGTGCGTTTTCACCGGAACGTTTGTCACCAAGTTTGCCATTGAAGTCTCCCATTACTATTAAGTTTTTATGAGCGTGATCTCGGATGGCTTTATTTAATTCAAGATAAAATGTATCTATTGTTTCTTCATCTGACTGTTCTGTAGGCGAGTACACTTGTATAATAGACCATGAGTCTTGGTATCCTGGTAGTTTTAAATTCATCATTGCTGTGCGTTCCGAAATGCCTATAAATCCTTCTATACAATCTGTCAGGCGTTTCTTTACAATAAAGCCAACACCATGGTGGCCAGGAGTGGTGCCTATATGGTATAGTAAGAAATCCTGATTTGAAATAATTCTTTCTCCCAATCGTCTCACTTCGCTAAGGCCAACGATGTCCCATTTGATATGTTCTAGCGCGTAGGTTAATTCTGTTAAATTTTCTTCATTTTTCAAAGTAAGGGTATTTAGTGCTGCAATAAAGATTTTTTCTTTTCTCTTTTGGAATGTTGGAGGGTTGTGGTCTTCATCCCCCACGAGGACCAGTCGGATTGGGGGAGATTGTGTTTTTATGTTTTGTTTGTTTTCGTAGTTTGTTTGAGTTTCCGGTGTTCCGGATGTTAATTGCTATTGGTTCTTGCGTGTGGAAATATTGGTTAGAGAGTTTGATTTAATTCTCATTACTTCGAATGGGTTTGCTCTGTTATTTTTGAGAGAGCTAAGCGTTTGTTGCTTTTTGGGCTGAGTTTTTTGCGGTGACTGTGGCGAGGTGGATTGTTCCCTTTTCCTTTTATCGTTTTTGGTGCTGCTGGGTTCTTTAATTATCATTTTATCATATTTCAAAAAAGCTATGTTTCCTTTTTTCCTCTCTTCTAGTAATTGCGGTTGTAAAGCTTTCCTCTTTTCTAATACTTCTTTAGAATAGTCTTCTGATATATAAATTCCGTTCAGTTTCTTTTTGTTTTTCATAATTTCGTTCTTCTTCCATTCGCTTATGAGGGAACATAGTACAGGTCTCGGTTTGTTCTCTGCTTTTAGTTTTCCTAAGCGGTTTAATTTATTTATTTCATTTTCTTCTAAATTGATGTTTAAGTCTCTTTTGAAGTTCTCTTTTATATTCTTGAATAGCTCAGCTGTTGAGTTTTCGCCCTCTTCTAATCCAAAAATAATTAGATTGTTACTTTTCTTTTCCCTTATTAAATGTTCTATCTCCTTCTCTAATTTGCCGATTTTTTCTTTTAGTTTTTCGTTTTCCTCCTTGATAGGCATTAGTTTTTCATCCATCCGATCCATAATATTTTTTTAGTAAGAGATTCTGTTAATTCGATTGTCTGATTTTTCATTTCGCGTTTCATATTTTCAAATAATATTTCAAATTGTCCCTCCATAATGTCCACTCAATTTATGTGGAACGGAACGTAACAGTAAGTAGTAACTTTGGGGTTTCTTTTTCTGGCAACACTATAGTTAATACCAACCGAACCAAGTGACAGTTAGAGTGACATCAAAGTCTCCGTGACAATATAGTGACAGTTGAAGTTACGTGCAACTTAATGTCCATTTGAAATTTTCAAAATGGTGGTTGATTAATGTTCTAACCTCGGATGTTGTTGTGGATCTTCAATTTCACTTTACTGGATAGATGTAGAGAGAATTCGACGGATGATATTTCTGAATCTACCACGGCACCTGTTGTGTTGTTTTTTAACGGTATTTATGTACACATGTGGCGTAAAACTTTTTAAATCTTTAATTTACTAGAGGTATAATCACAACGCTGTTAGCACTTTGACAACCGGAACCGGAATCCAATCACATATCATTACATAGTATAAAACAAAGTCTCCTAATGTTTCTGTGTGTCTGTTCGCGATAAACTCAAAAACTACTGAACGAATTTTCATGTGGTTTTCACCAGTGGATAATTTATGAGAAAGGTTTTATATATAATTTGTCAAAAAAAAATATAGTCAGGGCGGGACAACGTCTGCCGCGACCGCTAGTTGATAATAAAAGAGTTTACTGAGTAAACAGCAGATACAGATACCCTATTGAATAGATATGTATTATCTTCAGAGATGTGAACGGTCCGACTCTCCGCGTGAAAAGGAACCTTCCAAAATTTTCGCTACGCCTATCATAGGTTTGCTTCGTATTATAGGGTAGCGCGTAATATTTATGTCAGAACAAATACGTTTTGACGGTAGAACGGGCATTTGTGCGACATACAAAAGATTATATGGTTACTGTGAGATATTCTTAGAAGATAGATATGTACCATAGCAGACTTTTCTGTACTACACTTTCCATATTAAAATATACAATTCCGTATTACATTATTTTGCTTTAACATTATAAGCATGTGAAAAATATATTAGTCGATTGCATCTATTGATCTACCTGTCTCTGATTTCCATTAATATAAAATAACATATACAAAAACCCCCTGAAAAAAATTCTCTGAATATGAACTGAACATATCGAATACAGTTGTGTACCTTAAAATAACTAAAGGAACACACAGCAAAAATATATGTAGTGAGTTGTAGTATTTATCGATATATTTACAAAAATCATTAATATGGATATAAATATTCCTTTAATTAATTGATTGTTTCTTGAACTATAATGATAGTTACATTATTGTAAAGTTTAAGCAAGTATTCAAGCATAGTGTCACGTGTAAGCGCAGCTTCGTTGAGTGTCGCTAGTGTAGTGTAGTGTAGGGGTGGCGCGGCGCAGTACTGGCTCGGGGCCAAACGGTCGCACTATGTATTCATGGGCGAATATTTTACTACCGTCGACATAATCGAATATCACCACCGTACTGTACATTTGTTCTGCATCATTAATAACCGGCAAAGACCGCACGCGCCTCCCGCAAGATATCCCCTTCGCCATTTTATTTTACATTATGCCTTCCTCGATATATTGGAGTTGGAGAATTGCATTCACTCGCCTATATTGACTCACTAACCACTAGTTCATTCCTCGAAAACCTGTAGTTTATACTAAAACCGTAGACTAAATTTCGATAAATCACGAGCTAAATTTACATTTTAAATAAAATTGCTTAAAGTCTTAAATTGTTCAAAGGTATTATTGCTATATATTTGCTAAGTGAATTTATTTTATTAATCCAGCAATTAGTCAACACGGGTCCTACTAGTACCAATAGGCAAAGTTTGTCTTATTACGTACCTTAATAAGTCTTGAATATAAAAACATTATTGAATAAAAAATATCTAAAGTAATCTTATATTTATTTTTTAGTGAACTTTATATGCTAGAGATTTAAAAAAATGGAAATAAAATATTGATTGGAAAAAAACAATCTCAACAACAGCGCCATCTACCGGATTCAACTATTACTAAAAATCATTAAAATCAAACAACATGCTGAGTCTCTTGTTAGAACTGTTTAGGGAGTTTTGTGGCAAATCAGAATCCATGGTCTGTGGTATTATTTCCCATTCACCTCTCTTGTGCACAATAACCAAATTATATTAAGTAAAACACCGTCAATATTATAAGCATATGGCTTTCCAAGATCCCACCAAAAACGTAGTACTACGTACATTTTTTAGATAAATATATACATTTAGTAACAACAAGGAATCTTTAACCATAAGAAATCAAGTAGAGTTTCTGTGAGTTACCATCACAACCTGTAATTAAATTATATTTATTCGCCTCTGTTAATGAGAACGGTTGCAACACGGTCCGACTAGATACCGTGAAGAGCCTATGTACGTAATTTAAAACGCAATAAATCGCACTGAGACGCTCGTAATTGCACGATTAAACAGCAAGCGCCCTCTGTCGCGGATGTACTGTTCTTAAAAATAATACGTAATAGTTTGTCTTTAACATTTCTGTTTAATATAACAGTAACAGTTTTTGTTATTCACCTTGTATTAATATAAAATACAAGAAATTGTGTAGAGACGGATGGCTGGTTGTTACTCTTTCATGCAAAAACGATTGAATTACGATATCACAGGCTTCTGCTAGTCTATTATATAAACATGTTTATTTTGGTTTATTAGATATTAGTCAAGAAAGTCTTCCATTTACTAGTAAACTCCTTAAAACACTTCTACAGTTTAGGAACTTACTCCAGACAAACAAGAAACCCTTTGTTTATATGTATAGAAATATTGTTACAGTAAAATGAACGTAGAATTTTTTATTTACATTATGCTGTACGGGTTCCCTGCCACTTGGATACACTTAATTTCGATATGTTGAAGCCCAAATGTCAGATTCATAAGTGAGACACAAATATTTTAAAAGAACATGAAGCATAAGGGCCTTCTAACGCATTTAATACATCTAAAACCAATAAGTAGAGAAAAGTACAAGAGCATAAAGTATAGGAGAAAATGATTTACGTCCGGTTATTGAGCCTCGTATCATATTTTATTACAATGTGGAATTGGGTTTATTTGAGGTAATACAATTGTCTGTGTCTCGTATAGTTAAGCTGGTAAACATTATATATATATATATATATATATATATATATATATATATATATTTCGAAAATTGAAGTGCCTGTTATATGTCCTCACTGACCCGGTTTTATCGTGACTTTTACATGTAAACTGAGGGCTTTGCAGATTATTATCCAGAAAACATATCACTGTGTTTATCCGTATTGATTAAGGAGCAATGATAAACGATAGATTAACGATATAATTAAAAAACGATAAAAGAAATGTAAACACAGTCACAAAATAAAATGAATTCAAATAAAACAATCGTCAAGAAATGTAAGTCACAGGCATCAGTTAATTTCTATAATACATTTGCAAATAGTAATCGATTTAAAAAATTCTGAATGTAATTCCGTAGGAAGCACTGTCGGTTAGGAAGTGTTAAGGTGTAAAAGCCTGTTCGTAAGTGCATCCGAGCGGAAGCACTCATTTGAATATCCGAGGTCCGACCGCGGAGGACGCGGCGCGCTGCCAGCGCCTCACAACTCACCAATTTGGTCGAAACGCGTTACTGCAACTTCAGGAACTGCTTCTCGCTGATTACATTTTGCACTGAATGCGAATACGAAAACTTGGTACACGTAACTTGATCGACGTAGGCACGGAGCGGGACGCGTTTACTGCGGCTATACTTTACGGAAAATATAGTTACAATTGAAACTGATCATCAATATACTCATCGTTGTATGTTATAAAAGAGAATATCTCTATTTGTGTTAATAATCGGTAATAGTTATAGTGATCAAAGTCATGGGATCGAAATTATATTAAGGCTGATTTGCACCAAAATGTCGGTTATTGTAACCGTTAAAGTTAACTATAACAATGACAAGAGCCACTAACAGTTACATTTAATAAAACCAGTTGCACCATCAAACGATTTGTAATAGCTAAAGTTATTAAGGTTACTGCGTAAATAATGTAATTAGTCCCAAAAATCAAAGAGGGTAACTACTAAAAATTAAAATTATTTGCCAAGTAAAAAATACCAAGTAAATTTTTTACTTGGCAAGTCTTTGTTATATCTGTCACCAGATGTTCATTGCGCGCAAAACTCAATGCGTTTTAATTACTATCCTTTGTTATTTACTTTGCATCTGTTTCCGTGAAGTTGTATATTACATATTTAAGAATTGATATCTATTGTTAATTCGGAGAAAAGTAACACAAGTATATCATATATTTTATTATATGTATATTATATTTTGTGGTGCATATTTAATTTTAAAAAGGCGTAAACAGAATAGTTCATACTTCATAATCAGCTGTTTTAACAAATGCTCTAAATACAAAGCCAATGCGTTTGCTATTTTTTTGGAAACCTGAAATCTGTCCAAGAATATTTTTTATCACAGTTTGCGAACCTATTAACTCCAGGAATATAAATTTGGAAATAAATGCAAATTATTTTTAAATGTACTAGTGTTGTCATAGAAAGAACAATTATGAGTTTCCCACAGGATTTCTTGTAGTAATGACATACATTTTAAAGTGTTTACTAGTAAACACGACAACTAATTCAAAAATTGACTTTAACAATAACGCTAACCGGCCAACATGGAGCGGTAATTGTTAACGTTAAATCGTGACGTCATTTTAATAATTGTCAACTGGTGCAACTGGTTTTTTGTCTAACAATAACTTAGCTGAATTTTTGACGTCAACGTTGACTGGTGCAACTTAGCCTAATTCAACAAAAAAAGAATAGAAGAGATAGGAATTTCCATTTTTGTATTATTCTTTTAGATATTGTTACTATATACCTATTTATAGTAACAATAATAGTAATATATATATACCTATCCACTCTATATAGAAAATGTATTATTAGATGAAAACTATGAAGGTGTGTTATTTTATGAAGAAAGATAGTATAGTGTATATGATGTGCGCGACGGGTCTATACTGGTCGTGCGGCTGGGACGCGCTGCGTCCGACACTCAATGAGAGTTGATTGCGAACCACCGCGACCGTACAACTCGATTATCGAACCCGATGTGTGCGATTAGCTCGTATTCTGTGTTTGGGCAACACTTCCACTTTCAATGCTCAGCACTTCGCTACCGTTGTATCATTACGCCGCCATATGGTTTAGTTAGCTTATATAAAAATTTGTACATAGTTGCATATAATTCAGAAGTTTTAAATAACAAGTTCCTGACAACTACAACAAATTCCTGAAGACAAGAATTATTGCCGCCATATTATATTCAGTCGTTTTCGAACCAAGGAACCGTGACGTGAAGTGTATTCTTCAATAAATACTTTAAGTTGTTTTTCTCAACATGTACTTTCATTTAAGTAATTTTGTGTTAAAAACTCGGAAGCAAAGTGGGTATTCTATTAAACGCAATCTGTCTCTTAAATTAACTATCTTACAAAGGAAAACGATACGCGAAATTAGCAAAAAGGAGTATAACGTTGCATCCAGGTCTTTCGAAAGAGCGATTGCCTTAGCAAAGTCCATCTTCATTGGCGGAATTGGTGAGAGACTGGTTCATCTTCCCTCTGGAACTCGGGCATTCTGATCTTTCGCCAAAGCCGCTCTAGGGAACTTCAGTCTGCCATCGTTCCCACCATTGCGGAAGGAAGACATCTCGTTGGCCTACGACGCAAAAGACAAAGCCTAACTTCTTGGCTGCCTTTTTGCGTCGAACTCGACTCTAGATGACAAGGGGAAGTCTTCACCGAACATAGCGCGTTGCAAAAGCTGCATGCCCAATGTGCAGTTTTTGCAAAAACATATACGAAAAAAGCTCTTCTTCTTAGACATCAGGAAGTCGAGTGGACTCGACGGGATTCCCGCAATTCCCGCATTTACCACGGTGAGTGTTCAGAGGAGTTATTTGGACTTATACCTGCCACTACATTCCACTATCGTACTACCCGCCTGAAAATGAAATTTCATCCACACCACCTAGATGGGTGGAGATCTTCTACGGTGAGGTTTTAAAGGTCGTTTCTGCCTCGTACTTCGACCCTGTAGAATCGACTCCCAGCGGCGGTATTTCCAAACAATTATGAATTGCAAACCTTCAAGAAAAGAGCGTACACTTCTTTAAAAGGCCGGTAACGCACTTGTGACTCCCCCGGTGTTGCTAGTGTCTATGGACGGCGGTGATCACTTACCATCGGGTGACCCGTCTGTTCGTTTGCCTCCTATAATATAAAAGAAACCAAATGAGTAATTACGTTTCAAAATAAAATAAATTAAATTTCAATCGCTTATATAACATGTTTTATTTTTTAAGATTTCCAATTTTTATACACTGAGAACGAAGTCAAATTTCGCCGTTCATAAGGTTTTTAGTTTTTTTTGTGATCTTCATATTTCACGAAAAATATAGGTAATATATTAGGAACGGCTAAAATTGGATTTAGCGTCTTTTGAAATGTAAGGACTCAAATAACGCCTTCTGGGTTACAAGCTACAATTATGTCCCAGTTATAAACCAGCTTCTACGTATGTAATTTTAAATTCATCTAAACAACGTAATTTCCACATTTCATTTCAAATTATGGTATATTTGCCAATTAGAAGGTGAAATTCAGCTGTTTCTGCAATTACTTTGCACTTGTCAAATACGTAATGAAGGAGCCGTCGGCTAGTAATTAAACACACATCACTTTAAGACATCGATATGTAGTATTGACCCGTTTCTGACCAGTCTCGTCTCCTCTCATGTCATCGACCGTCACATCACTTATATAGCTCCAAATATCTTGACATAAGGCTCGTTGTATACCGACTGCTATTTATTAACGCTACTAATTTGTGTATTTGTCTGGCAATTAACTTTTTTCTATTTTAATTTTTCAAATTAAAACTTATTTTAACAATGGAGGGCAAATCGACCTGGCTAGTGATAGCTCCTTAAAAATACCAATCGTATTATTTATATTATAACGTTATTTACTAACATTTACATTAATTATGATATACGAACATGTTAATTTCAGCGATTCGCAATTAACACAACCTCGTAGTGAACCATCTAATTTGTAATATTGTAATTATAGCAAAGTATACAATATCACCTATTAAACAAAGAAAACTAGTAAAGGTTTTTTTTTTTTTGAAGTCCCCTTTTGTCCTCAGACACAAATCTGAGATCTTTTTTACATTTTAAATATTTTTTTCATGTATGCTTTATTTCAAGTTATAGCCTCAATCTTTTGATGTCTTATACTAAGTTATAGCTATTTTATTATTATACTATACATTCTTTCTTAACGTATATAATTATATTACAATCATTATGTTGCAGTTTTTATACTTATTTACATTTTCTTATTATATTGTTTATTTTTAATTTATAATTATCCGATTGATTCATTGTATTCTACATTCCTTCATAACTTACAATTAATATTCTAGTAGTATTACATTATTCATCAACAGGCACGACACATATTAAATAATATCTTATCTATATTTATGTACACTTACACTATAATTTAATTATTCTTTAAAACATTTCATTTTCCATTAATCATTTACTTATTTACATTTGATATTCCATTTATATTAAAATTAAAATTCACATACATGTTAATTTAACACTTTCGGTTTTATTAGCCTAACGCTTTTATATAAAGGTGTGTTATGAATTGAATTGCCAGGTGTGTGATGAGTGTATCTGTCGTCTCCCCGCATTCTATGTGTAATCTGGTTTGTCCCTAGGACAGTAAAGCTTGTCCGAGTCATTTTATAACCTAGTCATTTTGTTTGATGTTTGTATTTTATTGTAGTTCTATTTGGTTCTCTATTTATCTATTAATAATATCTAGTTCTCTACAGTAAGCAAATCTTACATTTAGTTATTATCTAGTTATTTATTACTTATTTCGGACTCCTGCCACTTTTGCCACTTCGGCAAAAAATTTAAGCGTAGCTTCGGAGTGCTCAAGTGTCAAGAATGCGGGGAGATTGAGGGTACTCAGCCTCAACCCGGTCCTGACTTCGAGATCATACCTGGACGAACCGAATCGAGGACAGTCCATAAGAAGGTGGAGGACTGTCTCGGCAATACCCGGGTCGCATGCGCATGCGGGGCTTTCTTTCAGCTTGAACCTATGCAGGTACGCCGCAAAACCCCCGTGACCGGTTAACACCTGCACGTGGGAGGGAGCAAGGCTGATCTTCCCTAGAAGCTTGTGGGCTTCCAACACACTTGGAAAGAAAGCCCGCGTCAGCTCCCCCGTGGCGGAGGTCTCGTAGCGCTCCTGCCAGGTCCTTACTGAGACTTCCCTTATCACGCGTTTTGCATACGACACCGGAAACCGATCGTAGTCGGCTGCAGTTTTCTTGTGTGCGGCCCGTTTGGCTAATTCGTCAGCACGCTCGTTGCCGATCGTCCCGACGTGAGCCCGCACCCAGTTCAGGCGGACAGTCCCTCCTGCTGCACGGATCTCCCTAAGAGACCGCTGGGCCGCCTAGGCCAGACGGTGAGGCGGAGTCGGATTTGCCAGCATCTCCAGCGACGATCTTGAGTCGCTGTAGATGCTGATGTCCGAAGTTCCAGCCTTGTTCACCATCTGGATCGCCCTCAGCATCTCCGCCTGGAAGACCGTGCAGAAGGGTTATAGGCGAAATGTGGAGTACCTGTATTCACGCCCTTCCTTCCACCAGGTCAGAGCGGCTCCTACTCCACCGGCTATTTTCGAGCCATCTGTGTAGATTCCGGAGCCGCCTGAGATCGGTTCAGGAAGAGCTTCCAGGCACTCATACACTTCGCCCTCGCACTGGGTCGGATGCGGATACTCAGTGTAGCATACGGGGCGCTCCAACCCACGGCCGACCGCGATCTCGTCCAGAAGGTCCCCATGCTTTACACGGTACAGCTTGTGCACCTCTCCCGCCCGGATGTCCAGAGGAAGCAAGTCTGCCAATACCAACGCGGCAGTCAGAGACACTGTGCGATACGCTCTGCAGATTTTCTGTGCGAAGCCCCGCTGCAACCCGTCCAACTTTTTACGGATGGACAGTTTACTTGCTGCGGGGCCCCACACGTTCGCGGCGTAAAGCACAATCGGCTCGATGACTGATTTGTACATTGTCCTAATTACTTCCGGGTTTAGACCCCAGCTGACCTTTGCGGCGCACGCCAACTGCTTATAAATAGTGGCTGCCTTCAGGCACGCCGCAGTGGTGTGCTCCTGGAAAGTCAGCTTCTCGTCTATAGTCAGACCCAGCAGGCGGATGGATTTCTCCATTGACAGCTGGACTCCGTCCATGGTAATCACCGGGGTATCGTACTTAAGCCGCCGCGTCAAGACCATAACTTTGGTCTTGTGCGGTGCAAGCGACAGCTTACTTCGGAACGCCCAGTTGACCACGGTCTGCAGTGTCCTATTAGCCTCTTCCTGTAAGGGCCCGACTTTCGACCCGGAGAACATCAGAACAACGTCATCCGCCAACGAGTAAAGGTTAAGCATTAGCGCCACGACGCGACACGAGAACTGAGCTATGTAGACATACGTGAATGTGGTCACCCTAATTCGTAATGTTTGGCTTGCCGCTAACAAACAATATAATTGGTCACAAAGCACTTCAGGGGCGGTGTGCGCTGCGCGGAGCGGCATGACCTTGTGGGAGACACTCAGCTGTTTGCACAAACTATAATAATGTATTACTAAAGCTGATATATGCTATGATTTGTTGAATGTAAATAATGTGATTAATTTAACTTATACTGTTCTGTAATAAAAATCTATCGAGATTTCTGTGCGTCTTAATGTATAACACAAAAGTGGAATTCAACAATCATTTCGACGTCTGTAACACGAGGTTGAAACGTGTAAAGTCAATGAGTCCTTAGTTATTAACATTTATTCTGTTTCTCCTGTAGTTGTCTCACGTACTATTTTTAATTATATCTTTCATACAATATATTTTTAATTGAACTGTCTTTATTTTAATATACCGAAATCGAATTGTTGCTTAATTAAGCTCGTGTATTAAGTAGAAACCACAACCAATGAGTGCAGCGCGTGTCTCGTCCCGCGCCGCCTCTCACCGCGCGGTACACTCGCGCCGATCATTCTGTCGCGTCGCTCGGGGACATAACAAGCACAGTTTACTATTTAAAAAGCAATTACCGACAAAACTAGTGCTAATTAAAAAGAGATATTCCATAATGGTCTCACATGAGAGACACCGCCGCCGCGTTGCGCCGCCGGCGTTATACAAACAATCTATAAAAGTTTTTACATTGTTATTTACAATCCACTGATTAAAAGAAACTATTTTGTTCGTGGTTACAAGATATTATTATATTTTATACTATTAGAGAAATGGTAAAAAAAGGAATCATTTTTAAGTAAAAACATGTTATTGCTGCTTTTTTTTTCAAACGTGTCTTTGTCACAACATAATTTAAAATCTAAATATCAATGTTACTTTACACGTCCTTATTATTCCTTATTAATTAAATAATAATTTAGTAAATGTGAATGCGAGTTTGTTTGTTACGCTTCCACGCCTTAACTACTGAACCAATTATCATGACATTTTCCATTTACGTTGCCAAAAGTACAAGTTTCGTCTCTAAAAAACTGATTCCGACTCTACAGTAACGCAAGCGAAGAGTCGTGGACAAGCTTGTTTGTCATAAACCAAAAATTTACTCACTGATAGAATTTTCACTATAATACGTGAAAAACAAATCGGTCCAACATTCCTTTTTACATGTCTCAGTTTTATAAATATTCTATGTTATAAAATAAAATACTAAAAATGTAAAGCATATTGCGTAAGTATAAAATTATAACTAATAAAATAATTATGTATATAGGAAAGCTATTCTATTTGTCTTTTAATATGAAATCATGGCGTATTTTATTTTGGACCAAAACAACATGGATTCCTTAACTCGGACTCGAAAGTTCTCTATTCACCAGCATATATAACATAACACCTGAATAAAAAATAATTCATGTAACTACAGTGATTTATGATGAGGTTATGTACAAAAATGTGGGTTTTCTGATTTAGTCTACTTTTTAGGAATTCTGAGAAAAAGTCTAATAAGATTATGCAAAGCTCCCATAAACTTAAAAGATAATATCGTAGAAGAGGTGCACGGACGCGACCTCATATCCTCGTAAGTAACTGATGCAAGTACCGCAAAGCGCGGCATACCTCGCACACCGCACGGAAACTCGCCTTTCAATTCCAACCCGCTCTCTATAACATATTGGTATTATTCGTGGCGTCTGTGCATTCACTGTATCATCAATCTATTCAATGTTCTAGTATTTCCTTTAAATTTCAACCTCTAGTTTATCGCAAAGATTCAGAACAATTCTTTCAATCAATAATCGCCAGCAATTCAGGAAATTGAACCCTTTTCATAGGACACATCTACATTATATACGGAATCGTTTTGCAAAACTCGTGCTTCTAGCACCATCGATCGTAACAGTCAGTAATAGAAAGCTTTATTAAGTAAATTTTCCAAAGATAATGTTCTAGCAAAGTAATTTCAAATCAAATAAACACATCCGTTATATAAAGAAAAATATAAACACGATTATTGTGAGTTTAATAGGTTCAGTAGAATCGTATAGGTTTTTCTTTCAAGCAAGTGCACCTGGTAACTCATTCAAATAACCCGTATCTAGATGTATACAGGAGGTGATCGCTTAGGTTAATAAGCGAGAATTTTGGCGCCCCGCCAACGCACCAGCCGCACCAGAGTTATGAACACTGCACAACAGCGCAGTCGACCGTGATTAAGTTCATTTCTTACTGCTGCTGCCTCCAGGAACTACGTTTTTAACGGATTCCCACTGCCTCTACGACATAATAAAGAAATATTGCCTTCTGATATCAATTGAAATCTACTGAGCTAATCTACTGTACAAAATTTATATTGTGGTTTTCATTGTGCATTACTTTTAATCTTTTGACTAAAAACCACTGACTGATTCTAACAAATTGATCTAATTATTAGTTACATTACGTTATTGCTTTATTTTTACATTTGACACGTTTCTCTCTATCTAGACTTGTAAAAAACTCAAAAACCAATCTAAGATATTGCACCCTCTATTATTTTGTAATCCTATTGGAATCTCCTATTTTATGGGATCCGTCAGGGCTCACGTATCTGTCACCGCTGATGATATAATATCGAATACCATTGCTTAAAGTAAACTAAATGCATTTCTGATGTAAACGTAATCTTATTTCAGAGTGAATATAACAGATCTATGTTTATCTATAGACAGACGCGTTATAATATTACAGTTCGTTCCGTTTTCACTTCGCGACATAAATCGAGGAACGGTGAAAAAAGCCGTCACATAAAAGCGTACCGAGAAGGGAATACAGAATAATTCGTGGCATTAGAACATACATCGTGGCTGGAACGTGCTTCACACGCGGAATGCACTCGCTCCGTAATCTGAAGCTAAACAAGACCAATATTATCTTGTGTTTATTTGAAAAAAATCATATTAAGGCGTTGTTTTTATTTCACAATTGAATCACTCATTTGAAGTGTAACATTACTACTACTAACAGTGTAACTATAGCTTTCGAATGACATCACAAACACTCGAGCCAGCCTCCTCTCTCTGTACGCATTTCCCAGTAAGAAACTCATAAAGCGCCAGTGGAATGTTGGGTTCCGTTATTGTTGTAAATGGTATTTTATAGAAAATTATGGATTCAAATGTATAAAAATAATATAAAACTATATGTAAGTTGAGATGATGTATTTCCAAGGGTTTCCAACTCCGAGACCGCGGCGTACAACACTCGTACAAAGGATTTATGGTGCGCACGTGAACATTGTTTCGATGAAAAATGGTATTACAGCCGGCTCCGTAACGAACAGGCCGCGGCGCGATGCGACACCTAATCCTTACATTATTGGCTGCTCTGACAAATACCCTGATGCACTACATAATATATTCTTGCAAAAGCATTACTGAACGCAACATTTTCTTGTAATAATTCGGAATAAGACGCGTCGTATGACACGAGTATCGTAATATGTTTTGTTCAATAAAGCTCACTAACACAACCAGAGTTCAGTTTTATACCGTTTTTAAGAACTAGCTAAATTGGCTCTAATATGGTATTGCTAAATCTTGCTTTCGCACAAATTATATAATTACCAAATCCAATAAAAAAACATTTTTTATAACCTGTACATAAAAACAGTATTTTTGAACACTAAAGAAATATTTAGAAAAATTTAAATTTTCCACAAACATGATCTCGTAATGACAGCATAATAAAACAACGTGGTGACTCATAGATACGCAGAACAGCCATGCATTGAAACTGTATCGCTCTGAATGTTCTAAACTAATAAACTTAAAAATAGCATGCCTCGAAAGATTCCTCTACTTTTAAATGTTGTCGGTATCATATATCAAATTTAAATTGCATTGTAGTTTCTAGATATATCCGCCACTTCGTTTGAGCTGGTCGTTACCTTAACAATGCATTTTATGTACAGATGATGTACAGGAGAAAAACAACAAAATTTAAATGTGTGCGCTCAACGACAGGCCACATTATTTTATTTATTTACATATAAGTGAGCCATCGAAGTCAAATCTATCTTAGACGTCGAACCCACTTTTGGTTTTGGTGTATGGATAACTTTCTTATACCAAAAACGCATTTTTATAAAACAATATTTTGTATTAGAAACATGTCTCCTAGACTCTAGACCAATGGTTGGCAAACCGCTTCACTGCAGTTCTTTCTAAAACTAAGTAGTGTTGGCACGAAATATTTTTTTTATTAACATGCCTTGTAACTTGACAATTTGTTTTTGAAACGCAACCTTACAGAAAAGAAGCACTTTTTAGAAAGCCACAAGAGCAGAGCTAGTCCATTGTATAAAAAAACATATTTAGCAAATACAAACACGAGAGTGTAATTTTAATCTTGATTATTTTCATAAAAATATATCTACAAAAGCTAAACTTAAGTTTGAAAAACGGCTCTTTGAATAAACTTCATTTTTGTATTGTTTATTTCTGGCACTGTCGTAGACCAATAAAAATAAGTTCCTTTACACTATTCCCATAACAAAGTTCAATATATTTTCAGTTAAATGTTTTTAAATAACACACAAAAAGTTAATGTAATGTAGTGGTTTATTAATGTAGAAAGCAAAGCCGTAGGTAGTAATAAACATGTAATGCAGACCGTTGCGTCGCGTTGGACAGTAAACAACATTGTTTACGTATCGACATCTCAGCAGCTGCGTCCCTCCAGTGCGATGCCACCATCCACATTGATTATCGAGTAGTGTCCTTGGAACAAAGCATCCGTATATACTCTGGTTATACATACACCGTCCCCATTCGATGAATTTGTAAACTCTAATAACACATATCATAAACTTCGTCCAAAACGATACTTTGCTACAGACAAACTAAAGCCGACTGTAATACGATGGCATAAGAAATATATATAACAGAGGACATTTAGTTTTTATAGTACTGGATATATACTCTGAATACCATACATCTATTTAATGAAATGTTTAATGTCCTTATATCGGTAAATGTAAAAGCATGGAATTTTGTAAGAACTTACTAGCATAACCGAGATCAGAACTAAGGATTTTTGAAAATCATCCCCTTAAAAGATAAATGATGATATTTCAATATTGTTATTATCAAAGTTCATAGAAATTTCGTATACCTAATATCAATTAGTTCAAACGGCTCAATATGACATGAAGGATATTTTATTCAAGTGAAAATCTCTTTAGGCGCGTGGAACGGTATTTTTGGCAGAAATATATAATTTCTCATCATTACATGCTAGTAATGAATGACCGGTTGTATTGTGTTTGGACGGTTTACGTCAGACTAGCGACGCATAGTATAGGGGCCGGCGTACATCTAATATTGACATTTTGTATTGAGCTTGTGCAGTCTATCATTTATTTATTCATCATTTAATTAATTAATTAACTGTATAAAAATGCATATTATTATTGTTCGGAGTTCTAATAGATGTGAAAATAAGACCAGTGATAATAATTTAAATGTACAGTTTATGAAATTTAAATAATTCACACTATCTATACATGTTATAAGAATGTAAATCTAACGTGTCTGTACTTTTTTGATTTTCGTAAAAAAAATTGTTGCAGATGTCTAGGAATAAGTAATAGAATATATTTCAATCATTTTTGAAAATGTCTGTCTGTATGTTTGTATGAACACACATCGCTCCTAAAGTGCAGAATTCACAATAAATTATATAGCATATCTTCGGGAGTAAGTTAGTCTTTGTTTTATTAAAATGGGTCCACTCCATCAAAAGTTATTGTAATTTGAATGACGGCTCGAGTAAGTACGAGAGAAGAGTAGTAATCTATACTAATACTAGCGGGCCGGGCGGACGTTGTCCTGCCTTTAAGTCAACCGCAGCGCCACCTACCGGGTCCAATTGTGAATCTAAACCATTCTCGGATCCACTGGAACACGCACACAAAATTTCATCAAAATCGGTCCAGTCGTTTAGGTGGAGTTCAGTCACATACACACGCACACAAGAAATATATATATTAAGATTATAAAACTTATTGTTTGGTTGAACGCGCTAATCTTAGGAACTACGGGTCCGATTTGGAAAATTATTTCAATGTTAGATAGTTCACTTATCGAGAAAGGCTATAGGTTATATATTATTAATTATAAGACCTATAGGAACGGAGCACCGATTAAAAATGTTTCAAAATCGGGTTTTTTTTCCTTTTGACAACTTTGGCTGCGTGTTAGCGTTAGCCCAAAGTAACTATTCCACGCGGACGAAGTCGCGGGCAGAAGCTAGTAATTAATATAACATTCAAAAGAGAAACAGAACAGACAGTTATTCTATTGTATTGAGTTTTCAGTTCTGTCGTGTATCCTTATGACTGCCTCGATGTTTTATTATTAAACCACTATAACTTTGGAATAAAATCGTTTGTACAAATATCAATGGAAGGTTGTAGTATCTCGCGGAGTTGGGAACAGGCGACGCGCGTCACGTTCCGGTGCGGTGCGACTGTTTTGTTTTCAAATTCATATATTCAGCTTAACCTCGTTACACGCCCTTAATGAACACTGCCTCGTTGAATAATTTATATTCTCTTGCGTACAACATCTCGTACTTGGTAATCCTACGAATTATTCAGTCCAATCTATTACTACCTTGATATTACACGGTATTCGTGTCACTAGATAGAGGTATCATAACTAAACGTTGTTGTCACTTCCGTCTATAATAATATTCAATTTGATTGTCATAAAAATACGAATGTACTTTACGCTTGTGTAAACAATTATATAGCAAACAACGGATTGCTTGAACTCGACGCATACTTACCTGTTGCATTTTATATATAGACTAGCTGTGCCAGCGACTTCGTCAACGTGGAACCTGATGTACAAAACAATAACTAATAAAGTCATCTGAACGTATTTACTCAATTTGCTTATCTACTTTTCTCTCATACTTAAGTCATGGCGCCATTAAAATTACAATAACTTTTGATAGAGTGGACCGACAAAGACTAAGTTACTCCCGATGATATGCTTTATAATTTTCTTATATAAGATTGTATTGTGAACCCAGTACTTTAGCAGTGATGCGTATTCATACAAACAGACAGACAGACAGATAGACAGACAGACATTTCTAAAAATTATTGAAATGTATTCTATTACTTATTCCTAGACACCTGCAACAATTTTTTTCACGAAAATCGAAAACGTACAGACACGTTAGATTGCCATTCTTATTATATGTATAAATATATATTGCTAACTACATTCATAAATGACTTGCTATTGTTCGTTGTCTCGTTCACTCGAAAATACTTTTGGCATTCCCGAATAGTCTCTATCTTATCTGGCTGAATTATGGATTGTATTTTATTTTCATCTATTCAATTTGTTGTTACAATTAAACCCTACGAAAAGATAATATAAACAAGAATAAAGAACTAAAAAGGTTTTATAAAAATATCTCTACACCGCGCCGTGACTAAGTGGCTGTGACTTTGTTGAATTGTACTAAACTGTGATTACGTATTTGAATTCAAATTCGATATATCTATTTAATTTTCATTGATGTTTATTGTTAACTTGTTTTCTTTTACTGAATCGTCATCGAATTCATTTGTCTAGAGCGCCGTAGACAAAGGCGACACACGTCCTGTAGCGTAGCGTCCGGTAGCCTAGTGTCACTTGCTACTCTAGTAACAATCATTCCACTTATAGACTGGTCATTTTCCATACTCATATGCTCAAACAAAAAAGGAGTCAAACTCCCAATGTATGATAAAAGTAACGTGTTTGATACCGGGATCTTTATTAATTGATTACAAATTTTCTTCACATGGTTTTTAGAAGACAACTTAGAATATGAGTCCTGTATATGTTGTTCCAGGAGGAACTGCGAGACAACATGACTGTGAGTGTGATGAGCTTCGTGCCGACGCTGGACGACGACGGGAAGCCGATCACATGTCGAGCTGAGAACCCCAATGTGACTTCACTCATCATGGAGACCTCGTGGACCATCAACGTCGTCTGTGAGTTTATTCTTAATTATTTAACTTTTCCCATAGATTCAATCTAAAGTATGTGGATGATGTAATTTTTGTACTAAATTAACATAGTCTTTGGTAATAGCATCTATGCAACAAAATTTGTTTCTGTCCGAGGCACCAGACACCCTCATCTAGTTCGCTCTTCGATTCAATAGTTTCCAAACCTCTTTCATATAATAATAGTCCGTTATTTTTTTTTTTTGTTTATTTACGTTTATCACTTTATGTTTAAATATCTAATATAATTTAAATATTAAGGGTTCTCACTGACTTTGAAAATTAACCATTTTAATGATTTATAAATTTCAATGTTAGTTTGTAACAGATTTTCAATTTTAAGAGCGGTAGCTGCCATTAGAAAAAGCTCTACCACCAATGCTATGATTTCATCGCGATGTTTTTCATTACGAAATACTTAGGAATATTGTAGAAGTACAACTCACGCAACGAGTGAGCTATTATTGCTTTAAATTAGTAGTTGGTACGTTATAAAAATCAGAATTTTTTTATTGACACAGTTCCACCAGTAGTAAGGTTACGACTAGGCAGTTCGTTAGCTGCAGGCGACATTAAGGAGGGCGACGATGTTTACTTCGAGTGCCATGTTCGAGCCAATCCTCCCGCCAGGAAACTCTCCTGGTTACATGATGTAAGTGCCAACAATATATTGATTTTAATTCAATAAGAGACCGTAGAATTTCGGGATCAATTTATAGAGAGAATTTTATAGAAAATATATTTGTTTTTTTTAATGATATATTTCTTAGAAAATGCGAAACTTACCGATTGATGAATTAACCTCTTAATAGCATTAAATTATGTTATACAGACGGCAACAGTTCTACAAAGTTCATGTAGTGAATAATGTTTATTATTAAAAAATATTTAAATGCATTGTATACAGTATACGAAGTAAGTAAGACACTCGTAGAATGGTCAATAGAACAGAACACGAGTTAACTTCTAAATAAAACAAGAGCTCATTACATATTTAAAGCAACATTTAATACAAATTGTTCACATATGTTGTACTATAATAATATTCTGGCTAATACAAACGTTATAACATGTAGTTTTTTGAAAATTACGAACTTAACTCATAGACTCATATAAAATACGTTGCTTAAAAAGCTTCGGTATTTGCATCTGCATCGCATCACACGGCTATACGGATAAAATCTCCAAGCTTAAAAATAAAATTCTATAAAACTTATCACGGAAGCAAAGTTAAACTGCTAACTAACAGTAGTTGCGTATTTTTTTTTACTATAGGTGTTAAAATTCAACATTCAGCAAGAAATAAAACTAAATATTTGAAACACTTTGACATAGTTTTATACTTTACGACGGGTTCAAGCGCGTTTCCATTGAGTAGGTGTTTTTAAGATCATTATTTCTACCACGGTTTTAACTTTCTCGCATATTACAGAGTCAATAAAGCGCATAATATACAATTCTATGTGTAGTCTAACAAATAAGAAATCAATTCGACAAATACATTCTAAGTTTAGATCTATTACAATTAAAGTAGATTGTATCTCGCATGTATTGTAGTATTTATGTAAATCAAGAAGTGTGATTTATTCATTGATATTGACGAGAGGCGCGGGAATATTGCATCGGAATACTATCGGCCGATAACTTTCAATTCGAAAAGCGATATGCCTATTAATATGCAAACTGGACTCCGGTTTTTAGTGAAATTTATTTTTGGCGCCGCGCGGCCCCATTGTTGTCATACACTAAAAAGAAATTGACTCGCGTTTACGAATATTTCCAACGATGTATTTTGGTGAACTTCAAGCGTAAATAACTGCACGCTACGTTTGACTTACATGAAAATTCAATGTTATTTGCTTTGTAATCTCTTTTATTTTATATGTTCGCAGCTTATATCAATCATTATAATATTTAATCCCAGAGATTTGGAATTTCAACGTCTGTTTTATAGTTCTTCAACAGTCGCTTTATCCAAATGAATTGTCATTTCAACTATTTTAAACACTATAATCGAATATTTTTTAAATCGTTGACAAAAAAACTCTTTAATTTGGATCTAGGAAATTCATGTTTATCTTTCAGGCAAACATAAATACAAAACAATGTAAGAATTTATTAATAGTAACATGGCGCGACCGCTATCGGCGCCTACTTAATCTTTTATATATTTTAAGTTCATAAAATAGTTGTTCGCTTTGATCGTCTACTCACTCTTGTATTAAATAATGACATTTTATGATTATAAATAGCAGTTTGTATATAACACAAGATATTCTTCATAAAACAAAAATTATACTTAGTTGTAAAAATTACCAGAACAATATAGAGTTCAATTAATCATAAACCTACATATTGTTAATATTTCTTGTAACATTGAATTGTCAATGAAATATCAAGAGTTATAGCGTTATTATAAAACACAAAAATAATAGGCTGGGGCTTATATTCGAATACATTTCCACAGACAATAGAATGAGTCGGTTTTCACATGCGTAAGCCGCGGAGGCGCATGCGGTCGCGTGGATGCCAGAGGAGCAATAGGCGACAGTCGCACGGTCCGATAATCGCTTTGTGTACATCATTTTAATCAGCGGTATACAGACGGGACGTTTTTTTGTCGTGCCACCCTTTCAGGGGTAATCAGTCGCGCGTCGTTACATGGATCGTGACACGCGCCGTCCACCCTAGAGCTCTGTTCCCTATTGTTTTCACCTTTTTTCTCTCATTGTTGTCCATGTTTCAAATAGGATTCTTTGTGACATTGTGTTTATCTGTGGGACGTAGGCGCTCGCGCTCGTATCTATACTAGTATTGCTCGCTCGGTTCGCGAGGATTTTACTCTGTACTCCGTGATTACTTGCTTTTGTGTATTATATACTTTTTAATGTGTATTATATTATTAATACGTACTTAATTAGCACGGGTTTTTAAATTTGAATTTAATTAGTAATCGAGTCAGCAGAACGTTCTTAATTGTTTACTTTACAAAATGGGGATTTCCTGGATAATGTATCTCGGAGTAAAGTGGCCGGAGAACATGGTGTCGCAATACCGAGTGGTGCTCGTAGACGTTATTCATAATGACATGCGCTAGTCGACGGGGCGTCCACTTAGCGTGTCCGAGCTATGAACCACTTACATCAGCCTATTATGTCGATCCTTTTCAACCGGCCGCCGACGACGAGCATGCTAATGTTGAATAATTAGCAGTCCCGACGGACGCACCACCACTCTCTGGTCACCTCCGTTGTGACGTCAAAAAGTTTCAACGTATGAATTATGTTGGAAAATTGCGTCTCTTTCACTGATTACTCTCCGCGGTATGTTATTCATCAACACTTTCATAATTATAAACTAAAAGGTAAACTGGTTGATACTTGTAAAGTAAAAAAACGTTCGTCTCTGGGCTGCACCTGCCGGCTGAACACCTCAGCAACGCTCAGTGATCTATACAGTGCAGGCAAAATGTATTACAGGGTGTTTTATTATTCATACATAAAATAGATTTTGTATATAATGAAATGAAAATAATTGTAATCAATGTCATGAAAGTATTTAATTATATGAAATTCATATTTTTCTGAACTATATCATGTATGAAATAAGTGGATATATCAAAGATGGCTTTTCTATTATGAAGAAAAACATTTCTTCGCCTGGAACTACCAACGCAAAGCAACGTGACGCGAGCCGCTGGGAAGTCTGCGAACACCGTTGCAAACAATTTCTTTTACGCATAACGCGGTATCATGTTCTCTCCTCGCATGTTTATACTTTATTACTATGTGAAAAAAATAAAAAATTACAAAATTATATACAGAGAATGCTTGAATTGTTAAAAAAAATTAAACGTTAATATGGTATATTTGGCGAAAACATAAATAAATCACAGCGTGCAGTTTGTTTTACGATATGTATTGGTCAGTGACCTAGAGCACGCGTCCAAGAAATGCGACCTATAACTTGTACTGAAATGTGACGTAACACGTGACCCATCCAAAAATATTCAGGAACAGTTAACTACTATTAGTACTATCAGTATATTACCAGTTGCTTATACAGTTATTATTCATATAAGTTCTTCGATAATCGATTTTCTTTTGCGTTTACACACTAACCTCTGGTGCTGCCACTTGATTGAAAAAGTTATATTTGTATTCTATAGTGGATTTATTGAAGAAGGTTTATTGGTTGTCTAATATCACGATATGAATCTTAGAAGCGGCGCATTTACCATACAAATTGTAGGTCAGAAATTACTCAATGCGAGAACTAAGTAATATTTTGGGCGGGCCGTGTGTCGCGGAGAGCGTGGCGGCATTACCTGTAAGTGAGCTGAAACCACGAAGCTAAGCTAGTATACTGGAATAAAAATATTTTAATCTACTAACGCGCTTACAATGCAAAATGCATTAATACATTTTCAAGTCATAGTATGAGTACACGTAAGAAATAAGTATATAAGTAGCAACATTATTAATTCATGGAAGATAAAGTATCACGCGTTACAAAAAATTAAATTAAATTATATTTTTCGATAAAAAGGTTATTTCCATTTAAATATTCCATTTTTTTTTTCTTGAACTGACAAGGCTTTTGACCTGGTAAGGTCTTAACAGCTTCACCGGACTATTAAGGCGAGTGCTGAAGGCACTCAGCCGATTTTATTTTGGCAACTAGCTCAAGGATGTGCGGCACACCTCGGCTTGGGCAGTTGCCTGTTTTATGCAATTCACGACCTATCTGAGCTAACCTAAACTAAGCTACCTATTCATACGTATATGAGTTATTGAAACATTGCATGTGTACCAAGCATGCAAGCCTCAATAACTCCTATATGTATTTTGTGTCGGATAAATTTCTTTAAATATTATAGTGGACGCTACTTTGCACTTCGGCTTGGAATTGATTAAACACTACTACGTCTAAACGTGTTTCGCTCCATCACGAAGCATCTTCAGATCGATGTTGACTCTTCCGATGCGAGCGGGCGAGTGACTCTGCGATGCTCGGTGATGGAGCGAAACACGTTTAGACATAGAGTAGTGTTTAATCAATTCCAAACGGAATTGCAAAGTAGCGTCCACTATAATATTTAATGATGGATTTCCGCAAAGTAACGCCTTCTTCAATCAAATAAATTTCTCTAAACTACATAAGTTTGGATAGGGAAAAAATAAAGGTATAACTCATCCATTTAGGGCTCGGTGCTGCTTACGTCCGTAGGCTTTACCCTCGAGACCCTACACGTGACCCCCGGGTGGTGTGGGTTGGAGTTGCTCACGTCTGTAGGCTTTACCCTCGAGACCCTACACGTGACCCCCGGGTGGTGTGGGTTGGAGTTGCTCACGTCTCTAGGCTTTACCCTCGAGACCCTACACGTGACCCCCGGGTGGTGCTAAACGAGCAGCTCGTCAGGTGGTAGGGTTTGGCCGCGGCTTGTCACCACCCTCTGCACTGTGTCATACCACCAAACGATTAGTCGTATTCCGGTGTGTGGTGTGGAGTAGCCAAACTGCAGGGAGAAAATCTTTTTTGGATAGTAGTGAAGCGTTAGTCAGTCGTTTTCAGTATTCAAGTGTCTGTACGCCGAGTTTCTCATTCTGGATGCTAGCGGGATCCAAAGCACGGTGCACCGCTGGCCGACCGCAGGTTGTAGGGGGCCCAAGTAGTAAGTTAGCCACCTATGTAAGGCTGCCCCGCCGCCTCGCAAAAAATCCCGGAATGCTCCGCCGTGCCGGTTGGCGACCGGATGGGAGGACCCGACGGCCATTTTCAGGGGGGTTTGGGCGACCCCGCAGTCTCCGAATGAGCCACTCATTAACGATGCATTGCTTGAAGGCTGCTTGATCGGACACGCATTACCTCATCCTCTAATTATTCTCCTAAAATTCACTCTACAACAAATAAGAAGAAGTCTAAATACAGAAGAAAGGTTGAACAGCGGCAGCACTTCCTCCCACTAAAACTGCACTTCACCAACATTCAGGGTCTACACTCTAACCTTAATTCAGTTCCCCGTCATCTTGAAACTGTCAAACCGCACCTACTCTTTCTGACGGAGACGCAGATATGTTGCCCAGACGGTGATGCCTACCTTAATTATCCAGGGTATACCTTGTATACGCATGCTTCCCGTTAAGGAGAAAAATTGTGTACATTTTCTTTTACTCAGCCGACTTCATCATCATCAACGACAGCGATACATCATCACAACCTGATGGAAATTCATCAATCAATCTGACACGGTGGAGGATATTAAAGTATATGCATTTAATTTTTACAGTTCTTAGCTGGAATCTTACCAAAAGTAATCGTAAGACCCGTCTTGGATTTCCTCGTGGTAGACGGTAGCAGAAAGGTACCAAGATTACTTCGATGGCGGGTATGCTATATAGATAGACACGTAGGTACCCTGACTTTGATAACACAACTGCGATATGTATATTTCGGCTTATAAAGGCTTAAAAAGTACATACTAATATTTATTTATTTGTAGTAATGTGCATTCTCACAAAAAAATTGTCTCGGAGAGAGTTCCTTGAAGCGTGTTGAGACCTGAAAAATAAAATCAAAACAAACGCGAACGGACGGTGGGTCACTTCGTATTGTGACATAGGACGCCGAGGCGACGGGCGGCGAGAGTAACTCTTAACGGCCCACTGGAGGGCTACCGTTACTGCCTTAGATAACAGTTTAGTTACTACAGTAGAAGGAACGGCCTCATCATAATATTATTACGATATATTTTGTTGACTCCTACTTGTAACGAAACATTTCGGTTGTATCCTTTGAGATACCGTGCGGCTAACACAAATAATTCCACATATTTGAAAAGTATCACCAGGCAGTATCATATAATATCAATGTCAAGTTAAGAAAAATATTTAATACAACACACATTTTCGTCGTGAAAATCTAACATTCAAATTGAGGAAAACGTTCTCTGAAATATTTAAAAAAATCTAGAATTAAATTTATATGCCATGCTAAATTTAGAGATCTGCGTTGAGTATTATGAGTTGATTACTGAATAGGGTTTTTATCGGTTCATTTGTTTCCATCCAGCCAAGATTGATAATGCATAAAATACGTCAGCCCCAATGCAACAAATCATCATCATCAGCCTGTAAAAGACCCACTGCAGGGCCTTAGGCCTCCTCCCAAAGGAAGATATGGGCATAATCACCACGCCAGCCCACAACGTATTGGCGATTTCAAACTCTGAGAAATCCACACTTCTATATATTTCCCACTTACAACATTTCTCAGGTTCAGGTTTCCTCACGATGTTTTCCTTCACCGACAGCCGATAGTGTTACCTATTTAAATTAGTAAATGTACGTGAATTCCGAAAAATTCGTTGGTTCATACCGGGGTTCGAACCTGCGGACATCGAATTAATATTCCACCGGTCAAACAACTAGGCCACCACGACTTACTTTGCAACAAATGAAATGATCAAAATGAATCATATCAAAGAAATTAATTAATAAAAAGTCTTATTGAAGTAACTGGACGACAATGCAACGGTAGTCCGTTACGGCAATATGGTGTCAAGTTTCTGTACCATTCGGTTCTGAAATATTTTTGATTTTGTCAATAAACAGTTTATAAATAAAGCTATCAAAAATTTAAAAAAAAAGTTATATTATATTGAGTAATAATAAAAATCACACAATATAATTAATTATATATATATGAGCGCGCGACCGTGCTGCTATCTGGTTTCAATGTAAGTAAGTAACAAACTAAAGATTCATTATCTGTAGTGTCATCTATCAGCTAATTCCGAAGCTAAATAACACATATTATTAGCAACTCTTTATTATAAAATATATAAAAGTACGAACGGAGTTCAAGTCTTTTGAATAATGAATACTATTAGCTACCATTAATTCTTGTTGGAGATTTCAATATTAATTGTCGTTTATAAGAATTTCAACCATTGATTGAGTTTTTAGGTGATAAACTAAATCTAATGATGAATAATACTCCAGTTCAATCAACAACAAGATATTGCTCAACTATTGATGCAGTTTTCTCAAGAAATTAAGAAACTTTGCAGAATAGAATTCATGTTTCTCATTTCAGTTATCATAAACCAATCATATCATATTTGAAGTATGATAGTAATTAAATTATTGATTAAAAATGTGTAGTGGTTGACGATAATAAATGTATATATGACTAGTGTTACATCATCAATAAATGCCTTTTTAAATTCTCATATGATGTATTTATTTTTAACTTAATCGCCATTTCTTATAATGCCAAAGAAGTTTTACTTAAGTGCGTGTGACGGTTACACGCACTCATTTTATTTTTAGTCGTATATTAACAATTTTATTTAAAGTTTTTTTATATACATGGCGTTAATATTTATTGAGAAATATACATGCTGTATTCAGCAGTTTTTTCCTAAGAAAACCGTTTGATATGATGGAATAGTGTATGTAAATAATTGAATTTTCTTTTAAATTAACAAGTATTTATAACCTTAGCTTTTTAGTTATGTATAGTTAGTTTATTTATCAGCAACTGTGACTACGTACACAGAGAGAGATGGTGTGTTTTTAAGTTACAATCATAAAGTGGCGTATCAACAACCAGCTCATGATTTAGTGAGATCATTCTGAAAAGTTCAACAACATCAGAAACAAGTTACGAGAGTGGAAGACGTTGTTATCCTATCCCCCTTGTTAATTCTGTAAGTTTGTCCGAGAGCTGGACACGCTCGAATTAATTACATCATATTGTGTCTTTTAGCTAAAATCTATACATATCATAAAAATGAAGTGTCTGTATGTAATATCAAAATAACATTTTTTTACTGATTGGGTATGAAAGTATACACGCTTCTGATAACAAAAATGCAATTTTTCAAATTTATGTCGGTCTGTCTGTCTGTCGTTTGTTCCGGGTAATCTTCTAAATGGTTGGACCGATTTTTACAGGAATTTCACTGGGAGACAGTTAAAATTAGAGCGGGTTATTTAGGCTACTGTAAGTTAGACTAGCCGTTAACCGCGGCTTTGTCTGCAGTGCTATCTCCAAAACGGTTCAACCGATTTCCACGGGACTTCCACCAGCAGATAGTGGACATTATAAAAAGTAATTTAGACTAGCTGTTAACCGTGGCTACGCCCGCAATGTTTTTTCCAAAACGATTGGACTGATTTTCATGAGACTTTCACTGGCAGATAGCTGACCGTATAAGAAGTAATTTTAGGTTAGCTGTTCCCCGCGACTTTGTCCGCATAAAATATAACAAAAATATGTTGTTCACTTGAAAATTCATAGCTCTTTTATGCGTTTAAGATTGCATTGGGTTCCGTCTCATGTAGGATTAGAACGAAACGAGAAAGTCGATGTTTTAAAAAAGTTAGCTTTAGCAGAAGGCTCAGAGATAAATATTCATCCACATTATTCAGAGGTATTATATAAATTTAAGATAAGGTGTCATACCATGTGGAAATAATATTTTAATTTGACCTCAAAAGAGAAGGGGATTTGGTATCGTACTATACAGTGTCAGCCTCCACCTGTACCGTGGTTCGCAAAGGCGAATATAAAAAGAGCATTACTTACTTCTACTTTTAGATTACGGTCCGGACACATTCCATCAGGGAATTTTAAACACCTTATGAAAATTATAAATTCACCAATTTACAACGAGTGCGGTAAGATTGACGACATCCATCATCTTTTGAAAGAGTGCAAAAAATATGAAATTAAGAGGATGCGTTTTATTAAACAGTATAATATTAGTATCGGGGATGTGGGTGTGTATCACAGTATTCTGTCAGAACCGATATCGGACTGTTGCAAAAAGCTGTGTAATATATTTAGGCTTAGTAGTTAGGCTATTTGTGTTTTTAGATTTAAGAGTTTTAGTTGTATATAGATACAAGTTACATGTCAAAAAATGATAAAAGTCCCTTAAAAAAATAAAGAGAAAAAAAAACTAAACACGTGCGTAAGACGTGCGTTGTACTGGATTCCAACAATAAACATAATTGAAATTCATATATCTGTATGTATGTAATCTGAATTATCTTCTGAATTGTCTTTTTGGTCATTTTGGCTGCCATTTTGCTTTATTTACCGCGTTTTCGTCTACGTAACTCAGTAACCATAGTAACTGTTAACAAAACTCCTTTCATATAAAGGAGGTATGAATGCTACAACATTACGTTCATAATTCAAACGTAAAACAAAAGACGATTTTTTCTTCACATTCTATTTTATTCCATTATTCTATTGTCGCCCGTCTAATTGTAAATACGTAAATACATTAAACAATTCCATTACAAGTTATCTACAATTATTTCATTCAAAGTCCGTCTCCTGTAATAATTAACATTGGTGACCCCGACGTGATACGCCGATATATTCGACGTAATTTGAACATGCGATCTTACAACATATCTGCATGGAGCCGTGAGCTGATGCGTCTGAATGTGACCTGAAGAAGCGATCTTCCGTAACCACGCGTGGAGCCGTGAGCTAACGTGTTTCAACGTGAAATGAGCAGACGCCTTGTGCTGACGACGTTAATTATCTGCTGCTTTCGAAGACATTGCAGAACGCTCACAAGGGAAGTACGCCCAAAGTCAATACACTTCTTTATGTACTAGTAATTTCGCGTTTGGACGAATATGATTATCATGGCTGCATCTTCTATAGCTAGTTAGTTTTAAATTGTATACAGAAGTCGGACACAATAATTACGTATATACGCCGTACAATAACGCGTACGTACTATTCTTCTAATAGGGCTATCTATTGAAAGCGTAGTTCTAAGGGCTTTGAACATTTGATTCTTGCTGTAAGAGGCAAGCAATATACGACATTTTTGCTTGACTATAGTAATACGTCGACACACTATACACTACAACAAAAATATTATTCTAAAATATATATATTCAATGTACTAAATATATATTCAATGTACTAACTTCAATCATTCATTCCACAGCACACTTGTGGACTGCCTACCTTGATTCCATCGAGTTCTACTGCTACTGGTTTTGATTAATAATTTCAACCACCATTTCGCTTCATCGCGAGGACTTCGCCTTCATTTCGTGCGGACGGCTGGTCTTTTCGTATACAGTACTAATTGTGGTTTGAATCTTATTTAATTTACGCAGTACTTTTCAATTCATTCTTACTTTATATTCATAGCAATTACCACGTAGGTCTTTTTCCATTATACTTATATAAGTGTCTATGCTTACAATAAAATGGCAGAAGATTTAAAGACTCTAGTACGTCAGCGTGGTGCAATTAAAGCTAGAATTACATTATTTCAAAAATATATTCAATCTATAAAGCTTATCCCACCAAGCAACTTTACAAAGCAATCTCTTGGTGAACTTCAATTGAAGTCAAGTCGTTTTCGAGAGTTATTAGGCGAATTCGATACGATTCAAAATAGAATTGAGAATTTATGTGATAACATAAATGAACAGATTATAGAACGGGAAAAGGTAGAAGATTTATTTGTTACATTAATTTCACTGTCGCAATCAATAATTGAGTCTCATCAAACGCCTATAAATGCAGATTCTGAATCTCTAAAAAACGGAGACTCCGTTACCTCTTTACAACATGTCAATTGCAACATCAAATTGCCAACAATTCAGTTGCCTGTTTTTGATGGCAATTATTTAAAGTGGATGGAGTTTCGTGACACTTTTAACTCATTAATAAACGATAACAATTCTATTCCTACTATTAATAAATTCCACTACTTACGATCATCTTTAGAGGGTGGAGCCGCAGTAGTTATAAAATCGATAGAATTCACATCAAATAATTATAAAGTAGCGTGGGACCTTTTATGCGAACGATATAATAATGAAAGAATCTTAGTAAATAACCACATCAAATCAATGTTTAACTTTGAGCCTATATTAAAAGAATCCTATAAATGTATTAGATATATGATTGATAATTATTCCAAAAACTTGCGTGCCTTAAGCACTCTCAAAGAGCCCACAGAACATTGGGACACCTTAGTTATTTATATGATGTCTTCAAAAATTGATAGCGTCACTAGTAGATTGTGGGAAGAACATAAAAATAGTCTAGACTCTTCACCACAGCTTCATGATTTCTATAAGTTTTTGCGTAATCGTGCTGACGTTTTGGAAACAATACAAAACAGCACACATAGCAACGAAAAACATTCATACGCCAGAAACAATTTAAACAAACCTGTCAGAACACTAGTCACTTCTACAGATAAAGGACCATCCAATAGAATTAGCTGTACATTTTGCAAACAAAATCATTTTAATTATGAATGTACAAAATTTAAAGAACTGCCAGTTGAGAGTAGGCAAACCGAAGTTGCTAAGCATAATTTATGCAAGAATTGTCTACGCCCTGGCCATCATCACACTCGCTGTCGTTTAGGTTCATGTAAGCTTTGCGACGTGAAACATAACACATTACTACACATAGATGCAAAGGCAAATAAAGTTGAAACTAGGCAACTTAATGATTCTGATAATAGCGGTAGTCGTCAAGTTATAACTGCTCCAGTATCTTTATCATCAATTATGCCATCTCAAGTGCTGCTTTGTACCGCCGAGGTGGAGCTAGTCAATACCATTACCAACGAAACCTTCCGTGCAAAGGCATTATTAGATTGTGGTAGTCAATCCTCTTTTATTACAGAAGATTTAAAACAAAAATTGAATCTTAAGACTTACCAAAGGGATCCTGTATCAATATCTGGAATTAACGATTCTAAATCAAGTACAACAGAAATGTGTAATATGAGAATAAGGTCTTGTGTTAATTCCTATACAGCAAATGTATCTTGTCTCGTTATTCCTAAAATTACTTTACCACTGCCTAGTGTTGAAATTGATATTTCACACCTCAACATACCTAATGATATACAATTAGCAGATCCTACTTTCTTCCGGCCTTCTGAAATACAAATATTATTAGGGGCTGACGTTTTTTGGAACATAATCAATTCGAAGCAAATTAAATTAGGGCGAAACAAACCCATATTACAATATTCAAAGTTGGGTTGGCTTGTAGCAGGCCCAACCGGTGGTCGGTCGGGGCGTTCCACCCTGGACGCCCTGACCCTCCTTAAACAGGTCTCCACGTAGGCGACCTCTCAGGGGGAACGGGTATTGGCGGTGTCCTTAGACATCGCCAACGCCTTCAACAGCCTGCCGCATGCTGTCATACGGGAGGCGCTCCGCTTTTTCGGAGTGCCCCCGTATCTGCGGCGGCTGTTGGAGGCGTACCTCGATGGGAGAGAGGTCGCCTTCGTGGACGCTAGAGGACGGATGGTCCAACGCCATACGGCGCGGGGGGTTCCACAGGGGTCGGCCTTGGGCCCGCTCCTGTGGAACATGGGCTACGACTGGGTGCTCCGCGGCGCGCTCCCTTCTGGAGCGCGCCTCATCTGCTACGCGGACGACACCCTAGTCGTAGCCCAGGGGGGGGGGAATTCAACGAATTGGTGCGCCTGACCACGGAGGCCGTGACTCTCGTGGTCGGGCGCATAAGAAGGCTGGGCCTCGAGGTGGCCCTCAACAAGACCGAGGCCTTAATGTTTCACGGGCCTCGGCGGGGGCCACCTCCGGGGGCCCACATTTGTGTGGAGGGCGTCCGGGTCAGGGTGGGGACCAACATAAAGTATCTGGGCCTCACCCTGGACGGACGCTGGCGGTTCGAGCCCCATTTTAAGGGGCTCGGACCGCGCATAGTCAAGGCGGCAGCGGCGCTCGGACGACTCCTCCCCAACACGGGGGGGCCGGGCGCCACCTGCCGCCGCCTCTATATGGGGGTCATACAGTCCATGGCCGCCTACGGGGCACCGTTGTGGGTCGACGCCCTCAGCGCCACAAATATCCGTGCGCTGCGAGCCGCGCAGCGTACTGTGGCGCTGAGGGTGATTCGAGGATACCGTACGGTGTCCTCGGGGGCGGCCATGGTACTGGCTGGCTCCCTTCCCTGGGAGTTAGAGGCGGAGGTGTTGGCCGCCGTATACGAGTATACGGCGGCTAAAAAGCGGATGGGGGAGCCTCTGGCTCCCAGGGAAATAGAGGTTAAAAGAAGAGAAGAGAGGGGGAGAAAGATGGAGAGGTGGAGGCAGGACCTGGCGGACGCGGAGTTCGGTAGATATAGTATCGACGCCGTCCGCCCGGTCCTGCCGGATTGGTGCAACCGACGATGGGGCTCCCTGACGTTCCGTCTGGTGCAGGTGCTGACCGGGCACGGGTGCTTCGGTTGGTACCTGCACCGGATAGCGCGCAGGGAGCCGACCGCCGTATGCCATCAGTGCGGCGTTGAACCGGACACCGCGCAGCACACTCTGTCTGAGTGTGCTGCGTGGGAGGAGCAACGTCGCACTCTGGCTGCGGCGGTAGGGCAAGATCTCTCACTGCCGAGCGTGGTTGCGGCCATGCTCGGTAGTGAGGATAACTGGAATGCAATGGCCTCCTTCTGCGACGAGGTCATCTCGCAGAAGGAGGCGGCGGAGAGGGTCCGTGAGCAAGACCCTCAAAGTGGCCGTCTCCGCCAACGGAGGACGGGCAGGAGGAGGCGTCAGTTTGACCGCCTCCTCCCACTGTAGCCGGACCGGGGAAGATGGGTCGGGGGGCCCATCTTTCCATTGCACAGGTCCGGCGGACGGAGGAGACGGCCGGTGTGTACCCGGCTGTCTCCTAACAAGACGAGGCCCGGTGGCGGCGATTTCGCTGCTGGGCCAACCGCTGGGGCGGCACGATGAAGTCTATAGAGATCTCGTGCCGCCCCAACTATAGCGGCAGACGTACACCGTGGGATTTTAGTCCGTGCGAGTCGGACATAACTCACCCTCTCCCCCGAGAGGGTGGTGTATCCATAAGGGATTTCCCCACGTTAAAAAAAAAAAAAAAAAAAAAAAGGCCCAACCGGTGGTAGGCTCAATTCTATCACCCATTGTCATTTCTCAAAGGGCATTCGAAATTCATCACAAAGATTTTGGCAAAATAAAAGCATCCCATCACATCGTAATATGTTTACTAAAAAACAAAATTTTGACCAAAGTCATTTTATTAAAACATGTAAATGTTTATATGATAGTAGTTAGTCAATTTATATTACATTTGTATATCCTAACCAACCTTGTGATCGTCTTTGCAAATCACTTAGGGCCAGTATATACATAGTATATAATATATATATTGTATAATAAGGGTGAAAACTTCGTAGGTGCTAAGAATGAATTGAACAGAATGCTTAAAACTTATAACCGACAGATCACGCAGTTGCATATGATGAAGGTATTGTCTTTCATTTTTCACCAGCATATGAACCTAATTTCGGTGAAATCTGGGAGGCTGCTGTAAAATTTGCCAAACATAATTTAAAAAGATTAGCAGTTAATACAAACTTAACCACACTATTTATACAGGTAGAGACAGTCATGAAATCATGTCCTTTAACTCCTCTATCTATCAGCGGTTACTTCAGATTTGAATCTTCTAACATCAGGCCACTTCCTTACTGGGCGTTCATTGCGAATACAGCGTTGGTCAAGACTTGTGGTCACGTTGGACAAATACTTACCTCAAGAATCTACAACAATGAGTCAAATGGAAGACTACACAAGGAAAATTGGAGATTGGTGATATTGTTCTCATTATTAATGAGCAACTGCCACCAATGAAATGGCGACTAGTACGAATAGTCCAACTGTGCCCGGGCAAAGACGGGATTACAAGAGTTGTCGATTTAAAGAATACAAACGGTATAATCAAGAAGGCAGTAAGCAAACTGTCACCATTAGAGGGCATCTAGATATATATCACTTGAAGGCTACTCCTTCAAGAGGGGGGAGTATGTTAACAAAACTCCTTTCATATAAAGGAGGTATGAATGCTGCAACATTACGTTCATAATTCAAACGTAAAACAAAAGACGATTTTTTCTTCACATTCTATTTTATTCCATTATTCTATTGTCGCCCGTCTAATTGTAAATACGTAAATACATTAAACAATTCCATTACAAGTTATCTACAATTATTTCATTCAAAGTCCGTCTCCTGTAATAATTAACAGTAACATATAAGAATATTGTATCGAGTTCAATTATCAAACGAGTAAATTGTCAACTATTAAAAACTGCTTAGATAGATATAAAGTTTTATATCTTGATTTATATTTATCCAATATTTCAAGATGCCAGCCCATTTATCGTTTACAATTCAATAGTATAATTATTAATAGTAAGTTTAAAGATACAAGGAGTCTTTCTAATATGATATTAGACCATAAACGTATTACTTATTGTCAATATGGCCATATTATATCATTATCTATCTTTAGATCATTTTTTCATTAGTTCCTTATACAGTAAAGTGAGCACTGAGGTAGGTAGTTATATGGTAGCTCCAGATTCTAAATATGTTGCTGATGATAAACCTCATTCGACACACTGTTAGTATTTATATATATCTAATGTATACGTTACATGTTACTGTGAGTAGCGTGCGTGTCGTACTTACAATTGCTTTTAAAGAGCATTTCTATAATTGTACATGGTTCGACAATTTTATATTTCTTTAATACAATTTAAAAATACGCGTGCGGAGCTGCGGGTACAGCAAGTATTAAAATAATTTTACGTTTTAATGCAATGATTTAAGATTGCCGTCTATTTTATTGTTAAGAAGTAAAATAATTACATTACTTCTATTATATTACATATCTTTTTCACAGATGATTCCGTTTAATTTATGTTATGAAGAGATATAGATACACAGTACGGATACACAATATAGTGTGAAGTGAAATAGTACGTTAAATGATCCCATTCTATTTCACAGGTGTTTTGATAAATCTCATAATATCTTGTGTTCATAGCATCGCCATTGTAAATATATTGCAAAAACAATATTTATAAAGAAATGCCAAGTTTTGCTTACAGCAAGCGAGAGCTATCAGGGTCGCTGTACAATACCTACGGTATTCAATTAAATTCCATTTCTCTAACTCCAGTATGTTGCTACTGATTATTGTACATAATATGCTATAAACAGATATTTTGCTAATGATGTTTTGTAATATCATGAAATAGCGTAACATGCACCTGGTAATGTAAGGGAACGTACCCAAACCACGTAACCTATATTTGACAACTTTTTAACCCCCTCCCCCCCCCCCTTCAGTGACCATCCGTGGTATATGAGGAGACCCCCACCCTCCCCCTCTAGTTTTCACGTGGTATTTTATAATATGATTTTAAATCGTTTTTACAAACAGAAAGTTAAAAATATTTGGCTTATATTTGTCTTTATTAAATGTAAAAATGTAATCTATCTTTCAATGTCACCGCGTCATAGATAATACACTATATACAGAAACGCCGCGTCGTCGCACGGTAGTTTGTCTCTGTAGTAGAGGTCGGGGCACTAAAATAAGAAAGTCGTGATTTTACAAAAAAGTTGTCTGTAATCTCGATTTACGGACGATAATTTTACGTGATGACATCATAAGAAAACTGATGAAAAATTTATTTTATAAATTAAATTACGCTTAGGCTGATCAGGCCTCTATATCGCTTGTTCTGCATTTTTGCTTGTACGCTCGGCTCAGACGGAACCTGACAATGAGTCATGCTTTTTCGTGCGTGCAGTCGGCGTTCATCGATTTATAACAAGTTATCGTTAAGTTATATTTATAACGTCGAAATTAAACGCTATTCAATTAATGTAATGAAAAGCAATAGAAATACATAAATACACTTTTTAGATTAGAATTATAGTTTAAGAGTAGATTGAATAAAACTGTTTTCAATGTATGGGAATCAATCTAAATATCTATTAATTTTCATTGGTTTTCGTTCTGAAAATTTTACAACAGTATCTTAACACTTTATGCCGCAAGTACCCTAAATAAGGTGTACACTTTTACACTTCTTCAAATACAAAAAAATATGGACTTACAACTTTCGAAAATTAGCGTGTCCTCAAAAAAGAAGTGACTAAAAGCCTGCTTAGTTACCAGTGAAAATAATGTATTACATACCTAGGTCAGTAAAATAGTCTTAAACCACCACATCTAATTGTTAGCCGAGACGATGCCCAGGCTGACAAACATGTGATTTGTGACTTTTTTACTAGCTTGGTTGGGTATACCATTTTTCAGCTCGACGGAACTAGACAGTGGCAACTTCATTTAGTAATGTAGCCCGAAAGTTGCCATTTTTGCTGTTTGCCAAGTATTTTTCCTTTCATTCTGCATTGTCTGCATTGACAAGGAATCCTTGAATACATTGTATATATCGGCATCTTATTGCCCACCGAAGCACACTATTAGAGAGGAGCAGTTAAATGATTTCTTCAAAACCTTAGGAGATCATTTCATTGCAGCAGGCGATTACAAAGCGAAAAAAAGACGGTTAAATCATATGATAAGTAAGCACATTCTTGAAAATGATCGAAATTCACATATACAGGCATATTTTGAAAGCTTTAATCCAACCACAGCTACAGGTTTAGCCTTGTGGAAAGCAAAAAGTAAAATTAAACGATCCATATCCATTTCTGCTCCGCTAAGAAAAACAGACAAAAGCTCGGCATGCAGAAACCAGGAGCAAGCTAATTTGTTTACATAACATCTAGCTGATGTTTTTCAGCCCCATCCTTAGGAAGGTGTACAGATATAAGAAGAAAAATTCATGAGATTCCTTAACTCCTCGAATCTGGATCAATATACACGGTAATTATTTAGTATAGTGGCGGTTGTGTGGCACGCTTATTTATCGTGGACGTTAATAAAAGAATTTTCACCTTGTTACAATTTTTAATGGGTATAACAAATACTGCGAGTGCGCGAGAATCGAATGTCGTTCTGCGAGAGTCGCTTGCAAGTGTGAAGTTCGTGCGGGTGCAATGCATCTTCAGAACTGTTGACGGTTCGTTCCGAAACATTTAGTTACTTTCAATTATTTATTAATTAATTATTTATTTAATATCAATTAATTATTTAGTTAATATCAATTATTTATTTATTTAATATCAATTAATTATTTATTTAATATCAATTATTTATTTATTTAATATCAATTAATTATTTATTTAATATCAATTAATCATTTATTTAATATCAATTAATTATTTATTTGATATCAATTAATTATTTACTTAATAATTCAATTCCTACTCCAAGAAATCACCAAGTTACGGCCTCATTATTAATAAAGTTTCGCAAGAATTACCTGAGTGTCGGTTAACCCAATGACAGCAATTTTAATGCAATAGCAGGACGTCAACTAATATCACCCCTAATATAAATTTGCACAAATAATTATGCTACTAAAACCGGAAGATCCAAAATCATATAAGCCAATTAGCAATATGCAGTAGGCAGGCCTATACCAGCAAAATTATATGAAGTCTTATATCGCTATGGATGTTATCAGAAGATAATACCTGAACATAAATTGGGATTATGTTGCCAGCACGCTACCACCCATCAAATTTATTGACTGAGAAATCAGATAGACAGGCCTTTCGAAAGCAAGAAGTTCTGCGCTACTACTTGGACATATCACAGGTTTTATACATCAAGGTGCAGTAACACTACTTTTTAGCATAACGGAGCTGGAAAGTGGCAACTTCGTTTAGCGCAGGAGCCAGAAAGTTGGTATTTTCCGGCCGGAGAACAGAAAAAATACTATCAAGTAGGAAAAAGTTATGTAAAAACACATTGAACGTATACAGGGACATAATGTACAAAAAACAAGTCTTTTTGCTTTCTTTCTGTATTGCAAGCATTGACAAGGAATCCTTGTAATATTTAATGAACGCAATGAATGTCCAGTCGATCGTACGATATTGTTATATCGGCACAAACTCTCGTAAATTTGCTTGTCAACTGCCCTGCCCTACAAAGTGTAAGTTTTCAGTTAGCTGACGTTTTGGTATAAGTACGTCAGTGTTACTGCCTGTGAGTTTTAAAAGCGCGAGATTTCTTTTAGAAGATGTTGACTACGTGACGAAAACCTAACCCCCTCCCTCCCCCCTGTGACCAAGCGTGGTACTTGAAGACACCCCCTCCCACCCCTAAACCGGTTACGTGGTTTGGGTACGTTCCCTAAGTATATCAATCACCTGAAGATAAAGTTTTATTGGTGACGTAGACAGGCCGGCTGTCTTCTCCTTGTCAGTTAAACAGGAATTACGAGATAGAACTTAGGATATGCGTCAGGATACGCTACTAATCTCCTATTGACAAGGCAAGGTGTGTCGTGGGAGCGAGACGGCCCGTCTGCTCGCGGACTTCACGTCTTTTTATTTGAGCCTACAGCCCTCCCCCGGCATACTTAGTCCTTGTTGATTAACTTTATTACTGTACTTGTTGATATTTTATTCATGTTATGACGAAAGACAACTTAAAAATAACTTTAAATTAATTAACATCATTGTATTTAACCCTAGAAAGATAACCATACCACGACATACGTTAAAGATAACCATACGCTTCAAAGGCGCACTCTTTTATAATATGTACGTGTTTTTAATTGATGAACTAAAAAATATTTATAATTTATGTTATTATGTTAAAAAATATATTTAAAACAATGAAAATAAAATACATTTATACTTTAATTTGTTTATTTCAAATAATTTAAAACCAAATGAGTAGACCTCTACGAAAAAATAACGAACATGAACAGCCTTATGCTTCAGGAACAAAATCACTTATAAAAAATGAAATCTAATCTTATCAAAATAAGAGTTTTTTCTTATAAGATATTTGACTACAATATAAGCAGTCTAAAAAATATCTGTCATATAAAAAATAATTAAAAATGTACTCATGGCAAACGTAATTTTTGCCGCCGCAAAAAGTTCTTTGCACTTAGTACAGGTTGACATTATTTTATTTTTAGACGTACAGTAACGTCTTCTTTATACCGATGCCGTGATGGTTCCTCTTCTTGTTTTGTACGACCCTGTGCAGAGCGTTCTGGAACAATATTTTCGAAGATACTCAAAACATGTCTCGGCAAAGTAGAAGTCTCTAGTTTCTCTGTCATTCATGGCGTAGCTAGTTCTGTACCGAGTTTATTCATGTATCCTCTTCTATTCAAAAGCTTTTCATGTATTGACATGACATTGTGGTAGTGTGTCACATAAGAGTTGACAAAACCTATATTCAATATGCCATAAAACAGTCATTGGCCACATATTCGTTTACCTTTAATACGACATCGAAAAGCACATTTTGCCGAAAATGTCCACGCCTGCTTTGGCTAGATTATAATACATAATTATTTTAAGCTTACCAGTTAATGGATTTAGGACACCTTCCTCATCACACGACGATAATAAACAAGCCATCTTGACGGGCATCGGTTTGTATGATACCATAGCTATACAATGCATAAAGCGCAAATTGCATTTTCGACCAACGTTTTCCTATGTGCTATAATGCATACATAATATATCTTTCCTAAAAACAAATAAAAAACATTTACAAATAGGCTTTGAATCGTTACAACTGCAACATTAACTAACTCAAAAGTCTCACAAAAGATAACCATACGCCTCGCGAGCGCACAGACTCGTCATATAAATAAAACTACAGTACTTACAGCATGGAAACAGTCGTCACGTGAAAGGGCAAACCGACGACTGAGTTGATTGAGAAGGACGTGGAAATACACTCGTCTGCCAAAAAAATACAGCAATATATTTCCAGCGCAGGCGCCTCTGCGACGTAGGTTATCTTTCTAGGGTTAATGAATAAACAAGGCAAGTCCCAGATTTGAACATATATACAACAGTATATCATTTTTATATACTTCAATTCATATATAATCGGTTTTGTATTGTAATAAGCAATATACTCTGTATATATGTACTTAAAAACATGAAATATTGCTTTGATATTTAATTATGTGTTCAGGCGGCTTCATATCCCTTTAATCCATTTAAATTTCCCGCGAATCGGTCGCAAAACAAAACGCACAATATCGCGCGACTGACGCTGCACTAGTGCCACCTGCTAAAACACGCTCTCTTGTGATATTAAGAACAAGTAAATAAAAAGAGAAATTATACTTTAAACCTCACCTCTTAACAAGCTTCAATAGATAGTATTTGTAAGTTTTCTATAGTATTGATCGTTAGGTGGGGAGACTCATTTCTACACCCATATTTAATTGTATATATTTATAATAGAATAATAGCATATTATCATAAAAGCTTAGAAACAACAATAAACTAACTCACGCGAACAGTGCGTATGTATACACTTCAGCTACATATTTTAAGAGCAGATTTATTTATTGCCTGCGCTCGCGCTTTACAGCCCACAAAACCTCCTCTTAATTACTATCATTAATTAGTTCTAATAGCAAACATCGGGTCGCCGGCACCACCCTCCCGCGCCCCCTTCGACTCTGAGCTACCCTTGCGTAGAACGCGCCGCGAATCCGTCCATCAACAACCCCACAATGAGCTGCCAAAATAATAAGATGCCACATAAATTTCAAATCTTAAGCTATCATAAATTCAATGGAAATATATATATTATAATCTGTACAATTAGTCAGGGCTGCGTCTGAGGCACTGAGGCACTGAGGTCTGAGCCGATGAGTTATGCGAGGCCGCAGCTGCCGGCCGTTGTTAAGCGCCATCATATTTAATCACGGCTGATACTCGAACGGGATTACTTCGTTCTGATTATTAAATTAATATCTGGTCTCGCCCGCACCGACATTTCATATTTCCAGATAGTTCCAGTTCCACTTGACAACTTGCTGTCCGCCATATTTGTTACCGGAACAGGAAAGATACATACTACAAAAATCATTTTTGTACTCTTTTATATATCATGTATCGCCTTGTATTTGAAAGTATTCTACCCTCGAGATAAAAATCAAACTTGTGTTTTGAGTTTAGGTTCCAAGAACACACTTATGAACATAAACCAAAATTGTCCATCTGAAATTCGTTCGCGTTTATCTCTTTTCCGTATTTTTTTTTACACTACATTATTCAGTAATACAACAACTTGTATCTTAAATTAAAATATTCATGATGGATTATTGAAATATTTTTAATTGTCCATTAAATTAAATTAGAAAGATAGAATGCCTATTGAATAATATTAATCTGAATTGTGGAGCGTTCTGTCGAAGAAGCTTCATTTGTGAATTACTTGAATTTCCTTTAATATATTTCATACGGGCGCATTTCTTTATATTTGATTGCATAACGCTATTATATATGTCAGAGTAGATAGGTAGATCCTAGAGAGCACACGGATGGCATTGTCCTTGATTTGCATGTATTTTCACAACACGACAGACACTATTTGGTTGTCTGGTTGGGTTAACTGGTTGTCCAACGTTTTAGACCTAGTAAAAACAGTAACAGTTTTTTGGGAAATAGTGTTAGATTTTACAACAAAGTCCCAAAGGATATTACCGATTTGCCGGATTGTGAATTTAAGCGCCATGTCAAGCGGGTTTTGGTGTCAAAAGCTATTATAGAGTGGATCAATATGTGAACGATGGTGATGTCTGGAATTGACTCATCTCTGTGCATCCATTAAAAACGTTTGTGAAATTTACTATTATATAGAATATATTATTATTCTAAATATTATATATATTTGTTAAAAAGATAAATCAGATCGAGTTCCTTGCCGGTTCTTCTCGATGACTGGGTTGTTTTCCGAACCGCTGGTAGTTTTGACGTTCATAAGTGCCTTCTTAGGGCCTAAATTGAATAAAGTGTTTTGAATTTGAATTTGAATTTGAACTATGAAATGAAACGACGACTTTTTCGATTCTCGTTCTTTTTAATAATGATTTTACAATAATCTTAGAGACAACCCTCTCAGAGACAATAACAATAGATCTCACGATCTCAGAAACAATAATGAATCTTACACAACCTCGTACAAGCACTTATAAAGGTATCGCCTTCCTTCATCTCCCGACAACCCAAGTGAAGGAAGTTTTAGTTTGACGAAGCACTTAATCTACGATTTTGTACGTACTAGTTGCACTTTATATTCGCTAATAATTCTAATAATAAATAAATAACGATTTTAACATCATACATTGAATTAATTACGTTGTCTTAAATAATTCACAGTTGTAAAAACCGAAGTACTTTACAAATCCTTATTTCCTTTAAAATCCATTTTAGATCAACAATTATTCCAGTAATTATACAGTAATACTAATAACATTGTACAATGCCAATTTGTTTTAATTACATTGTTATTTATTTTAAATAGCAATTTTACCATTCTATCTCGACTGCACATACGATATATTTCCGGTTTTAAAGACATTAAATAAATAACAGAAAACGTTTCACATGTTACTTAAATCTAGAATAATTCTATTACAATTTCACAAATCCGATTTTAACTATCGTGACACTAATTTAGGTATTTTAAATCAAGAATTAAATCAAGATAGAAATTTTATCGCACGACGTCACATTTTCTTAAGATGGTGTCATGAGTCGTGTTGCGTGACACCGGCTTATTTAATGACTTCTATCAGTGCTTATGTGAATAAACATGCGGAATTCTTAGAAGATATGAACAGTTTAATCTAATCTAAATTACTCAATAATTTAGAATAAACCACATTAATAATAATTACATAGAAGTGCATTAATAATACATTGGCAGTATTGATTAACATAGAAAATAATAGATGGCGCTGTTAGCAAACACCTATGATAATTTGAATCTTCGTAAGATTCTTTAATAAAAATATGCGTTACTATTTATGTGTTAATTTTGACTGCTGCATGCTCCCACTATGACATATAATAATAATAATAAATTTATTTATTTGACCTCACAATTACATTCTTAAAACTATACAATATTGTTTATGAACAAAAAAAGAAACAGTATACATTTTATACAACAGTATATATATAGTTGAAATCAATGTGAGGTCTGGAGTCTGAAAAAGGTTCAAAGACCTGAACTACAGATCTCCAGACTCTCGTTCTCTAGAATGGAGCTGTATTCTTATTACTTTTGCCACAAACAATAAAATTATCAACAAGGGTTTTATGAAACTATAGATAATAGATTTTCAGTATTATTGTATGAAAGTGTTAGTAACCAATCATGAATAATGCGTTTTACTTTTTGGTTAGTTAAAGGATAAATTTTAAGAATAGAATTAATCTGGTTATATATATGAGGACCAAGAAAGCAGAATAATTTATGTGAAAATTGTAGACGGAGAGAGATCGTCTCACATACATGATGCTTGCGTCTTTTACCGAAATGAATATTAGGATCATACTTTAATCGACAGTGTATGGCAAGGATAGTTTTTTTGAGAAAAAGTTGTCTTACAGTAAGAACATTCGATATGCTATACAGTTTAACTGTAGGAAATCTAAACGGCAAAAATAAGCTTACTTTTAAAACTGCTCGTTGAGCACGCTCTAATTTTATTAAGGTAGTTTTAGCGGCCCCGCCCCAGGCTGTGATGCAATATATAATAATTGACTGACAGATGGCAAAATATACAAATTTAATCATTTTTGAATCTCCAATGTGTCGTAGATTTTTGAATATAAAAATAAGTTTACGAACTCTAGAAGTAAGAAGTTCAATATGAGGCTGGAAAGATTTTTTTTTTTTTTTTTTTTTTCTTCGAACTGACTACGCTATTGACCAAGCAAGGTCTTAACAGCTTCACCGGACCACTAAGGCGAGCGCTTAAGGCACTCAGCCGATTTTATTTTGACAACTAGCTCAAGGGTGCGCGGCACACCTCGGCTTTGGCTGTTGCCTGATACATGCAGTTCGCGACCTATGTGAGCTAACCTAAGCTAAGCTAACTATTCATACATATATGAGTTGTTGAAACATATATGTGTACCAAGCATACATACCTCAACAACTCTTATATATATTTCGTATCGGGTAATTTTCTAAACTATTTCAGTTTGATAAGGGAAAAAAGATAAGACCCTTCCACTTGCATGTGTAAGCGTGTATGCGTGCACGTGTGTGGAGGTGATATGTGTAATGTTGTCGCAGTGATGTAAGATTTTGTGTCACTGTATCGCGCGAGCAGCGTACTCAAGGGCTCCACGCCGAGGGAACGGACCTAGGCTTGAGCAACTGCCGAGGGGGGCCTAGTCTGGTGTGCGGGAGCGAAATTTATCCCTAGACCACGGCGGCGTGATCTGTGGTTACGCGGGCGTGGGCGTGAGCACGCTCTGTTTGGAGAGACAGGCTGGTACTGATCGTTCACTGCCGTTATTTCATCGGGAGGGTCGGTAAAAATATGTCGCGGTCGTCTTTTACAACGCGCAGCGTTTGGTACGGGTTTGTATTTTGCGGCGGATACCACTAACGGACTGGGATGATTCGCGGCTTTTTCAAAATAACTAATCGTAAGTGATTTTACGTACGCCCAGATAGAAGGCATCTCTAGGTCCCTGAGGCTGGAAAGAGAGGGAACTGTCTATTATAATACCTAAATATCTTACAGTATTGACGCGCTGTAATTGAATACAGGAACAAACAGAAGTATCTTGAAATAGACAAGAGTGAGCGGATAAAGAAAGATGATTATAAGGAGGGTTCTTATAGTTTAAAGGAGTAAAAGCTATATATTTGGTTTTATCAATGTTTAGAGTTAATAAATTTTCATTTAACCATTGCATCACAGTGTTTAATCCATTTTGTGAATGTGTGAAGACTTCACCCCATGACTCGCTTCAAAAAACCAAAGTGGTGTCATCTGCAAATGTTAATATTTTGCCATAGGGTAGGGAGAAGTTACATAAATCATTAGTGTAAATAAGGAAGAGAGTAGGCCCGAGAATACTACCTTGAAACACGCCGTAAGTAACAGGCAGATCACTGCTAATAAAGTTATCTATTTTGACACATTGTGTTCTCTGTGATAAATAATCGGCCAAAAATTTTAGCTGAGTACCTTGAATCCCTATTTGTTCCAATTTGTTAATAAGAATTGGAATTGAAACAGTGTCAAAAGCTTTTGCTTGATCTAAGAATATGGTTAGAGTCTTATACTTTTTATCTATTGAAGTAACAATATAATCTGTAAATTCTAATAAAGCATCTTCACACAATCTATTTTTACGAAAACCAAATTGATTTGGAGAAAGAATTTGATTGCGTTCTAGATATTTGACCAGTCTGGAATTTAATAATCTTTCAAGAATTTTTGATACGGTTGGGAGGATAGAAATAGGCCTGTAGTTGTTGATGCAATCTTTATTACCGACTTTATGGATAGGTATTATAACAGAGGACTTTAGGACACTAGGAAAGATACCTGTTGTAAATGAAAGGTTACAGATATACGTGAGAGGACCAACTAAAACATTTTTGTATCTTTTAAGGATTAAGCCAGAGATGTTATCACGGGCCGAACATGAATTATCTTTTAGGTTTGATATTAAAATTTCAACTTCGGTTTCCTCTGTCGGAAGAAGGGAGAAGGGATGATAAGGGAGAAGAATTAAAGATAGGGTTCAAGCTAATTTCTGCCTTTATCATTTCTGCTAGTGATTCACCTATATTGGCGAAGTATGAATTAATGTCATTAACCTGAGATTGTTGGTTAGAGGTTGATATCAAATCTATAGCATCGTTCTTTGGTTTAGGCGGAAATGCAACTCTTTTACTAATTTGCCAAAGTTGCTTTACATTACCTTTACAATGAGTAATTTCCTGCTTTTCATATGAAATTTTTGATTTTTTTAAGAGCATATTACAGTAATTTCTGTATCTTTTATAAGTTATTTGTAAAATTGTATTATTTGGGGTTTTTTTTAATTTTTTGTGTGTTGTCTCTATTTCTCCTGCATTTTAATAACCCTGGTGTAATCCAGGGTCGAATATATCTCTTGCGTTTAGATATCTTAAGCAATTTAGTATTTAAGGTAATAGATTTCTTAATTAAATCGATCATATATGACATTGCTTTATTAACATCATTAAAGCTATAAACTTTATCAAAATCAATACTCTGCATGTAAATACTATTAATTATTAATTATACTATACATTATTAAACGATGTTGTATGTACAGTTTACATTCACTATATTTTGTTTACAGGTTTATTTATATTATCTAAGTAATTATGTAAGGCTGAAAGCACTCTACGAATAAGTTCTTACATAGTTATTACTAAAGAAACTTCTTTTCGTAACTATAGACAATAGGGGTGTGCGAATATCGTTCGAATCGAATCGAATTGAATATCAATATTCGAGTCGAAATTCGAATCGAATAATTCGAATTTTCAAATTATTCGAAATTCGAAATTTTTATTTTTATTCGAAATTTAATAATTCGCGAATTAAGGGGGTATTCTAGTCTAGAAGCATGAATTTCAGGTAATTTTTTGAAGTGCCGTAAAAAAAAGGCAATCAATATTTTTACCATCCATTTTTTTATAAGTTATTTATTAACATTTCAAGAATACAGAAAAAAAAATAAAAAAAGTTGGAAATTCAAAAAATTAGCAGCTGATGAAGTGGGGGGGTCTCAAAAAATTGGCACGTGACCATGCCCACGATTCCAACCCTCCTAGCAATCGGAAATAAAAAAATCATAATGATTATTAAATGTGTAACTATATTTCATGGTTTAAATAAAATGTATATTGACTGTTAAATTTTTATTCGAAAATTGAAAATAAGAAACCCTGAAAAAAATTCGAATTATTCGATTCGGAACGAATAATTCGTAAGTTCGAATTATTCGCACACCCCTAATAGACAACAATTCATAATTTGGAAAAGAATTACTATATACGTAACACATATATTACACAGATAAGTTTGTATTGTGTCGTAGTTTATTTACCATATGGTAATAAATAACGGGGGTCCTTAGTATATGAGGACTATAGGCGCTCGCATTTGTTCATCATTGAAATATTCCCTGTTAGCCAACACCTACTTACGTATTCTGTTATCGCTTTACTCCTATGCGTTATGTTATTATAGTGCGGATAACAGCGATTGCTAACACCAGAGAATTACTGGAAATCACACATCAACTCGATTGGTGCTGCTCCGCGCTTTTTACTACATCAATACTAAAGATTTTCTTTAAACTAGATAATACACATAGTACTTTATATGTATTTGTCTATATTATAGTTTTCGAATATAAGTTACAATTGAGAATTTGCCTAAAACTTTATAATTTTTGATTACTATTAGACCCGTATGAAATCACCGGATAAGGTTATTAAATCTAGTTTTTATAGTCATCAAATCATTGGCTATGTTTTTAGTAAGGAATTATAGTTGTCAACATTTTATTAAAATAGAAGTTAAATCAAATGTTTGGAGTGGACGGGAAGAATGACGGTAAAGCAAATGAATGAAGGTCGAGCGTTAGAGAGAAGTAAGCTAATTCGTGGGCTACAAAATAGCATACTGAAATTGTACATAATCCTAAAAAACTAAAACTAGTCAAATAAGTTTATATAAGAATAACAGCACAATATCTGATTTCCAGTAACTAAAGAAATCTCAATAGTAATATGAATTCTGTGTGAATGAAGGTGATTCAATCACGCCGGTCCATTAGGAGATGCAGGGGTCCAGTGGTGATCAGGGCTGTCCGCCCGCGAGTCCCCATTCCCGGGAAAATGGCAGACATTTGCGAATAAAGGGAAATCTCTCACCTGATAGCGCCGCTTATCTCAAATAATTTTCACAATATCGAGAATTCCTATTACCTTTATTTTATGCTCGGTATACGTGATGTAATACGTAGTTACCATATCAATACTATTTATTTTATTTTTCTATTTATTTATTCAAAAAAGTTATTCTTTAATTTGAATTCATAGAACTGTTACACTTTAGTTTAAATTTATTCACTTTTTTCATAAAGTAGTTTAAAACAACCGTGTCGCAGTCTGCAGCGTTCATCTTCACCCAAATCATCAGTAGATCGGCGTTTTACAAAGAAGCAAAGTGTAAGAAAGGCGAAAATAAGTTATATAATTTATTTAATATTTCGGATGTCAATCTTAATATAGAATGCAATGTTAAATACATATTAAATATAAGCAAATCCCTGTTTGTGTATATGAAGAGAAAATATACGTAAAGTTGTAAATTCTGCGTAATGTAATTACAAGTAGGTAAGGTTGGTATTTGAGAAGTAATTGCTACATTATCTATTCACACAAACCACAATATTAATATGTAGGAATATAGTGAAATATCTAGTTAAGCTGTTGAACAAGTATGATGCATTACTGCAGTGATCGTAATGAGTTGTTATACGTAATGTGTTGGAAACAAGTCTAGCATTTTTAGTGTTGATAATATGGTTTTGTGTTGAGTTTTGAACACAATCACATCTGTTTTGTACTCTAAATGATGTAACGAACTCTTAAAAAGAATGATTAATAAATGCATCTATCTACCAAAACATACCGTCATGTGCTTTACGGCAGACAACAATATATGTAGTGTTAGTGTCACAGTGGTTTACGTCGTTAAGTGCTTAGTGTAACGTTATAAAATAAATCGGTGATCGCAACATAATATTATGATGTGTCGAGTTTATTCGTATTAGCGGCTGTTTGGTTAGCAAGTTGATGGATGATGTGTATCCGGGCCGGGGCGGACGGGCCAGCGCCTCGCAATAAACAACTTGATGTATCGGGAGGAGGAACGGACTCTCACTGCAGCGCACATACCTCCTGATTTACATATCGAATATACCTTCGTTTATAAGAAATTCTAAAGTTTACTTCGATTGTTGCTCACAATGTTGTTCTTCCAATCATCAAGCATGAGTTGTCGAGTTATTATGTTACGTTTAGTTTTTGGAACGACGTTGCTTAACGTGGCTTGTGGTAAGAGTTGACTGGTCGAAGTCGCCACGTAAGGAAAAAGCATTATGCCGCTGCATATGACTATCTCTCTTTCTTTTATTATATTGTATACTAGTATGTGTGCGTGCGAGTAGTGAAATTCAAGCAAACGAGGATCGTGCGCTGCCGGTTGTAAACTTTTAATGCTATGGAAAACGTGGCTATTTCATTAAAACATTTGCTTTTTTTAAATTTTCATGTGATACATCTATAGGTGAGGGTAAACTTGTTTGTTAGCATGATGAGGCGCGGCGACGCATAAAACGAACTATGCACTATTAACGAAATACTCAAAATCATTTGCAACTCTATCTGCATAGATATAAGATTCATATTGTTTTGTCGGCCACTCGTTCTACTAGTGTTACGCGGCATGCGCCGACGATCTAGCGCCCTTTGATAAATGCCGCCAAACACACCGCGCTTGCGCCTAGCGGTGATGTCTTTGCTTCTATTTCATTAGACAATTGACTTTTGCGGATTAAACGACGTAGTTTTTTAGTACTGGGTATCTTACGAAACAAATTTAAAATGAACAATAAAAAGAAAATTGAGCCGTCACGAGGTGCCTGGCAGATGTTAAACATTGAAATTGTTTTGTATATGTTATATGCATAAAAGAACAGACTACGACAGGAATCAGCTATGGCATAATAAAAAAAACCATTACACATTTGTTCCATAAAATAATGACTGTTGATGTGAAACATCTATAGGCGAGGGTAAACCTGATTGTTGGCGTGGTGGGACGTGGCGACGCGATGCCATGCGCAAGCCACTGTGCGCAATCTCTCTTGCCGCACTAAGCTCGCATACGTATACTGTATACAGTGTTATTTACTAGGTTACACACGTGTTTCACATCTGCCAGACGTCCCGTGGCGGCTCAATTTTTTTGAAACAGTTGGCAATTCACTTTTTATATTTAATTTTGATAAATTAATACCATATTCTTCTTAAAATTTTAAGCCACCTTAAGGAATTTCGTTCCTGACAAAAGTCCGGGTGCGCCCCCACACTGTTTCTTTTTTATTTTCATGATACATTGATAAAACATAATGTTTGCTGTAAATTACGAATATTTTTTTCCTTACATAATTTAATATTTGTATTTCGTACAGTTTTCTGTAATTTATTATATTTTTATGGAATAATATCGCGCATAAAAATTTCTCGTCGTTGTTTGTTGAAAACAGAACAGTTAGTTTGAACGGTATTTGCAACACTCGGAGGGAGCGCAACGTCTCCCTCACCTGTTGGCAGTTCTGCTCAGATTGATGGATGCCGAGCGCCGCACCTCGCTCATAATCTTATACTGACGCTTGTTTACACGAATATTTTTGAGGAATGAATCACAATCAAATCAAACAAATATAGCGTTGTAGGAGATATCCAATATATTCAGATAATTCAAATCTCAATTGTAAATTTCAACGTTACTGTATGAAAGTGAAAAAAGTATTATTAATTTTATTCCTTGAGAACTTCACAGCTGAATGGTGTAGTAAGTTTGTGTCAAGAGTCGCATGCGATTACTTATAAGATATTATAGTTCTATAGTACCGTGGAGGTAGTCCGGTGAAGCTGTAAAGGCCTATAGTCAGTTCGAAAAAAATAATAGCATATATTTTTTAAGCTTTCGGTATAATATGTCTCAAATCGATGTCGTCGTTTTGTTTTGGCGGGACCTCGAAGTAGTCGGTTCAACAGCTATCATTCGTTTTGGAGTCGATTCGATAGCTGTTTTGAATACTTATTAAATTAGTTCAATCTTGAAGCGAATAAATAATAAAGTACTAATGTTATTAATTAAATTGTAAATAGCTAATTAGTCTAGTAGTATTCGGGTTCACAGCGAGTATTTAATGAGTGAACACGGTAGGTAATATAATATACCATAAGTAGAATTATATTATATTCGGAATGATGTACAATATATAACATTAATAGATAACAATTTCACTACTGTATGTAAAATCTTTGTAGTAACACTTCAGTCGACTAGTATATTTATTGAACGATCACAAGCTACAATCTGAATTAGATGAAGCAGTTCCTTCCCGAGGGAGCGATGTCGCTCCCGGAGGGCACGAGTCCCAGCGCTGTGAATACAAAGTGATCCGAGGGCGCGCTAAATTTAATTTTTTCTAATGAAGTTGAGGAGTGAGAGACTCTCGAACACGAGAACATTATTTGCTCGCGATAGCTTCACTGCCTCAGAAACAAAAAATAAAATAAAAATAGTACGGCATGTCAGAACTACAGATAGTTTTGCATACATAAAACAGATGTTTGGCTTAAAATTGTGTCAACGTTTGCATGTCTGCATATAGTGCAGCACGGCTCTAGGAGTTATATCAGAGATTATTTTGAAATGTTATTGTATTTCTCATAGAAGTCCATTTACACATTAACATATCAATATCATTTTGAAATTTTCACTTGATACATTTACTGGGACGATCCCTACAAACTAGTGGTCGCCTAGTGGTCGAAATTAACCATAATTTATTTTGACATTCAATAAGACCAAAGAAAAAAATAATTATTTCAAATATTTATCAATTAATTATTAACGTATATTATGAATTTACATATTATATATTATATCATCATAAAATTAACCTACAATTTGACCAGTTAATTTCAAAGGGCATGTAAGGCATGGAATGTAAGTCATGTTAAACATATTAAATGTAGGATGAAAAAAGGTAATTGGAACGTAAGAGTAAAATAAAGGATGACGAAACGTCTTTTTCATTTACATTTGTGTATATGTTGTGTGTCTTTCAAGCAGTAGTCTAACTGTCAAATGTCAAACTATGCCACGTTTCACGTTCATCCGTTCGCGCAATTCGCTTAAAAAAAATTTCACTTCACATCGATATATAGATATCTCCAAATAAAATCTCACTTACTCACTCTACTTTCTTCTCGCACTATTTGCATAGTGCGCGGCAATCATACCAGGATTATGTTATCTTGTGGTGGTTTCGATCGCCGCCCTTATCTGAGGGCGTGTCTGGTTTCTGGTCTGGTCTGGTCTGGTCTCTGGTCGTCGGTGGCACCCTTGCTAGTCCGCTCTTGAGGTGGTCTGGCTTTAATGGCTGGCATTAATGATGGGGTTGATTTGGACGGGCCTTTTGGGTGACCGGGATGCAGCAGAGCAAACCTAGTCACTGCTACGCTCCTCGCCTTCAGTTCCGGATTGTGTCTGCTTAATCGCGGCATCTTTAATGTGCGGAGTGCGGAGTCCAGATGGCGTTGCGGTAGTCGTCGGTCGAGCATCGGTAGGTTTCGTAGGCAGGCAATGTTCGTCGCGATGACGTAGCGGCTTCTGGTTGACCCTGAGAAAGGTCTTATTTATTTCTTTCACGCGCCGTCCTCGGGGTGGATGTGTAGATCGGCGGCAGATCGCGTATCGGACCTCTGCGGACGTCCTCACGCGCGTTTGGTGATGGAGCACTCCAAATAAAATCTTGATCATTTTATGGAGTTTATTAGCAGACACTACTGCCGTCACAGACATATATACACAGACACATAATTCTGTGGACTCTAATTACTCGCATAAACTGAATACAGTTCAGAAAAAGTATAGCCCTTATGATCGTAAGCTTTTAGCGATTTACGAAGCTATCAGATACTTCCGTCACATGGTCCAAGCTCACTACTTTACGATTTTCACGGATCATAAGCCAGCAACTTATGCTTTCTCAATGAGTCGTGACAAGTGTTCCCCGAGACAGTACCGTTACTTGGACTATATAGCACAATTTACAACAGATCTAAAATATATACGTGGACAAGATAACGTCGTTGCATACGCATTACCTCGTGTGGCAAACATGACTCCTACAATCGATTACGAAGACCTTGCACGATCTCAGAAAGATGATCTCGAGCTACAAAAACTTCTCAAAATGGTTCTACTCTTAAATTAAAGAAGATACAAACTGCACATTGCAAGTCATGAGTATACTGTGATACTTCGGTATAACCACCTCGCCCGTATCTCACTGTAAACTTCAAAAGACAAGCTTTTGATGTCCTCCATAATCTGCATTATCCTGAACGATCAGCTTCAGTACGGTTGGTCAAAGAACGTTTTGTTTGACCAGGGATTCGTAAGGAGTATAGGGAATAGGCTCGATATTGTTTGGAATGCTAAAGAAGCAAAGTTACCAAACACACTGTTTCTCCCCTTATGCTCTTTCCTTACTCCTTCATCAAGGGTCACTCATATCCACCTCGACATTGTTGGACCTTTAACCTCGTTTTCTAATAACAGGTATTGTCTCACGGTAATCGACAGGTTTACTCAATGGCCTGGGGCGATCTCGATGACTGAAATCACTGGTGAAGCCAGCGCATCTGCTTTGTTGTATGGTTGGATAGCTAAATTTGGCTGTCTAACGCGTATCACGGCAGATCGTGGACGGTAATTTGAGAGCCACCTCTTTAAGGCTTTGACAATCTTGCTAGGTGTCTGTCATTTCCGTACCACTGCATACCATCCAGCTGCAAACGGTATCATTGAGCGTCTTCATCGCCAGCTCCAGGCAGTTATAATGTGCCACTCTTCTTCCCAGTGGATCGAAGCACTTACACTAGTACTTCTTGGCATGAGTAGTTCTGGAAGGACGACCTACAACGTTCATCAGCTGAGCTCGCCTATGGTGAGCAACTTCATCTTCCCGGTCAATTTTTGTCACCCAAAGATGACTACATTGCAGAAGACATCACACAACACACAACTCGCGGTTGCGCGTACATGGCGAAATTCACTCCAAGACCAACGTCATGGCACACTAACTCGCCGTTCTACATGCCACGTGATCTCAATTCCTGCACGCAAGTATTTCTTCGACTAAGTCACGTCAGAGGTTCGTTAGAACAACCATACCTTGGTCCCTTCAAAGTTCTGAAAAGGCAACCAAAGTCACGCTGGAAGTAAAAGGGAAGACCACCAATGTTATTGAGGATAGGCTAAAACCCACCTACATTATGAAGGAACTTCATGTTCCGGTTACCACTTCGCACTTCGTCCGCCACAACAACTGCTCCTTGAAAAAGAACTCTGAGTGGACGCTGAATTATTCCACCAAATTTTTATCGTCCGTAGTTACGGACTGTGCGAGGGAATAATATGAAGTCTAATCCGCTCCACCGTAAAACGCTCCACTTGTGGTCATTACGCCAACGGCTAACCGTGACGTATAGCCACCACCACGTTCGGAGCACCCGCGCATCGCCTTCGCACAACTTGCGCGGCGGCCGCGGCCGGTCACGACACTTCGCGGAGCACATCGTACATGGCAGACGTAACATTTATTATTCCGATCTTTGTAAATTTTACTTTTAATTACAATTTTTTTTATAAAAGTTCAGTGTAGTTTTACATGCCCTACACATCGCATGTGGAGGAGTGAACAGACATCCCCCACAATGGCACAAACATATTCGTAATCGACAATAATATGAAAATTTAATATGAAACGAGCAGCATTGTTCTTAATATATCTAAGATACAACAAGCGTTATCCACAAGAGTGCAACAATTTTGTTTTTCTTTTGTTTTGTTCGCCATGTTACTGTGGGCACGTATACATTCCAACAGAAATAATCTTCCTTTTAAACAAGAATATTTTCCTCGTAACGCAGGGTAATTCCCATCTGCCCATTATTTTCCAAGGGACGGTATTAATGAAGGGCGCGAATACTGTGTCTGCACCTCGTTCACCCTAAGAGCTGTTTTAAGGGGTAATGGTTATGTAGCGGCGCGGTGATTATGTTGCCACCTCCGTTATCCTTGGAGTCGACATTATAAGAAATGTGCCAATTATGGCTTTATATACTGCATTTACCTAGATAGTACATAAATTCTTTGATGCACTCGAATATACAGTAGTCACCAGTTCGAGAGACATTTGTTTTGAGGACTTCTGATTTCATAACATGACGTAAATTTCCAAATGCTAGCACACTTATGTAAACCATATGTAAACTGAAAATATCAGATAGAGGTAATTTTTAGAGTGACGAATTTACGAAGAACGCAAACTGTAAATATAGGTGATAGAGCCACGCTGAAGTTACTATTGGTTTCAGCTTGAATGGGTCGGCTTGCGCGGGGTATACCACCCTCTAATAGAAAACCGACATGAAGTAACAGTGTTTGCATTACTGCGTTTCGTTCGGTCAGTAAGAGCAATGACATAAGAAAAAAAACTCATGTCTTTCACTCTTTTTAAATTTAGGACGTAATCTTAACCACTTATCACATGCTACAATTACAAGAAGCCTCATACCTAATTTTTAATTCGGTATGAACATCCAAAATGAGCTTGGAATGATTCTCGAAGAAGATAGAGGTTTAAGTAAAATTATAATTTAGACGTTTGTAGGGAAAGGGAATACTGTCACGCCCAGTACAGGAAGAAGCCAAATTAATCTATGATTTAGTGGAAGTCGGTATAAGGGCAAGAAAGTTTCTGTTTTTGATTTATTTTTCTGCTATTCTTTTCTTTTGTAAGAAGTTTCTTTGATTGTTGTTTATTGTATGGATGTGGAAAGCATGTTCTTTTTGAACAAATCCTCGATGAAAATAAAGAGAGAGAAAACGAGCTCAAAATAAATATAACATAAAATACGTTACAAATTTTAAAAAAATTATGAGATTTATGATAATTGTTGTTTAGGATCGACCGCTGGCGCACAACGCGAGTGCAAAGGTTTTCCACAGCAATCAAAGCTTGGTACTGCAGAAGGTGACGCGGTATAGCAGTGGCCGGTACGCCTGCTCAGCTCTCAACGCCGAGGGTGAGACTGTCTCCAACGAACTTCACTTTCGGGTCAAATGTAAGTATAACTTTTATCTAACCTCCTAACACCATTCTATTTATTGGGAATAAGTATTTTAGAGAGTGTACGTCAGTACCACATACAAGGGCCAGTTGCATGTCGGTAAATGGAATAATTGTAACTATTAAAAATATATTTGAAGTTCTCACTGAGATCGCACCTACGTGGTATCTCTTAAAATATTTGCTTGAACGTCATGTTTGCATATCAATAGTTTTTCAACTAAGATATACTTTCCAAGTTCTAATGTGGTAAAATAAATGTAGGATACTAATGCAAGAAACACACTCGTTGATTTAAGGACATGTCGCGTTGTACTACACCTAAGTGATACGAATCACTCGATTTATATGTGCGAGAAGCACGTGACACAATAAAGTACAAATACTGTAAAGCTACGCTACGCACTACAATAAAAATCGTGATTTTGGTAATGATGCTTGAGTATGTCTTCTACTAATATCGGTATTGAAGCCAAATACTCAATAATATTGAAATCTCACTTTGACTTAACTGCGATATTTAACTGCGTAAGAGTCTCGCAGGTCAGTGTTGTCTTAATCAAATCTTGCAAGGATCAGTATTCCATGATCTGGAAATGATGAATAATGGAAGATCAAAACCGAGACCAATTTTGGGCAACACTAGAGGTACTCGGTTCAACGCCGACTCACATTCCAATGACTAATCTCAATGATGATGCTTTCGGTTCAACCGTTAGTAGTAAATTCTCGTATCGATATGTCCATGAGATATTCACGCCCCATTGCTAACGATGTCAAACAAAATTGTGCAAGACCAAAACAATTTTAATCCATTGAGAGTTGTGAATGAGTTGCCGCACGAACGCGCGCCCTTCATTGATTCTCCGCGGGATGAACATTATCCCTCAGCGGGATAGTAATGTGTCGCAAACGAACAAATGAAGATGATCGAAAAACACACATCAAGACCCACTAACGTGTATATGGTTATGCTTCTATGGGTTACGTTCAACATTCCTGGGCACGTGTTTATTTGTATTTGCATGTTATTATGCAATTGCTGCGTTGGAGTTGATCTAATCACGTAATACTGTACTTCAAAAATGCTGCGGTGCTATTCCAGCTTAATCTAAATGCGGAAATTGAGAAGTTGTTGAGACGGGTTCATTATGATTCTTGTGGAAGCTCATTGCAGACAAACGGCTCGGGATCTGAAACAATGCGAACTGCCGAGAGCCGAGCGTTGAGTGCCGCCTACCCGCACTCAAATTGCTTAGAATTAATTAATCACGTCGTCGTGGCAGTGGCATTGTGTTCGCGGGGAACACCGCACAAATTAAGAAACATCGTACCGGCCCGTGTTCCTCCGAATTGTCAATCCCATCACTGGGGAAAGTTTCTCTTTGTTCTTTTTGCCTTGACATCTCTTATATACACGACGCTGAAACTTTCTTTGGGGCCGGTTTTACTTTATTTATGTTTAAGTGAAAGTACTTTGTTCATGAAAGAATTCGATTTTTATAACGATTTATGGTATTACAGCATGACATCACTTCGAGATCGAACCGATTCTAATCAATCAACTTGTTATCTTACAAGAGATCTATTCACACCCGGCGGGATCTCTCCGCTCGTATGGGTTGAGGCGAGACTCACCTCCGGTGGAAATAAAATCAAAGATATTTCGTTTAATGTAATTTTGTAAAACTTATTACAGTTTTCATTTCATTTCCAATTGGAACACAATGAATGAGACAATTTCAATTACGACACAAACGAGAAGGACGCGCGCGATCCCGACGACCCCGAAGCGGAGCGCCACTTCCAAGAAATGTCACCTCGAGACGGACCCAGTACCGCCTGAGATATAGGTTTTTCTCGGCGCTTGATTAATAGAGACGTCTTGGATTGAGCCTCAAACAATAGTCAATTAGCGGGGATTGAATGATTTAACTCGTCGAATTGTAAACAAAGGGCATAAATAAGCTCGCTTTGTCTGTAAGTGCAGGTGTAGCTACGAGGAGCAGGAGAATCGGGCACACGGCTCTTTGCTTTAAATCATCCATCTGCCCTTGCTCTTCCCTCCCCCCCACCACTCCCAAGTCACTTCACCCCGCTCCGGCCGGAGTAATGGCTGTCGATCTATTTTGGCAATTGTAAGATACGGCCTCGACAAAACAAGATGGGAATTTTTAATGGAATCCATAACAGCGGGTTATGTTGTAATAAATTATTCGTTTTCATGATAAAATAAAAACGATTTAGTAATGAAGTTGTATCATATTGCTTCTGCTGATTGAAGCGATTCCGTGCGTGATTCGATTGTAAATATATAGCGTGCGTTAACTCTGTTATTGTCAAGGGTACAGGTTTGTCGGTAATCGGTTATATTTTTGTAAAATCAAAGTCAAACCGTTAATTCATTAACTTATTCAATCATGAATATTACTTAATTACATAGCCTGGAACTTTCTTTAAAAAAACGGCAAGTTTTTCTTTTAATTATAGTTATAGGCCATATCAAATTGTCATCTAGCAAATAATAAATAAATAAATCATGTGATAATAAACCTTTATTTTCAAGAGAACGTTCACATTGAGATACGCCTTCCCATTGTATGTATATAATCACTTTATTCAGGACTAAGATTAACCCAATTTAACTAAATTTAGCCAATTGATACTTTAACAATGTTACATTCAGGCAATACTATATCATTCATAAGTGTCGCTCTATAGCAATAATTAGCTATATAACTACAGTATAGCGATTGCAATTTAACATAGTCAAACTATTAATGTTTATAATGTTAAAACATTCTTTACCGTATACTATATGTATATTTATATTTCTATATTTATTTTTTATAGCGCTCGATATATGAGGATTCCCTCCAAAATTAATAAAACATGCATAGAAATTTTTCTTCATTTTTCTTGTATACATAGGATATATAATCATGCCCGAAGGTTTATCTGCATTACTACAACTACTTTACAATATGTGATGTGTGAGTCTAATATAATTATATACCTTATTAATTATATAATTATATATATATATATATCTTAATATATATATTTCTTGTGTGCGTGTGTATGTGACTGAACTCCTCCTAAACGACTGGACCGATTTTGATGAAATTTTGTGTGCGTGTTCCAGTGGATCCGAGAATGGTTTAGATTCACAATTGGACCCGGTAGGTGGCGCTGCGGTTGACTTTTGGGATTTATATTTTTTATTATCAAGGCAGGACAACGTCCGCCAGGTCCGCTAGTATATATATATATATATATCTTAATATATATATTTCTTGTGTGCGTGTGTATGTGACTGAACTCCTCCTAAACGACTGGACCGATTTTGATGAAATTTTTTGTGTGTGTTCGTGGAGATTCGAGAATGGTTTAGATTGACAATTGGACTCGGTAGGTGGCGCTGCAGTTGACTTTTAGGATTTTTTTTATTATCAAGGCAGGACAACGTCCGCCCGGTCCGCTAGTATATATATATATATATATATATATATATATATTAAGTGTCAAAATATTGTTGAACTCAAATTAAAATTGTATGAAACTGTAATAATTGTGTGTTGTGCTCGCATTTTACCCGAATTTTACCCACTATACCCGTAACCACATATATATATATATATATATGTCGGGGAAAACGTTATTCCCGTTGACATCGTCATTAGTGGTTACGGGTATAGTGGGTAAAATTCGGGTAAAATGCGAGCACAACACACAATTATTACAGTTTCATACAATTTTAATTTGAGTTCAACAATATTTTGACACTTAACAATGATATAGTTAGAAAAATTAACAATTAAGACCGAGCAGCGAGTTCGGGGCACCGATTTTACTTTAATCACCGAATATAATAATACTATCAGCAACGATCCAACTCGATCCGTTGCTATCTCTCAAAACAATGTCCCATATAAACTGTGCGCCCTCTATAAGTAAAGATGGCGCCTCGACCTCGCTCGAGGCACTGGCTCCGCTCTGATTGGTCATTACGTAAATTACATGATATGTAACTTCTATTACATTATTAAGGTTTTAAACTATAGAAAAATGTAACAAATGAAATAGAATAAACATTAAGTATTTTGAAAGTACTAAAACTATACGCCTCTTAAAGTAAACGTTGCCTCAACCCCGCTCGAGGCACATGGTCTGTTCTGATTGGTCGTTATGTGAATTACAATATTCGTAACTTTTATCAGATTATTAAGGCTTTTAAGTTATAGAAAAATGTTAAAAATAAAAATTAAAATTAATAATTTAGATGAAGACAAATAACATTATGTGTGCAAACAATAATCAACTCGACTTATAGCTTCCTCCGACATATATATATTATAGAATTATACCTCAATGCAATATGCAGATAGAGAAGTGATATTTTATAGCGTGTTATACGAACGGACGTTATACATTGTTATAGTAATTAATTGTTATGTTCTTTTCTTAATTTTATATTATGTTACCAAACGAAACTCTTACAAAAAATACTTTAGAGAGTTTATACAAAAAGACTTTAAAACAATCAACAAGCAGCATCTCATCCGACGACTAACTACATATTTAGCCAGCACTACCCATTACGCGACTTCAGTAGATTTTATTCGACTGCATACTCTGCAAAATGACAAAAGCTAATCTTGTCGTCACGTGCACTTATGCAGTTGAATAACCGATAAACAGTTAGACTATGGCGCTCGCACGAATGAGTCTGCACGCACGCATGCACGAGCGGACGCACAGACTCGCAGCCTCACGCCATTTCACGTTCAATTAGACGCTGTTACAAATGAAGGTCGGCAAGGTAACGGTCGACACCATCGGGTCGGGCGAGGTCGTTCCCGACGCCACTTCACTGAAAACCTTCAAATAAACTACACCATTATCAACCTACATCAAGCGATTCGTCTTCAAAACCTTTAACTAATTCATAACTATTATTCTTTGTTAGTTTTGCATAGTTGTGGAGCTATTTCTAATTACCGTCTAGCTAGCCTACTTATTCAAATTGGAAATCACCAATAAGAGTATTCCAAAATTGCATTTGAGAATCACACCATTTCTAAGTTTAGCGTTTACCATCACAAGCCACATCGTTTCTTATTCTCAAGAGACTATGTTCAAACGCTAAAAAGCCTAAAGATTATGTGATATATTTTTTATCCACAATGTGTTCTAAGATTTAGTCGCGTATGACATTTGACCCGGGTAGAATAAATCTCCAAGCGAGCAGTAACCTTTAAGAGAAAGATTTTCTAAGTTTAGTCAGGTGATGATTTCAATGGAACCTTGACAATTGTAAATTGTTTTTTTTTACATATGAGTAAATTCCAGTTTTTCACGATTTATATATACCTATGGTATCATAAGCATAATAACGAAATGAAGCGTACAAGTTGTTTTGACTGTAAGCGCAATCTATACATATAATAAGCGCAATCTCTACATATAATAAAAAGCTAACGGGACAAAATCTGTACATTAAATATTTTAAGACAAAATACTTGGCGGGGGCTTAGAATCAATGACAGAAAACATTTCGATAGTTTAAAAAAATTTTGTTTGTCTGTCGTTTGTACAGGATTACTGGAGGGATTTTGACGAATTTTAGTACGGTAATAGTTTATACACCGGTATAACATATAGGAAATGTTTTACATATATATCACATTTGTATATATGTTATGTTACTTACAACGAAACACAAAAAAGAAGAAATTTAGGCACAAATTACAGGACAGATTCTTTGACACAGTGATAACTAATATTGTAAAGTAACATCTAGAATACTTTTTATCCCATAAAACGCAAGGGGTTTTCCAGGATAACGGACAAAAGTCAAAAATTTGTAGTTAATTAAATTCTTGACGGATTTTGGTGCAATTTTCTTTTTGCTATAGCAGACAGATTAGTTGCTTTTTTTATTTGCATTTATTTTTGTATTATAATTTTCATATTTTACATTATCATAATGGTTTATTGTATCTAATTTTATATTAATACCGCATAAAGATGCCAACTTTATTAATTTATGTTAGTATACACCGATTTATGTGAAACAAAATCCTGAAGCCGCGCAGGCGAATTCTGTTATCACAGGCACCAACGTTGAACAAAAACCAGTGAGTAATTAACCTGGAAAGTTTGTACGAAAACAGTGGCACAATAGAATGCATAGTTGGAAGTACTGAGAAAACTCTGAAACCGCGAATCCTGAAAATAACCCTAAAAGTGCAGTCGTCGGGAACAGTCTAAAGTTGGCTAGTTTTCTGTTACCTAAAAATGAAAAATATAGCAAGCAAGCCACATATCTTGAAGAACTTCAAATAGTACCGCTCAAACAGAAACTATAAATAGCCTACCAAAGCGAAAGACTACATAAAAATTGTAAAGCTAAAACATCCTATCAGACTTCGTAACTATATATAATAACCATAAACATATAGTGGTACAACAGAATAATCCCAAGGAGGGTTGATGTCAGGCAGGTGGCCGATCGTAAAAATTAAGCCAAATCATATACCAACTACAACATGACAAACATGTTGTACCGACCCTACTTAGGTGGGATAAGGATAAAAGAAGAAGAAGACAGATTAGAAAAAAATATCATCTCCCTATGCTTCTTAAAAAATAACAAAAAAACGATAGCTGGGTTCCGAACCGACGTCTTTGGTCCGTGTAATGTACGTTATAATTGAGCTACGGCAACATGACGTTTCTTTATGTAATTAAAAATCAGTTGAATTGAAAGCATAAAATCTAATATATAGGCTAAATCGTATTAATGTGTGTGCTTGTTTCTTTGTTATGAAGAATTTTCTTTCCATTGATTTTGAAACCATAACGATTCTAAAGAAAGTTCACTTCAATAATACCATGTCGAAAAAGTTGAAGAATATGTTGTAAACCAAACTGTCACTAATATGTTGTTACTTTTATTTGATTGTATAAAAATGTTTCCTTACGTATTTTATGTACTTAAAAGCTATTTATTTATAAAATTGAAATTCTGAGATGCACATTTCTGACATACAACCTCTTATCTTCATATTTCATGTTCTTGACATATAGTAACAAAATAATCTGTATGGTGCACAGCGCGGCGGCTGCCATAAATTAAATCAAGATAGGTTTAATTTTAAAAATGTAACTAGAGATGGCGTTACTAAACAAGGCGACAAGATTATTTTCCATAAAAATAAACCTAGTAATAGTTACATTGCATTATAGAAGATGAATGTACTTGTTGTTGTGTGTGAACTTGTAAATGGCCATATTTATGTTATTACTTATATTATATTGTTCAATTTTGTTCGCTGTAAGTTCACCTTGTATCTTAAAAATAAAAATAAATAGATTAAAATAAATCTCAATTAGAGTTCTGCTAGTACGTGCGTTGTTTCGATATTTTATAAAATTAGTTTTCTAAATATTTTTGACTCTTTGAATAGTTAGGTTCAGGTTTGTCAATCTACGATTTAAGTAATTAGTTCTTGAATGTAAATTTGAAAGATTTAAATAATTGAAAATTCTATAATATGACGTGTACTGCTTGGAGAGTTTGAAATAAATCTAAAGCAAAAATATTCATTACTTTTATAAAAAAGCCCACGAAACCATATATCTAATTTAATTCTAATTTAATAATATCTCAGCCAAAAAGACGGTTTATATGACAAAGTAAAATAAATTTGACAAAATTAGGTTTGGATGCAGATTTACTAGATGTAGAGATATACCTTTAACGTATACTTTAAAAAATCTCATAAAACAAACAACTAAATCAAAATGAAAATTTAATGTAGATAAAGTTTAGTTTTTACAGTATATTAATTGGTGACATTAGTCAGAAGATAATGCGAAATAAAAACTATAAGCCGGCAAAATTATTGCGTTGTCGTTGTCGCTAACTCTACGCGAATAGTAAACGGACGCGGAGGTGAGTGACGCAGGAGCAGCTCGGGAGGTATTGGGAATACATTTATCGCCAATATATGTAAGTTAGTTTTTTAATTCAATTTGACCCGGTAGCTGATGCTGCGAACGGGTTATTTTAAAATATTTCTCACACACCAACTGGGTATATGTTTGAGTGAGTCTCTGGATAGTTTAGATTCACAATTAGAAACGGTAGATATCGATGCAATCGGGTTTTAGGTTTTTTAAGAATACAAGTGAAACCGGTAGTAACCAATTTACAAACGAAGTTGCACGGGTCAGCTAGTATAAAATAAAAGAATAAAGCCTAAAATCACAAGTGTTAAGGAGAGAGATGCTTGTCGACTCACGTACCGGCATAGCGGCTCATCGGATTCAGTCTATTCTATTAGGGAAAGGTTCACTCAAAATGTCCCATTCATATATACTTACCTCGCGTACCTCCCGCTTCAATGATATTACAATACAATTCTATTTCACAATTGAACTATTGTTTGCGTCACAGTAATGCAATATTTATTTATTTTATTAGAAGTTTCTATTCGTATGTCTTTTTTTATGTATGTCAATTGATATTTTAAGTAGGAAAATTCAGGGATGAATACTGTTTATTTCATTTTCACCTTCTTCTCGTCTTCACGTGTTCACTGATATCTTCATTGGTTCTAAATCGATTCCAATCATTCTGATTAAAATATTTCAATCCTAAGGGTGGAAAATAAAAGGAAGGACAACGCTTATATGAATATCACTCAATTGCGGTCAGTTAATTTTAATAATTGTATTACCTATGTAATAAACATGATGCAAACATCAGACAATGGAGTGGAACTCTTCTTCGGTTTACAGCAGCTATCTTGTGTTTGGACTCATATTACTCATTTTAATGAGGACTTACATCTGGGGTTTTTACTGTTATTAAAAAAGAACGCAGCCACAAATACAGCATAAGTGGAAGCGGGATGGAAGAATTAATAGATTAAGATCTTATGTGTGATATAATTTTCGAGTTTCGTTACTCAACAGTGTTTGATAGCGTGTAGGCGATACTTACGCTGTTCATCTGTTTCTTGTAATAATAATAATAAACGCATTCAATTTCTCTTCTGTTGATTATAGTGAGCGTTATAGTGCGAAATAGTATTTCGCTTGCAATTCTTTGACAAACTTTCAAACTTTTCTTTTTATCTTTAGTAGATTCCTTATTCCTGTTTCGTTTCCCGTTCCTGTTAGTCGTTCCATAGTGCTAATAAAATATGTCTAAATACTAAAATAAGGATTTAATTTAAAAAAATTATTACTTCAAGCTCTACTAAAATAAAAAAGTAGTCTTGACATTTTTTCGTGTTTTAATGTATATAATAATTTGGTTACTTTTTATTATTTTGAAGTAGGTTTAATGATTTTTAGTATAAATAACAAATATCAATCTATTGTTACAAATTGTTTTGTTTATAATAGGATATAGAAAAACTAATCACGAAGGCTACAGCCGAAAGGTGTAAAAAATGCAACACTTTACTATATATATTTTAATAAAGTAAAAATTACAATTTAAGTTACAATTAAATTACTACTAGAGAGGTGTACCTTGAGCGCGATGCCTCCGTCGTAAACTAAATATGCTGAGCAAGTACTTCAACGCCACGTGGCTAGGTGGTGTCGCAACTGCGGGCAGCAGGTTGCACGTGTTGCAGCGTTAGCTCTTTAGGCTCGTGCGATGATTATCTGGGTCTCCTCCTAGTCATTGATCTAAGCGACATATGGATGTGTAACAAGCTATTCTAGTTCATGTGTTGTTTACTAATTTAAATTGGTAATACTATCGGCTGTCGGTGAAGGATAACGTTGTTAGGAAACAGGAACCTGGAATATGTTCTTGTAGTAATACTGTATGTAGGAAAACATAGAACTGTGTATTTCTCAGATATTGGAATAGTTAATACGTCGTGGGCTGACGTGGTGATTATGTCCATACTTTCTTTTGGAAAGCGGCTTAGGGCCCTGGAGTGGGTCTCTTACAGGTTGATGATGATGGTGTGTTCTCAGACGCGCCATCTTGCCGGAGCGGTGGCGTAGCTGTGGTCGGGGCGGCGCGCGGCGAGTCCGTCGTGATAGTATGCGAGGTGGACGCAGACCCTCCCGCAGCCGTATTCAAGTGGAAGTTCAACAACTCCGGCGAGACCATTGATGTCGCCGCCGACCGATACACCTCCAACGGCAGCGCCTCCAGCCTCAAGTCAGTTCTCTAATAACAGCACTCTCATTACGGAGTTGATGAGTGACTTGATCATTCATTGTGTACTGTACAGGTACACGCCAGTGGCGGACCTAGACTACGGAACGCTGTCCTGTTCCGCGTCCAACGAAGTGGGAGCTCAGCTCGCTCCCTGCGTCTTCCAGATGGTCGCCGCCGGTTAGTTACATGTCATACACTATATACATTGCAGGTAAATTAAATTGAATTCCAATAGAATACAACTCGATTCATGTGATCAGACATGATATTCGTAAATGTAAAGCACCATGTCATATTAAATCTATTCAAACTATGAGCATCCATGTAGCAGGTAATATAATGGCAAACCAAACGGAATATATGCAGTACGTGTAGGAAACACTGTCAGATATTTATAATGTTTTTTTTTATATATAATTTTGCCACATGAAAGAACGAATACAGCATTAATATTATTGACATCGTATAGTTGTATAAATTTTCATAATAATAAAATTAATATGCGTAGTTAATAAAAAATTATGAATCAAGCCCACAGTCGCTCGTTATTTGAACATCTTTGCTTGAATATACAGTAGTCTTACTAATCCGGCCACTTTGGAAACTGGTGGGTGTCGGATAATTGGAATATTCCGATTATTGAATTCTATAGAAAAACTGTATAGAATTTTTAGAGGCTATATTGAACACCGGTGCGCAAGCACAGAAGATAAGGGTGAGAAAGTCGTGAGCCGTAAGGTGTCGTATTCAATAATGTCCGTATTCAGAGTGTAATGACTCTGTTAAAGGCTACATAGCGCGTATAATTAGAAGTGTGGTTGATTAACGCTGAGGTAACGCGTGGCGTGTGGCGTGTGGCGCAGGCAAGCCGCAGGCGCCGCGCAACTGCACGCTGTGGAACCAGACGGCGGACTCGGTGGAGGTGTCGTGCGCGGCGGGGTTCGACGGCGGCCTCGCGCAGCGCTTCCTGCTCGAGGTGTACGCGGCGGACGCGGCCGACCCACGGTTACTCACCACTTTACATCATAAATATCAATTACTAGTAATCATAGTGAAAACGTTACCTTGGTACCTAGCTACTTGTTTATGTGTCTGAATCGCAAATATCATGAGTATTCCTTACAATAACAAACTGTATTGGGGTCATTCAAGAATACGTAATCACTAATGGGGGTGGTGGGATCCTTGGTTTGCTTATTTTTGATGATATAGGTGTTGGGAGGTTGGGAAAGTGATTACGTAGGCAGTATTTATTTATTTAATCAGAACAGATTTAACAATACTTTTATAAATGTTTGCGTAAGCATGCGAAGGAGAAGTAAGAGTATTGCTTACATTTGCTGAGCGAGAGAGGAGAGGGTCAAAAACTACAAAAATTCTGCTTACTTAATATTTGAACAACCCAACTTTAACTGATGGAATGTAAAATATTGGAAATAACAACTAAACTAAAAACAAACTAATCAACAGTGAACGCGGAAATTCACAAACTAATACTATCTAGACAGTTCTGATTTGGGCCGCATTAGTTGTCCTCCGAACACGATACACACAATATGTATAAACTTTTACAATAACGTGTTTGTTCACATTGTACATACAACTGTATTTAACTCTATATTGTGTTGTCTCATTAAAACTGTTTTTTTTATGTAATAGGACGCTAACGAACATGAGGCTCACCTGATGTTAAGTGATCACCACCGTCCATAGACACTTGCAACACCAGAAGTGTCGCAAGTGCGTTGCCACCCTGTGTTTGGGGGAGGGGAGTGGAGGGAGGAGGTGGTCCTCCGGCGCTCTCACTGACCGCACGAAACGCAACGATGCAAGCACTGTTACTTAACGTCGGTTTTCTGCGAGAGGGTGGTACTACCCCGGACGAGCCGAAAGAATTCAAATAGTTTTGAAAATAAAGAATGTCGCCTCACTACAACTACATTTACGAAATAATAAAAAATATACCAATTTCTAAACAGCGTACTTTATGTATGCTGTAGGTAATTTTACTTTACATTAAGAAACCTGTATCAATTTTCAATATCAGGATTATATTTGAAGATATTCCAGTAATTTCATTAATTACTGCTCCACACACACACACATACACACGTAATATAACACGGTTTATTTTCTTAATTATAATATTGTATGTTAACATTAATTTTTGTGGTGGATGTAACAAACATACGTAAAGCATACCTGGTATTAATTAGACATTGATACCAAATAACTGCCTAACTAGCACGAATTGGATCCTAATACTACCTGAGGTTAATCAGTAATAGATGGGTGGTCTTGAAGAAAACGTTGGGGTGCCGGTGTGTGCGTTGCTAACCATGCAGCAGCATAAGCATTGCTAAGTGAAATCAGAATAGCAATAGCGATGATGCTTTCGTATTCAATCTTGAACATATCACTCATAAGTATAAATGAATGACGATTACATTAGAAATACATTTATATACTAAAGCAAAGTAATGTTGTGTGCAGTTACGTTTGTAACTTAAAGGACATATTTAACACACATATTTTCTTCCTTTAATATGTGATTATTACGCAAGGCTGGTGCTGAATATCCGCTGTAACAACTCCATTATGTTAAAGATTTCATTACATTTCCTGTAGGCAAGGCGCGAGCAAAACATCCAAAGATAATCGAAAAAATGTAATAACGTTTACAGTCGGAATGAGAGTGAGAAGAAATCTCGAGAGAGTAAGTCGTTGCGAAACGTCCGCGTCTGTTCAAACATAACCTCCGCGTGTGCGCTCCAAGACTACTTGAGGACTTCGCTTCGATTCCAAAACTTCGCTTAACTTTGATGGATTTCTATATTACGTTCGTTCATTTCCAACTACCAAGAAAGTACGTTACTGCTGACAACTTATTACTTGATACAGTAACCTGTAAAGTTTTCACATAAAGCATAATAAATGAATAGAAATGTACTTATTTGAGGTGAACGCGTAGCACGCACCGGACTCAGAAACAGTAATCTTTTAATTTTACTTAACTTCGTCGCGTAATGACACAAGCAATATCGCAACGTTGTGTTATAAGTTTCTACCTAAAATCTTTTTTATACACTCGTATAAGGCTTCCAACAGTGTGAGGTGAGAGTGCGGCAACTCGCTGCTTCAATATATAATTGTCCTAATAATAAAAGTCTGAGATCGTATGCAGAGTGCGGGGAGGCCGCGGGGACCCACCAGAGAGTGGCGTTTCGTGTAAACACGAGTACGCCTTCATTAAAGTTGGCGAAACAACGTTAATTATAAATTAACACGGCGGACCTACCTCACTCTTGCTCCTTGATGTTGCCAGGTGCGAGGTATGCCCGCGAATATTTTTAGGAAAATGTAAATATTACTTGTATTCGGAATACAAAGTTATAATAACATCTTTATTATCATCATTTTAACAAAAATTATTATAAACTTGGAATTTCCATAAGATTACTCCAAGGTAATATGTAAACGCGTATTACATATTCTTAATTTAATATTATTTTTCCGTTATCCTTAAACAATAAAAATACTAAATATTGTAACCATGAAAAAATGTGTCATCATTATTGCTCGCATAAAAATATTCTGTTTCTTTTGTTTCATGACGATTATATCTTATGTCTAGATTCATTATTGGCTGTCTCTTTTTTTTAATTATAATTCTTTTATTTACTACTTTACCCCTACAACCATTATACTAAATTTAAACTACCGCTAATCATTACTGCTTGGCGTCAATAGAAATATATTGCGTAACCCTAAAAAATTATTTCCATAAAAAGTCTCGTCAAATGGGATTTAACCGTCTCAGTGATTAGTCCGAGTAACTTAAAATAATTTTATCATTATTAAAACGAGGTGGCATCAACCTACGGCTGGCAACCCCGGCCGCACGTACCCGACACCTTTCCTCCAAAGCTGAGCGCATGTTCCGAATGTCTTTATATTTCGTATCCAGATGTTTAATTATTCACAGACACGGATGTATGGATCACGTGTCAGTTTCCCAACTGCCTACTGTCATTTGTATGTTCATACATTATTACCTGACAAATCTTGCGTATTAATTATTAAACTTCCCAAATACATATCTATTTAACACCGTGAATCGTAACATGGAATATTTAATTACCTTTGGACTCTATTAGAGGGGCGCCAACTGAACTGACGCCAAAAGCTTTTGAAATATTTCCTCCAATCTTAATATTCAGTGCTTGTATGTGCATGTATATATGAGTTGTATACATTTTAATAATTAATTATACTATATTAATATTAATTGACTTTAATAAATCTCACCAAATCAGACTGCCACACGATATATTTCGTTTTGAAAAGAAGGGGTATTTTTTTTCGAATTGACTACGCTATTGACCTAGCCAGGTCTTAACAGCTTCACCAGACTACGAAAAGAAGGGGTATTCACAATCTTCATAGTGAATTTCAAAAACACTAGTAACTCGTTATTACGTTATGCTAGACTATACTTCAACGTAGTTAAATTTTATCGTGTAATATAACACTGACGAAATCACGGAAAATTTATAGTATGTATACAAAAAATATAGATATTAAATGATTTATATTAAGGAACAAAGTAATACTAGGAACGCTTATCAGCTACAAGAAATGAAGAAACAATAATATTGCGTATTAGAAGGTGTGTGAGTACCCGTATCCGAGTATATATATGAGTATGTGGGCATGCAGAGTGAACCTGACGGCGGACGAGCCCTCGTGGACGGTGCGCGGCCTCGAGTGGGACGTGCGGTTCCGCCTGCTCGCGCGCGCCTTCAACAGCAAGGGCCGCTCCCCGCCCGCCGCGCTCGGAGACCTGCTCTTCCGGGACCCAGAGAAACGGACAGGTTACTTACTATTTCTATTATTTCTTCATTCAAAAGCTCACCGAGTATTCTTACAAGGTTTCATGTTACAAATAAATAATAGATGATCCATCAAGGTGTGGGAAAAAGAAAAGTACGCATCGTTCGGGCTGTAAGCAAACAAAGAGGTTCTAAAAATAAGAAGACAAATCTGTTCTAATCTCTCGATCAGCCTTGCGAAGATTTTCACCCTTCTACTCTGTTTATAAGTGATACAGTGACACTGCACTTACTAGGTCTCACAAATACCAATCAGCACCCCATACACGTACCCACACACACCGTAGGTACACATATAATGGAAGTCTTTTTATTTTTACGACTTTGATTAATTAGCCATAGCTAAATTGTTGAATTTGAAATACATGTACGCGTTTATGACGCATACATGCAGGTACACACGTGTGTCTCACTAACGTATACATGTATGATTACTTTAATTAGCTTGGTTACTTTAGATTAATTTGCGATGTTGCATTCTCTGCAACAGCCCAAGCCGACGTACAGATAAATTGACACCCTTGAACTTGTTGCCGTACAGCTGAGTGCGTTAGGCGCTCGTCCAAAAAGCGCAGCGAAGTTATAAAGGCCCGTCAGGTCAACAGCGTACAATTTGAAAGAAAAACTGCTACAGTATACGTTACTATCATATGACACTTCCACTACGACAGAAGGTAAAAATTTATCGGCCTTTCTGTTTTTCTTGCAAGCATGTTCTGCTTTCTAATCAAATCAAATCAAAAATACTTTATTCAGTTTAGGCCCTAATAAGGCACTTATGAACGTCAAATACTACCACCGGTTCGGAAAACAACCCAGTCATCAAGAAGAACCGGTAAGAAACTCGATCGGGTACATTTTTTTAACATATATTTCCAATACATCATACAATGCTTTTAGTGGATGCACAGAGAGGAGTCAATTCCAGACATCACTATCATTCACATACTGATCCACTCTATAATATCCTTTTGAAACTAAAACCCGTTTGACGTGGCGCTTAAATTTACAGTCCGGCAAATCGGTAACATGCTTTGGGACTTTATTGTAGAACCTAACACTATTACCTAAAAAATTATTACTGGTTTTGCTCAGTCTGAAACATGGGACCACCAGTTTATCACAGTTTCTAGTATTTAGATTATGCCGGTCTTTTACTAAATTCAGATTTTCAAAGTTTTTACGGACATACATTAAATTATCAAGAATGTATTGGGAGGGCAGAGTTAAGATACCGAATTCCTGGAATTTCGTTTTTAATGATTCGCGAGGTCCCATATTATATATTGCCCGAACTACCCGTTTTTGTAATAAAAATATCGTGTCTACCTCAGCAGCCGTCCCCCACAGCAGAATGCCATAAGACATTAAGCTATGGAAGTAAGCGAAGTAGACTAACTTAGCAGTGGCAATATCTGTAAGCTGGCGAATCTTACGTATTGCGAATGCAGCGGAACTTAATCTAGTCGCCACTTTTTAATGTGAGGGCCGCATTGTAATTTGGAATCTAGTGTAATTCCCAAGAATACAGCATTGTCAACTAACTCTACTAAATTCCCTTCGATCTTGATTCTACTATCAACCTGTCTAACATTGGGTAAAATAAATCTTATACATTTCGTTTTATCTGCATTTAGCAACAGGTTATTTAACGCAAACCAATGACAAATTTCATTTAAAGTATTATTCAGATGCCCAATCTCTGAATCTATCCTTTTCACTTTAAATATTAGAGAAGTATCGTCTGCAAAAAGCACCATGTCAGCAGAGTTATTAACCACAAGCGGTAGATCGTTTATATATATTAAGAATAAAAACGGCCCTAAAATGGAGCCCTGCGGGACACCAATTCGGGCAAACGATCCCGCAGAGGTTACCCCATGTATGTTAACTTTCTGACAGCGATCTTTTAAATAAGAGACTAGAAGGTCGAGAGAAGATCCACAAATACCATAGTGTTTTAATTTAAGAATAAGTGTACTATGGTCAACGCAATCGAAGGCCTTAGACAAATTGCAGAACACACCAATTGCATCCTGCTAAACCTCCCAGGCTCCCAATATATGATTTATGAGCGTTGCACCAGTGTCAGTAGTAGATTACAATTTTGTGAAACCAAACTGTCGACCATCCAGAAACTTTTGCACAGTAAAATATTCTACCAATTGTTTAAGCATAATCTTTTAAAAAATTTTACTTATCGACGAAAGTACAGAAATAGGTCTATAATTTCCAAAACTACTTAGGCAGCCTGATTTAAATAAAGGAACCACTTTGCTTACTTTCATTAGATTAGGGAAAGTTCCTTTTGATATACACTGATTAACTATATTAGCCAAATTTGGTGAAATAGTGACAATTAAGGACTGTATTACTATTACCGACATTCCCCATATGTCTTCGGTGTGTTTTAAATTTAATTGTTTGAATGTCCTTATTATTTCACCTGCACTAATAAATGAGAATTTAAATTTTGAATTTGTAGGTGCAGTCATATTCTTTAAAAGAGCTGCGGCACGCTGGGCTGATGATGTTATACTTATTGTTATTTGTGAAGGTATATTAGTGAAATAGTCTTGGAAAACAGTTGCTACCTCTGAACTGTTCGAAATACGTACTCCGTCGACACTTAGATTAAATGAGTTATCATTTATTTTATTTTTTCCTAATTCTTTATTTATTATATGCCAGACAGTCTTGGTCTTATTTCTAGACTCGAGAATTTTATTTCCTAAAAATTTTGCTTTGGCAGCTACACAAACACGTTTAAAAACTTTAGAATAATTCCTAACGTAGGCATGAAATGATTCACTATTTGTTAGTGATCTCTTATAATATAGATCATACAAACGATCTCTACTTATTTTAATACTTGTAGTTGCCCATTCACTAAATTTTTTTACTTTCTTTACACTAATAACTTTTCTTGGGCAATGTTTACTAAATTCAGTGCTTATGATATTAAATAAGCTGTCATAATCACTATCTGGACCTTTATTAATAAAAGTCTTGAAAGATAACTTTTGTGCAATATTATGATTTAAAAGACCTAATCTATTTTTGGATATAAGCCTAGTTGTTTTCTTACAGTCACTGCTAGGTTTATCACAATTTATTTTAACAAGGAGTCCTTTGTGGTCAGACCGACCCAGTAACAATACTACCGCCAATGGTCTTGAAGTTAGTAAAAACATTATCAATACAAGATGCTATTTGAGACGTACATCTGGTTGGCTCCTTAAAGAGAGGATGCAGGTTAAACGAGCTAAATAATGATGTGAACATAGTGACCTCTGGCGACGTACTTAAAATGTCTATATTGAAGTCACCACAGATTAATACTTGCTTATTACTATTAAATATTTTTATAAGAATTTCCTCCATTTTTTGTAAGAATTGGTGAACACTTGATGATGGAGGTCTATAAACACAAAGAATAATTAATTTATCCATCTCTGCACAAGCCACTTCACAAATACCATCTATTGAGAGACTGCATATATCTTTCCTCTCTTTATATTTTAAATTATTTTTGAATAATATAATACAACCACCACCGACAGTGATTGTTCTATTAAATACACTAGCAACCGAAAAATGAGGTACATTAAATATAATTTTATTAGGTTTAAGCCAAGTTTCTGTAAAACATAAGATATCCAGTCTCTCTCTGTTTAATAATAATTCTATATCTAATATTTTGCCGGAGAAGCGATTAATATTTTGGTGGTACAAAGTGATATTACACTGCTCCTTTGTCTTATCTACTAGTTTAAAAATTTAATCACAGTATCATTAGGTAAACTAGATGATACCGCTGAGTCACTTAACCTATTTATATTATAAGCTATCAATGTAGCTATGTCACGTTTATACTTCTTGGGAAGATACATACTGTCCTGTGTTATTGTATTTATTAATAAATTTATTAATGTCGAAAAATATAAATTTGTCACTATGACGCCATGTCAAATTATACAATAATGTATTTAACATATGTTATTGTTTTTTTTTCTGATAGGGAAATTGAATATGGAAAGGCACATAACATTATGCTTCTCACATTCAAATGTAACAGCTTTTCTGATATCTTATACAAATCATTTTTTTTATATCAGAGCTGTCTCCTACTAAAATTACTATGTTACATTGGTTGTCAAAGTCTGTGTTCAAAACTTTTTTAATTATTTGATTATATGTGGCACCAGGCATACAATAATTAATCATGGTTTCATTTAATGATTGTGCCAGTTCTGCAGATCGATTTCGACCACATTAACTTTTCCTACGTATAAGGTATGTTTGTTTATTTCATTCTTACTAGTTACTAATATTGAACATCCGATATCGTATCAAGTAGTGTGAACACGACAGGAGTGCGCCGGACCCGGCGTAGCCCCCGAACATTTTGTCCTCGACGTTTCCCCGTATTTTTTCCAGCAAAGCTAACGTTATCCCCGGGGCTAATAACTCGTCGAGGATGAAACCGAGTCCGGCGCTAGTAAGCGTGAGGCCGCGGCCGGTCCCAGGGGACGCTCCCTCTACCCTGCAAATTGAGTTTCGCTGAGTGATTTAGAACAAAAACTATGGATAAGTGTATCGCTCGGCATTTCAATGGCGACCTAATTATCGCTTTTCAAATGTACGAAGCTTCTCGCCTGTAAGAGGAGTGAGCGGGGATGAAAGGTCGAGGGTGCGTGGGCGGGGGCGGAGTGTGCGTTTGGTTCCGTGTCACCTTCGCACAATTTACATAAGTAATAAACTCGAGTGTTGCTCTCAATCGGCACTCATTTGGTACAGGTACTTACATAATTATATATACATAACCTTCATATCAGATCTGAACTGGGGTTATTGTCCTGTTTTTGTTTTTCAGTCAACACCGCGAAAGAAATATCTATCAGTGGTAATAGGTAATCAGAGTTCGATTCAAAGCCTGTCATATTTTATGTTCGTATCGTTATATCAGGGTATTTTAATGTGATACAAAAACGTCATAGTAAGCTGCTGACAACTTACTAAAACAACATAAAAATATTATGAGAAAACCCCAACTTCACATTCTATACTATGAAATCTCAAGCTCAGTCAACGAGGAATATTGCGTAAATGATTACAATAGTTCTACATTACAAGGTAGATAACACCATATTTTAATTATTTTAGAAACAGAAGTACCACTTGACCAATTACGTTCCTGTCAGAAATTCATATTATAGAACAAATACAATTCATTTAAATATAACATACTAGAACAGCTATTTAAACAAAAATCTACCGGTACTGAGGAAACGTTTGACCTTTATCGAATCATCATTATTATATTATACTAACAGTACCTGCAGCCCCGCACGCGTTTTTTTAATCGGCTGAGTGCCCTAAGCGCTCGCCTTGGTAGCCCGGTGAAGCTGTTAAGACCTTGCTAGGTCAATAGCGTAGTCGGTTCGAGAAAAAAAAAGCGTTTTTTTAGATCGTATTAAAGAAATATTAAATTGTGAGATCATGTACAAATATAGAAATGCTCTTTAAAGACAATCGTAAGTAACCCGCGCACGCCACCTCCAGTAACATGTAACGTATACATTAATTAAATATATAAATACTAACAGTGTTTTAAATAAGGTTTATCATCAGCAACATATTTGGAACCTTAACCTACTATATAACTTTCGGAGGCGGTAGAGCCACGCTGGAGCTACTACTGGTTTCAGCATGAATGGGCCAACTCGTCCGGGTCAGTACCACCCTCTCACAGAAAACCGACGTGAAGTAAGAATGTTTGCATTGTTGCATTTCGTTCGGTCAGTGAGAGCGCCGGAGGTCCATCTCCTCCTCTCCTCTCCCTCTCCTGCAACTCCCCTGATGTTGCTAGTGTCTATGGACGGCGGTGATCACTTACCATCAGGTGACCCGTCTGTTCGTATGCCTCCTATAATATATAAACAAAAACTACCTCACTGTTCACTTATACTGTATAAGGAACTAATAAAAAAATTACTTAAATATAGATAATGATATAATATTATCTCCTTTTATCAATAAGTAATACGTTTATGGTCTAATATCTTATTAGAAAGACTCCTTCTATCTTCAAAATTACTATTAACAATTATAGCGTTGAATTGTAAACAATGAATGAGCTGACGTCTTGAAATCTTACATAAATATAAATCAAGATATTAAACTTTAATCTGTCATAAGCAGTTTTAATATATGACAATTTAAATAGTCCTCATTGAACTCGATACAATATTCTTATATATTACTATGGTTACTAAGTTATGTAGACGAAAGCGCGGTGAATAAAACAAAATTGTCGCCAAAATGATCAAAAAGGCAGTATAATTCAAATTACATACATAGATATAGATATATGAATATCAATTATATTTATTCTTGGAGTCCAGTACAACGCACATGTTTACGGTGGATAACATATTATTGCTAAATTTCATGCGGAACAAGTCTTATTTCTTATATGATCAGCTATCTGCCAGTGAAAGTCCCGTGAAAATTAGTCAAACCGTTTTGGACATAGCATTGCGAGTGAAGCCACGGTTAACAGCTAGTCTAAATTAAAATAGACTAAATTACTTCTTATAAGGTCCGCTATATGCCGATGAAAGTCTCGTGAAAATGGGTAGAACCATTTTGGAGATAGCATTGCGGACAAAGCCGCGGTTAACAGCTAGTCTAAATTAGAGTACGTTCTAAGTAACCCGCTGTAATTTCAGTTATCTGCAAGTGAAATTTCCGTCGAAATCGGTCCAGCCGTTTCGGAAATTACCCGGAACAAACAAATAAACAGACAGATCGACAAAATTTAAAAAAATTACATTTTTGTTATCAGAAGCGTGTTTACTTTCATACCCAATCAGTTTTTTTTTATATTACATACAGACACTTCATTTTTATTTTATGTATAGATTATATTATCATTATTATGTCATTTGCTTGTTAATTGTATCCCGTATATAGATGATATATCATCATTACATAGTATAAAACAAAGTCCCCTACCGCATCTGTCTGTCTGTCTGTTCGCGATAAACTCAAAAACTACTGAACGGATCTTTATGCGGTTTTCACCAATGGATAAAGTGATTCACGAGGAACGTTTTTGTATATAATTTGTACAGGATTTTTTTTAATCAGGGCGGGGCAACGTCTGCCGGGCCCGCTAGTAAATAATAATTTGTTTATATTCGGTATTGTCATTTTTTTACTCTAAAAAAGGCTTATAAATATTTTTGTAAATTGTAAAGTATAAAAATCAAAGTCATTGTTACAAGTAAACAATCGAGTCCACATCTTGAGTACAGCTCGCGGCGTCTGGCGAGTCCGGGTCAGAGGGGGAGGGGTGCACACTTGACCTCATCTCGAGGTAATCCCGCAGTAATTAAACGTGGCTCGCATCTCCCGCGGATTAATCAGGTCCTCGCGGCGTCCGCTCTCCGCACCTCGAGTGCCCGTTCAAAACTAATTCACTCCTCAAAGATGACACTGACGAACATATTGTTTCGTATTTGGATGACCAGATATCATATTCAAATTAAAAATATCCTAATTTCTAAGACGTATTGTCATCAACGAGTGCTGTCTGCTGAAACAGTCGCTTACGAATATTTTATTTCCGTGAAAGTAATAACTGCGATTTAACAATATCTATAACTCTTCTGAAATAACATTAATATCCTCGGAGTTTTTATGTGATTCCCAAAAGCCTTTTGTGAATTTATTAGTGCATCGATGGTGCCGATGAATTTCGTTGTTTATCACACTACAGTCATATGCATTTAGAGTGTGTTCTAAGGGATACTATGAACATACTACACGTGGATCTGATCTCGGAGTTTTACACTTCCGCTGAATACTGGTCATCATCATCATCATTCTGTGAGAGACCCACTACAGGGCCATAAGCCGCTTCCTGAAAGGTGTGGACATAATCATCACTTCAGCACACAACGTATTGGCCATTTCAAACTCTGCGAAATCCACAGTTTTATGTTTTTCCACATGTTGTAGTAGGTACACAAGAACCTTCCTTAGGTTCAATTTTTCTCACCATGTTTTCCTTCACGGTCTGCCGGCAATACCACAAATTACATTTAATAAATGTACGTGAATTCCGACAAATTCATTGGTACAGGCCGGAGTTCAACCCTGTGGACGTTTTTTTTTTAAATCATAGGAGACGAACAAACAGGTGGGTCACCTGATGTTAAATGATCACCGCCGTCCATAGACACTAGCAACAGCAGGAGAGTCGCAAGTACTTTGCCAGTCTGTGTTTGGGGCAGGGCGAGTGGGAAGGGGAGGGGAGAAGAGAGGGAAGGGGAGGTGGGCGTCCGACACTCTCACTGACCGAACGAAACTCAACAATGCATGTACTGTTACTTCACGTCGGTGTTTCTGTGGGTCGGGTGGAACTACCCCGGGCGAGCCGACCCATTCATGTTGAATCGAGTAATAGCTTCAGCGTGGCTCTACCACCTGCAAAAACAATAGAGTTCTATTTCACTGGTCAATCCACTAGACCACCACAACTACTGGTATTAGTCATAAAATTCACAAATGCCAACTTCTACAGGTTTGGAATAAGTATTACTAAGATATCTCTGTGTATACCAAAACGGATGTAGCGTGAATATATGTTACTTACACTATGAGAATAATATATAGAAGAAAATATTGTAAGTGACACGGCTGATGTAACAAGTCGTCAATCACAGCAAGCAGCGTGTAACAACTGGCTCAGACCCGCGCCCACATGCGGATTTTTAATTCCACGGCTGAGAGAGCGGCCCACGACCCGAACCATTTTAATATTGTCGATATCCGTAGTCAAAGTGGCGCCGTTTCGCGTCGGCCTCTACACACAACCCCAGAAGTTTACCCTCCGCTCGCGTCAGTGCTGCCAGACACCGGTTTGTATTTATCGAAATTTGTTTTACAATTAAAAATATTTGTTCGCTCACGGTCAACGTCGAGGGACTACATTTATTTTGACAATGTTTCAGGCTATGTTAATTATTTTGTCCCTTATATTTAACATTGGTTTTTGTTGTGATTCCGTTCGCATGGGACTCCATATACCGACTACAGTGATTTAGAAAAACCATAGGTACATATTGGAATTTAAAATCAGTAATTGAACAGTTTCTCATTCTTTATGACTGTTGACTTTATGAATGACCGGAGCCACGCTATGACACTCACGTATAGTTGTTAAATTTATCTATGTATCTCTCATTTTCATTCCTTCGACATGCAGCGATATTGCGAATATAACGTAATAAATACGTCGCTTACGATGGCATTTTAAAGGAACGTAAATTGGTCAGGCGGTCTCTTCCACCAGTGAGTCTCACCTGATGATCTTTCTCAATTTTATGTAGATGAATTATTCTCATCCTTTTTGGGATCGTAATACCGAAAAATACCAGTTTTACTTAAACAAAATTACAGTGAGTGGCGTTCAAATTGAAATTTAGACTTCATAGTTTAATAGCAAAACTTTAACTCTTATGAGAATAGCCAAGTGATTCAATTCGTAATGCAGGGAATTGAAAATATTTCATAAAAATAAGTTTTATTCAATTATTTTTTGTCATATTTATTGGCTACTATAATATACCCAGAAGACGTAAAATCATAGTTTCCTGAGCCTTCTATGGCTTAGGTCGTAGTATTTTCGTAGCGCTTTCGTAGCATTTTCGTAGCCATTACTATGTATTGCATGTGTTTCTACTATGGAAATTAATAATAATTGTTTTTAATCTGATTACTTATTAGCGAAAGCACTGACAAGAGAAGAGATGTAGCAAACTGCTTGTTTGAATAGATATGAGAATTCTGTGTGAGATAAGTAGTGAGTTTTTCCTATCTTGGTACTAACTAGTGTGCACTAAGTGAGGCTGGTCAAACAGTTGTATTGTGAAGATACTCGGTCTTATTACAAAACAAAAATGAACAAGGGTATAACACACATTTAATAAGCAGTGCCCACAATTTAAAATCTAGTTGAAGTCATGTTTATTACAAAAACGTGTACAAGCGGTCTCTAGCTAAGCATCTCATTTAAGTCTCTCAATCTAAATAGATCTCAGTCTAAATCTTATTCTCATTTCTCATGACTTTATTAGTCATATTTTCGTACATCAGGCTCCACGTGGACAAAGTCGTGGGCGCAGCTAGTCTATACTAATATTATAAAGCTGGAGGGTCTGTTTGGTTGAAAGCGCTAATCTCAGGAACTACTGGCCCGATTTAAAAAAAATATTTCAGCGTTAGATAGAAAGATATATATCATCACGCTAAAACCAACAGGAGCGGAGCACCAAGCAGAATGTTTCAAAATCGGGTTTTCTTTTTCCTTTTGAGAGCTTCCGCTGCATGTTAGCGTTAGCCCAAAGTAACTATACCACGCGGACGAAGTCGCGGGCAGAAGCTAGTGAATAATATTTTGTTCAGATCTTCATTAAGAAAATTTATGTTAAATTGGTTATAATTATTGTAATATTTTAGTTAAAAGAAAAAAATTTATAAAATAAATAAAACAAGCAATTTATAAGACTTATAGATTACGTCAAGTGCGTAAGGTGGAACAACAGTGGCGGGGTGGTAGGGTGTCTGTACCCGACTGGATCGCGACCACCGTACACCAGGTGGAACACCCGCTATAGTGGCACGTTTGGGCGTGTCGCGTTCCGGGATCAGCCGGTGTATATCCAGCAACCGGGGGGGGGAGTGCTGTCCCTGACTGGGTCGCTTTCAGGCCTGCATGACAGCGGCGACCGGCGATGGATAGTATGTCTTTCGGTGGTCGCCATTGTTTTTGGATTGTACTGTGCTTACCATCAGGCACAGTACAGTCACTTTGCCGAGCTACAATAAAAAAAAAAAAAAAAAAAAACAGTATAATGACAGATTGACTACACTGTCAGATGTGAATAGTGTCAAATAGTAGTAGTTACGATTGTTTCATTTATTTACTTCTTCCAAATTAATTAAATCCAGCAAATCCATAATTTACTATGAAAATTCTTTTGCCGGCAAATAGATGTACAGTTAATTACAAGAATAGAATAAAAACTGTCAACTTAGACAGGTGTTAGAGAATATTTAAATTAACATAATGTAATGTAAATAACATAATAATTAAAAAAAAACAAAGGTAAGACACTCTTTTGTGATCAAACTTTTTTTAAGTAAGAGTTTAATGCGTATTTAACTTTTTTGTAATAACACGGACTATGTTTACACCATTCCTAATGTATTGTTACAAATATTGTGATGATGAACACGTGCAAAATAACTATTAATTATTCTTTTATTTTAAACGAAATTTATTATGTTGTCATTATGTTGTCCGTATAGCATTATATTTCATCTGGAAGGGCGCTCGATTTATTGATTGCCCAGCCTTGGTAACGCGATCTAAAAAAAATCAACAATAGGAATTATCATCCACTTTAAAATTGTGGATTTTACATATTATGTACCATACTATATATTTTTTAATGTATCCTAATTTAGACTAATTTTATTAAAAAACTGGAAGGAGTGATGCCCAGTTCGTACCGATATAATACGTGTTACACTGCAAAACTGTTACAGTTATAACCGTGACATAAATAATTGTAATATATAGTAACAATAGTTTAGTTGCGACAAGGCGAGAGATAGCGGGAACATTTTATCATGAGAACTGAATCGCGATGCATTACACCGGAGTTAAATAGGAAATATCACGTAGCGTATAAACATGTCAGTTACGCGAACGTCGCTGCTGCATCACGCTGCGAGTGTCGACGCACACCGGCGACACGACTCCGTTACGTTACCACACAGAAATTGCATTTTATTTAGGGCTAGTTCTGTAACCGACAGATATTCAACATCTCGTGACATAAAATGTTCAAAATTTCATATTTCTTGCTCTATTTGTTTAAATAATTCCTTTTCAGTAATTTATTAACAATTTTATTAAGCGGATATGAACTTTACTAGAACAGTTTAGTATCTGGTTCATATTACGAGTAACAGAAGAGTTAATGCGTGAATATCATACTTGGTTTATGTTTTTGGTACTCTTTATTCAATGTAAGGTATTAGTTTAATATTACAAATAATGTAACGTTTATATACATTTTACACGGTGATCAGTCGATAAACAACATAGACCCTATACAAGTAGTATATTTACAGCTGTGTTTAAAAGTAAAAATAATTATATTACGTTATTTTGATTATATTTATATATAAAAATAAAAATAAATAGAATAACACTCGAAATTAATCCATAATTAATTATTTTGTATATTTCTAAGAACAAAGAAAAAACTGTATATGTACTTTGACATTAACACAAAAGTAATATTTTACAAAAACAATTTTTAACACTTTTTTTATGTTTAAAGTTTATTTACACGGTGTAATTTATTTTTCAAAATGGAACAGTCACGTTGGTAACAAAATTATCTTAATAAACAGTTATAGCGATGAAAAAGGGGGAATGTTTCCTGCTGCATGTCATGCATCATTCCAAGGGAATTACTGTCGGTTAGATGTAAAACGGATTCGAGTCTGCATCGCACAGTAACGTAGCGCAGTTCATGAATGATTTACGCGGAGCTGTGACCTGCTACAAACGAGTAATGAGCTTTGACGCCTTCAGTGTTCTGCGGTCTGTGCTCCAGCCTATATGTGTAACTTTATTCGTAGTAGAGGCATTGGAATGTTGAAATTGACTTGTTGAATATTCTTAAAAATATTTCATCAAATTAGTCGATTTATCTTGAAACTAACAAGTGGTTAGGATAATCCACACATCAAAAACATAATATTGTTTCATTCAGTTAACGTTCTACCATCACAGGCCATTACTCAGATGGTGTTTGAGCACTTTAAGTCGGTTTCGGCTTCAGGCACGAGCGCGCGTAAATCAGTCGGATCGAGGCAACACCACTGAAATATTGTTCATCGCTTTGATCCTTTTGCTGCACAGCCTACACCAGTTAACCGCCTAACGGTGCAGTATCTATAGCACAATACAAAATAGCTAAGTCTTGATATATGTCTTCTATCGGAGTTAACTACGTACTAACGCCGTTTAGTATACGTAAAATACAGCGTGTTTAAATAATGTACTTGTCTCCATGATATACTAGATCTCAAAATATAATAACCAGCATATAATAACTGGCCATAGGATTAACGCGTTCTGGTACGGTCATCGAACGCGACCAAACACCGGCTGATAAATGGCCACCGACCGAATGGCACCCGAATAAAAATGACACATACACCGCGGGCGGCGTGATTTCGTTCAGATTCATCGTAAATTCAGTTCGTAGCATTTACTGTTTTTACAGATTTATTAATTCATTTATTGCTTTAGTAAATTTCAACTGACTTGATTTATTAATTTTTTACCATAACCTTTATAAATTAAATGCACAATCACCAATTTTCAATTTATAGATTCTGATATTGTGGAATTATTAAAAAAAAATGTCATCTATGAAATAAACGATATTGTTTTGAGTGCCACGCCGACTTCCGAGAAATAGAATTGTATATTCACAGTGTTAGCAATAGCTACATGTGGTTGAGCCACGTTGCGTCTTGGACATCAAAATTGCTAACAAGAGTTGAGGCCCAATTAAGTCGATGATGTTGATTTTTGATGATGATTTTAATAGGCACGGTGGTCGCGGGCACGAATAGTAATTAATGTATGAATATTTAAATAAGGAAGTGACCTTTACAGAGAGTCTGAGATTTCATTTCATTAGTGCCAGAATCGTTGAAGCAGGAGACAAGTGGGCTCCACAGTTCATGAAGGCGCAGCAAGGGGACGCAATAAACTACAATCTATGTAACTTTACAAGGCAAGTTGCCGCATGTTCCACCCCAGTCCTCACTTAACTATGTTACCGAATGTCTTTTCAATGGTAATCGATTATATTCCACGTAACTAACTCTAAGTGTTCGTCACTCTTCTAAAAATGTTACGTTACATTATCTGACGCGATCAAAAATATGTTAAAGTATTTTATAAAGTTTTAGATTATTTTGTAGCAGTGACTAGTTCCAACTCGGTACGGTTGCTATGTACTAATGTAACGTGATAAATGTTCATGAGATTCACATACATACACTATTCAATCTATCTTTTGAGGCTTAAATATCGATAATTCATCAAAGGAAAAACAAAAATTTCGTAGCATGAAATTTTGAGTCTGTAATATTTTGTATAATATTCATAGGAATAACATGTATTTGAGCACAAGTTTGATCTATATTAAATGCGTAAATTAGAATATTTAATTACATAAGAATTAATACTATATTGGCTAAAATAATTTCTCATATAACTGATATCTTTTTAAATGTTATTATTAAAACAGGCATTACCATCTCCCCTCGCAGCCACGTCAAATCTCTAGGAAAACTCTACTCTCCTGACATCGCCTCTTTCTAACACCTTGCTTCATCTTGCTCTACATTGCAATAGCGTCACGTTATATCACTACTATTAATCATTTGAAAACTTTCGTTGCAATATAATATCAAAATTGTTAATGTGGTATTCGTAAGAAATATACATACACACTATCGCGGACCTTTAAATTCAATTTTTTTGTATATATACGAGTTTTTCAACAGTTTAACAGATCAACAGTTCCACCAATTTTTCAACGGCTATCGGTTTATCAGGGTTTAGTCATTTGACGATAATTATCTGCAGTTTAACCAAAATTATAACTGAATAGTAGAGAAATGGGTGACAATCTCAACTATGAATATCTCGTAATTTTTGTTAGTTTTCATCCTGAAAATTTAACACTCATATCTTACTATTATATCCCGTACAAGTACTTCTTACTCCCTTCCTGGCTTTCAGTTAATAAGAAGTGATCGCGAGAGTAGAGCCGGTTGTGGTGTCGCTATATATTTACGCTCACACATTCCTATTTATATTTCAACACAGCCTCCACACACACTCCCTCAGACGCATCGGAGAGCATCTCTTTTTAGAAATTGAGCTTCAACGTATGAAACTTCTTCTCAGTGTTTACTATTATACTTCATCACGTATTAACTTTTTTGTTTCCTTCGAAAATATTCTTGAAAATTTGACCCCTTCTTACAAACATACTATCATTATGGATGATCTCAATACAAGCCTTCTAAAAAATGATTCTCGATCGCACTCACTAGCTTCTATCTTACTTTCAAGCAATATGAATATTTTTCCTCTCAGTGCTACACATCAATCTTTAAATTCTGTACCCTCCTCGCTGGATTTAGCCATTGTTACTTCCAGTGAATATGCCACGAAACATGGTCAATGTTTAGCTGATGCGTTTTCATATCACGATTTAATTTACTTCTCTTACAACATTCGCCCACCTAAAGACAGATCTCTTACAATTTAATTTCGAGGTATAAAGCTAGAGAACCTTCTTGAAAATACCAGAACCATTGACTGGTATCTCCTAAGAAATTCTATGTCGATAGACTCAATACTACAAATTTTTAATTCAACAATACTTCAGATCTATGATAACCATGCACCAATACGTCCTATAAAGTTAAAACATTCCCCATCACCATGGCTAACGAACAATATCAAAGCAATTAGGTTTATTTGCATTTCACCCACTTCGTCTCTACGTATTTTCATGAAATTGGCACCGATCTATTATACCCATTAGAAACCAGATATATTTATGCACACTAAAAATGGAGAAATAAAATTTTTTTATAAAAAAAATAAACCGCTTTCGATGTGAAAAACTAATAAGGCACTAAAAAGCGAAAAATAACTGAATTATTAAATTAACCAAATTAAATAAAAAATATATTTCGCGCTACCTAATAATATATTTGAAGTCGATGCCAACCTATATTTCAAATTTGTTGCAGGTAATAAAATATGTATACTATACAGATATACATCATGACGAGTGTGGACCAAAACTTTATATGTAGATGATATGAAATTAGGTTGGCATTGATTTCAAATATATTATTAGGTAGCGCGAATATCCCCGGCTGTATGGCGACTACAGGACCTGCAGGAAGACGCTGCAGGTCGCCATCAGCCGGGCGAAAGAGCAGGCATGGGAGGAGATGCTCCAGGAGCTGGAGAGGGATCCGTGGGGGCGCCCGTACAAGGTGGCCCGGAAGAAATTCCGCGGCCAGGCGCCCCCGGCAACGGAGACTCTCCAGCCGGAGGTGGTTGAGAGGGTCGTGGGAGCACTGTTCCCCGACCCTCCGGAACTCCTCCCTCCTCCCATGCCTCCTCCTCGGGTGGCAGAGGAGGCGCTGATCGACCCTCCCCCAGTTACGGAGGGCGAGATGGGGAGGGCGATAGAGCGCCTCCGCACTGCAGGACGGAAAGCACCCGGCCCCGACGGGGTCCCGGGTCGGGTGCTGGCCATCGCCATTGCGCCGGACCATCTAGGGGGGTGGCTTCGGGAGCTGTTTGACCGCTGTCTTGCGGTCGGACAGTTCCCGAAGCCCTGGAAGACGGGGCGGCTTTGCCTGATAGGGAAGCCAGGCCGCCCCCCGGACTGCGCGTCGGCGTACCGGCCCCTGGTGTTGCTGGACGATACCGGAAAGGCGCTCGAGAGGATCGTTGCCTCCCGGGTCGTCCGGCATCCCGAGGAAGTGGGGCCGAACCTGTCGGACGCGCAGTTCGGCTTCCGGTCAGGGCGTTCCACGCTGGACGCCCTGACCCTCCTGAAACAGGTCTCCACGGAGGCGACCTCTCAGGGGGAAAGGGTATTGGCGGTGTCCTTAGACATCGCCAACGCCTTCAACAGCCTGCCGCATTGTGTCATACGGGAGGCGCTCCGCTTCTTCGGAGTGCCCCCGTACCTGCGGCGGCTGTTGGAGGCGTACCTCGATGGAAGAGAGGTCGCCTTCGTGGATGCGAGAGGACGGATGGTCCGGCGCAACACGACGTGCGGGGTTCCACAGGGGTCGGCCTTAGGGCCACTCCTGTGGAACATGGGCTACGACTGGGTGCTCCGCGGCGCGCTCCCTTCTGGAGCGCGCCTCATTTGCTATGCGGACGATACCCTAGTCGTAGCCCGGGGGGGGGAATTTAATGAACTGGTGCGCCTGACCACGGAGGCCGTGACCCTCGTGGTCGGGCGCATAAGGAGGTTGGGCCTCGAGGTGGCCCTCAACAAGACCGAGGCCTTAATGTTTCACGGGCCTCGGCGGGGGCCACCTCCGGGGGCCCACATTTGTGTGGAGGGCGTCCGGGTCAGGGTGGGGACCCACATGAAGTATCTGGGCCTCACCCTGGACGGACGCTGGCGGTTCGAGCCCCATTTTAAGGGGCTCGGACCGCGAATAGTCAAGGCGGCAGCGGCGCTCGGACGACTCCTCCCCAACACGGGGGGGCCGGGCGCCGCCGGCCGCCGCCTTTACATGGGGGTGGTGCGGTCCATGGCCGCCTACGGGGCACCGTTGTGGGTCGACGCCCTCAGCGCCACAAATATCCGTGCGCTGCGAGCTGCGCAGCGTACTGTGGCGCTGAGGGTGATTCGAGGATACCGCACGGTGTCCTCGGGGGCGGCCATGGTACTGGCCGGCTCCCTTCCTTGGGAGCTGGAGGCGGAGGTATTAGCCGCCGTTTACCAGTATACGGCGGCTAAGAAACGGACAGGGGAGCCTCTAGCTCCCAGGGAAGTAGAGGAAAGGAGAGACAGAGAGAGGGAAGTGGTGATGGAGAGGTGGAGGCAGGACCTGGCGGACGCGCAGTACGGTAGATACACTATCGACGCCGTCCGCCCGGTCCTGCCGGAATGGTGTAATCGAAGATGGGGCTCCCTGACGTTCCGTCTGGTGCAGGTGCTGACCGGGCACGGTTGCTTCGGTTGGTACCTGCACCGGATAGCACGCAGGGAGCCGACCGCCGTATGTCACCAGTGCGGCGTTGACCCGGACACCGCGCAGCACACACTGTCTGAGTGTGCTGCGTGGGAGGAGCAACGTCGCACTCTGGCTGCGGCGGTAGGAGGGGACCTCTCGCTGCCGAGTGTGGTTGCGGCCATGCTCGGCAGCGAGGATGTGTGGAGAGCAATGGCCTCCTTCTGCGAGGAAGTCGTCTCGCAGAAGGAGGCGGCGGAGAGGGCGCGCGAGGACGATCCTCTAAGCGGCCCTCTCCGCCAACGGAGGACAGGCAGGAGGAGGCGGCAGTTCGACCGCCTCCTCCCGCCACCGTAACCGGACCTAGGGAAGGTGGGTCGGGGGGCCCATCTTCCCATTGCACAGGTCCGGCGGACGGAGGAGACGGCCGGTGTGTACCCGGCTGTCTCCTAACAGGACGGGGCCCGGCGGCGGCGCTTTCGCTGCTGGGCCAACCGCTGGGGCGGCACGATGAAATCTATAGAGATCTCGTGCCGCCCCAACCATAGCGGCAGACGTACACCGTGGGGTTTTAGTCCGTGCGAGTCGGACATAACCCACTCTCTCCCCCGGGAGGGTGGGTATCCATAAGGGATTTCTCCACGTTAAAAAAAAAAAAAAAAAAAGGTAGCGCGAATATCAATATTTTTTATTTAATTTGGTTAATTTAATAATTCGGTTATTTTTCGCCTTTTAGTGCCTTATTAGTTTTTCACAACGAAGGCGGTTTATTTTTTTTTTTGTAATTTTTTTTTTAATGCCTGTAGTTACCCATTCACTAAAACTATTTTTTTCCTTACACTAATAACCTATCTTGGGCAACGTTTACTAAATTCATTGCTTATGATATTAAATAAGTTGGCATAGTCACTATCTGGATCTTGATTAATAAAAGTCTTGAAAGATAAATTTTCTCCAACATTATGATTTAAAACACCTAATCTGTTTTTGGATATAACATTAATTGTTTTCTTACAGTCACTGCTGGGTTTATCAAAATTTATTTTAACAAGATGGATAACAATGGTCTTGAAATCAGTAAAGATATTATCAATACAAGACACAGTTTGAGACATATATCTAGTTGGCTCATTAAAAAGAGGATACAGGTTAAATGACCTAAATAACAATGTGAACATACTGACCTCTGGCGACGTACTTAAAATATCTATATTAAAGTTACCACAGACTGAAACTTGCTTATTACTATTAAATATTCTTATTAGAATTTCCTCCCTTTTTTGTAAGAATTGATGAATACTTGATGATGGTCTATAAACACAGAGAATAATTAATTTATCCGTCTTTGCACAAGCCGCTTCACAAATACGATCTATTGAGAGAGTACATAAATATCCTTCCTCTCTTTATATTTTAAATGATTTTTGAATAATACAACCACCACCGACAGTGACTGTTCTATTAAATACACTGGCAACTGAAAAATGGGGTACATTAAATAGCATATTAGTAGGTTTAAGCAATGGTTCTGTAAAACCTAATATATCCAGTCTCTCTCTATTTAATAATAATTCTATGTCTAATACTTTGCCGGAAAAGCGATTAATATTTTGGTGGTACAATGTGATATTACACTGCTCCTTTGTCTTATCAACTGGTTTAAATATTTAATCACAGTATCATTAGGTGAACTAGATGATACTGCTGAGTCACTTAATCTATTTATATTATAAGCTATCAATGTAGCTATGTGTTCAGGCATTTTCATATTCTTTATATGTGGGTGGATCGCGATACCGGGCTCGCGCGATCGCGACGCCTACAACGGAAAGTTGGGCTCCTTAACCTGTAACGTGAACTTTGCGCTGCCATATTTTATTGGTTTTTGTGTGATTTTTTGGCCTCCCATTGCAAAAATAAACATTTTATAATTATTCTGTGTACGTGTATGTGACCGTGCATTTAAGAAAAACTGCAAGAATGATCTACAACAGCTAGGTTAGTGGTCTACCTTGTATGGGGTGTATGGAAATACTGAACAGAGGGACAAACCAGACCATCCCGGGTCCTTTAGATTTTTGCGAAAACACCTGGTCCTATCGAGCCGGATGTAGTTTTTCTGGTTATTTCGGAAATAATTATAATAATATCTTTGAACGTTACACATAACTGTTCAGATAAAATGGCGTTAAAAACATGGGAAAATAAATTTAAAATTAAATCGGATTGGTTCAGAAATTCCATAGCAATGCTGAAAAATAAATCATATACTAAAGGAGCTATATCAACTCGACTTAGAAAACTAGAAGACAATTTTAATCTGCTAACGGAGGCATACACAAACATTTTAACTAATTGCACGGATGAAAAAGTCGTTGAAGACTACGAAGTGAAATATAAAAAGACTACTGAGATATATGATCAATTAGAGGCGGTATCATCAGCTTATCTGGATTTGAACGGTACATACGACATTTATCGAATTTACAAAAGCTATTTTTATCTAGATTCTTGAAACCAAAAAAAGGTGGTAGTTATACGTTACATGGATTTTGTGATGGGTCATCTTTAGGGTACGCTGCTGCGATTTATCTTCGCTCAGAGAATGAGGACGGTTTAGTGAACATACAACTCCTAATGCCTAAGTCTAAGATAGCTCCTTTGAAAACAAAACAAACTATACTGAAGTTAGAATTAAACGGGGTAAATCTGTTATCGGCGCTCATTAATCACGTTGTGTCTTCGATGAGACACAATGTTGAATTCGAAGAAATTGTGGCATGGTGTGACAGCACTATTATGCTAGCTTGGATTCACATACCACCTTATAAGTTGCAAGTGTTTGAGGGTAATCGAGTATCACAAAATAAATCGTCCACGGTTCCGATTCGTTCGAGGCATATTCCCAGCGATATGAATTGTGCTAATCACGGGGAACCTCGGCGTCTGAATTATTAGATCATCGGTTTTTTTTTTTTTTTTTTTTTTTTTTTTTTCTGCAGACTCTCGGTCCGCACCATTTTTTTGCTATAGCTTTTTAAGTGTAAGTTAAGTTAAAAATCGTATCTGTGAGCATCTATTGGGTGTTTTTTTATATATTTATTTTTATTGTTATTGGTTTTTTTTTTTTATTTATTTATATAAAGACGTTTATTCGGTCGCTAGATCATCGGTTATGGTGGAGACCACAGTAGCTGTACCAGTCTTCAGAACATTGGCCCAAGGATTATTACCATTTCCCGGTGGATCTTTTACCCGGTCTTCGAACAAGGGTTGTAAATCTTCTTACAACATGAATTTGACTTGTTTCAACGTTATAATTCATATGATAAACTTATCAATGTCACGGCTTATAATAGGTCTTTACCTATGAAATTGCCATTCTGCAGTACTGGCCATTTCAAATCAAAATAATTTTTGTTTGGCTAAGAATTCTAATTTCAAATTAATTTTATTTTAAAAACATGGAATTCTTTTTCCAAAATTAGTCATTTGTTTATTGATTAGTGTTACATTTCATCGCATTTCAATCTTTTTTGTCATCATGGATACGTTAAAAATTCGAGTAATTATGGAATATGAGTATCGTCGTGGAAGCAACGCGGCACAAGCGGCACGCAACATCAACGACGTTTACGGAGCTAACACTACAAACTAACGCACCACCTGTTATTTGTTTGCTCGCTTCCGTTCTGGGAATTTCGACCTGAAAAATGAACCTCGCGGTCGTCTGAAGACTTTGGTCAACAATGACGAATTAAAGGCGATTGTGGAAGCTGATGATACACAATCTACGGCTGAATTAGCAGCAGCTTTCGACGTTAGCGTCAAAACAATATTGGTCCATTTGCGTCAAATTGGCAAGGTAAAAAAGCTTGACAAATGGGTGCCCCACGAACTCAATGATCGCCAGTGCGAAGTACGCGTCGAGATGTGCCTTGCACTGATCAACAAACACACAAATGAAGGAATTTTGAACCGCATTGTTACCTGCGAAGAAAAATGGATTCTGTTTGATAACCGCAAGCGCTCAGCAAGTTGGTTGGATCCCGGTTCAGCACTTAAACAATGCCCTAAACGAAAACTTACCCCTAGAAAAGTGATGGTCACTGTTTGGTGGTCTAGCGCCGGTGTGCTTCATCACAGCTTCTTACCAAACGGGGTGAGCATTACTGCAGATGTGTACTGTGAAGAACTGAACACAATGATGGAGAAGCTGGCACATCTCCAACCAGCATTGGTCAATCGCTCGTCTCCGCTGCTCCTGCACGACAACGCGTGACCTCATACTGCACAGCAGACGGTCTCCAAATTGCAAGAACTGGGGTTGGAAGTTCTCCGTCATCCGCTCTACTCACCAGACCTTGCGCCTACAGACTACTACTTTTTCCAGAATTTGGATAACTTGGGTTGGCTTGCCCGTACCACCCTTTGTCAGAAAACCGACGTGAAGTATCAGTGTTTGCGTTGTTGCGTTTCGTTCGGTCAGTGAGAGTGCCGGAGGCCCATCTCCTCCTCTCCCCCTCCCCCTTCCCTCACTCCTCTCTCTCCCGAAACACAGGCTGGCAACGCACTTGCAACTCCCTTGGTGTTGCTAGTGTCTATGAACGGCAGTGATCACTTACCATCAGGTGACCCGTTTGTTCGTTTGCCTCTTATAATATAAAAAAAAATCTGTTACAATCTCAAAGTGTACAGCCTTTGTAGATAAACAAACAGATATACACAAATAGCATTTTTGAATCTTCGCATTTCTTAATGTACTTGATTTAATGAAGAATGGACCGGCAAAATCTGTACCAACACTGAGAAAAGGCCGTACCCCATTGACACGATCAGATGGTAAATCAGTCATAAACGGTTGCATTGGATGTGCACGAGACCGATAACATTGAATATAACGGAATACCTGCCTTGTGATACGTTGAACTGAAACTATCCAACACTTCTGTGATAAAATAGCACAAGAGTATAGGCTCCGACATGGCAATGTGCTTGACGATAATAGCTGACTAATATTTCAGTAAACCGACCTTTCCCGGGAAGCAAAATATGATGCTTGGCTTCATAGCACAGTTTGGATGCGTCTATTCGACCACCGACTCGCAGTAGATTAGCTTTATCTATAAACAGGTTTAATCGTCGCATAATAGTTGTAATAGGTTTACCCAATTTCAGTGATAATATTTCTTCTGAAAAGCAGTCTTGTTGGACAAACCGAATTAGGTGTTTAAAAGCATTTCTTCGTTCTAGAACCGAAATGACACCGGTAACACGACATTTATTTTTACAATTATGTACAAAGCGCAAAATATTATAAAAATCAATCTTTGTATCTTTGTCCGCTATGCATGCCGAAACTACTGAACAGATTGTGATAATAATTTAGGGGGTTAATGCCTAATTCCTATAGTATCGAAAATGGGTTCGGAATTTGGATCATTCTCCAAATATTATTCTTCAAAGCCATATCCATATCATACGTCTATCTTACCAAAGTTTTTGTTTACAAATACAGGAGACTTTCTTGCAGGGTGCAAAATTTAGGAAGTACTAGTATATTGTCTAGCCTGATCTAAGCCGTTTTAGTATTTTTATATTGTTTCATATCTGTTTAAGCTCATCCATTGCTGATTGAATGGCATCTATAGATTTTCTACTTATGCTATCAGCCACTAGTATTCGATATAAAATCACCTACGTATATATAAGACTGGTTTACTTCACAATTTATAATTCGACTCACATCTCGCGAGTTCTTATTAGCGCTGATCTCCTTAGTTTCACCTAAATTTATCTGTAAATCTGATTCAAAGGTTACGTTTTCCATATAAATTATAACATTTTACGAACACTAATTGCAAACACATGGTACCTTATGCACATCAGAGTTTTATAAGTTTTATAAGCATCAATCAAAACTCCATCTGTTCGGTTTCCAAGGACTATACGTGTTATTATTAGTTCAATATACACCGATATATTGAAGACGATCGTAACGTTATACAATCATAGAAATCACTTACACTGGAATGAAATTTATTTGGCAATATGTCATTTCTGTGCTCTGGAATGCAATCATTATAGAACGCGCAGATTAAAGTTTTGGTATCACTATTGTTTTTAAGATGTACCATAAAGTAATATTGCTTGTTTACGATATAAGTGCGATAGAAGGACTGATTTTACATTTTTGTCTAACCTTTTGAAGAGGAATAAGAACTTTACAAGCCCAATCTCTGTAATATATTTTTGTCTGCCACACTTTGTTGTAAATGATATATGTAGGTGGTAGAGCCACGCTGAATCTATAACTGGTTCCAGCATGAATGGGTGGGCTCGCTCGGGGTAGCACCACCCTCTCACAGAAGACCGACGTGAAGTAACAGTATTTGCATTGTTGCGTTTCCTTCGGTCAGTGACAGCGCCGGAGGCCCACCTCTCGTCTCCTTCGTCCTTCCCTTCCTCTCCCTCTCCCCAAACTGAGGATGGCAATGCACTTGTGACTCCCCTGGTGTTGCAAGTGTCTATGAATGGTGATGATCACTTAACATCAGGTGACCCACCTGTTCGCTTGCCTCCTACGATACTTAATAATAATAATATGTGGCATACCTTGCCGTTCAGCACGTACCAAATACGAATTACGTCGTTCGGAACGGTCGCGTCCTCGTGTTGCGTTGCGTCGACGCCGCGGTGCCGTAATATTTCCATCAGATTTGTCGGATTAATTACGACAAGCGGAAAAATACAATAACCCGGGAATAAATCATTGATAAAGTGCAATGAATAATGATCATTCATTTCGTTTTTACGTATCGGCGCAGATCGAGCATGATTTATCGGCAGTTTGCAGTTAGCTTTTAACGCGCGTCCGGGGCCGAACCGCACCTCACACTCCTCGACCTGAGCCCGCGCGAATAAATCAACGCGAAGCGTCGCACTGCGATGCTGTCTACACCTCTATGACCGGCTCCGACGTTTGTTATCTCTGACTCATTCAATTTCCGAAATGTATATATAAGAATTCAGTTTTAACTTTCAGTTTTAATATAATATAATATATTAATATTATATGTCTTACATTAATTTAATACTTCATAATATTCTCAATAGCTATGACACTTTTAATAAAGATTAGTTTTATAATCTACATATATTACAAAATGAGTGACCTCGTCTAATTGCATTATTTAATTATTATTTTTTCAAAATATGATAGTTGCATATCCACCGATCATGAATATGTCGTTAAAAATGTGTCGATCTTTATGTATTTTATTAACTATTGCCTACCATTAGTGTTAGAGTCAGTGTGTATCCGGCCTCCAATGTACCAAACTGTTAGGTACGGTCAGGGGTTTCAGCACCAATAAAACAACTTGCAGACTTTTAAACTTCAGTGGACTGTGTTACTTTTTCACAATATACCTAATAGTATTTAAGGAGCCGGTGACAAACTATTTTTTTTCTCGAACTTACTATGCTATTTGCCTTGCAAGGTCTTTACAGCTTCACCGAACTACTAAGGCGAGCGCTTAAGGCACTCAGCCGACTTTATTCAGGCAACTATCCCAAGGGTGCGCGGCCACCTCGGTTTAGGCTGTTACTGAAATCCCGAATCTGACCTAGCTAAACTATTCTAAGCTATTCATACATATATTCGTTTGTGAATCATACAATTAAATTGCATAATTCACAAACGTATACGTGTATATCAGATATAAAATGAACTAAACTACTCGATTTAATGAAAATAAGTAAAGTAGTTCCTTTGTTTAAATCAGGCTGCAGAAGTAGTCTTGGAAACTATAGATCTATTTCTGTACTTCCGTCCTTAAGTAAAATTTTTGAGAAGATTATGCTCAACCAATTACTAGACTGTTTTAATGTGCATAAGATTCTGTATGGTCAACAGTTTGGTTTCACGAAATTGAAATCTACTACTACTGACGCTGGTGCAACGCTTATAAGTTATATATTGAGGGCCTGGGAGGATCCGCATGTTGCTATTGGTGTGTTCTGCGATCTATGTAAGACCTATGATTGCGTTGTCCATAGTACGTTTATTCTAAAATTAAACGTTATGGTACTTTGTGGATCTTCTTTCGACCTTCTTGTCTCTTATTTAAAAGATCGTTGTCAGAAAGTTAGCATACAAGGGGTAACCTCTGCAGGATCCTTTACGCGATTTGGCGTCCCAAGGGGCTCTATTCTAGGACCGTTCTTGTTCTTAAAATACATAAATGTTCTCCCGCTAATGGTCAATAACTGTGCTGACATGGTGCTTTTTGCAAACGATACTTCAATGATATTTAAAATGAAAATGACAGATTCAGAGGTTGGGCATGTAAGTAATTCTTTAAACGAGATATGTCATTGGTTTGTATTAAATAACTTAGTACTAAATACAGGTAAAGCAAAATGTATGAGATTTATTTTGCCTAATGTTCCACGAGTTGATAGGTAGCATCAATATCGAAGGGATTTTTGTAAGATTAGTTGATAATACTGTATTCTTGAGTATCACACTAGATTCAAAATTACAATGGGGTCCTGAAATTAAACAATTGGCAAGCAAATTAAGTTCTACTGCGTTTGCAGTACGTAAGATTCGCCAGCTAACTAATATTGCAACTGCTAGGTTAGTCTACTTCGCCTACTTCCATAGCTCCATGTCTTATAGCATTCTGCTGTGGGGGACAACAGCTGAGGTAGACACCATATTTTTATTACAAAAACGAGCAGTTCGAGCAATTTACAATATGGGTCCTCGCAAATCCTTAAAAACTAAGTTCCAGGAATTCGATATCTTAATTCTGCTGTCCCAAAATATTCTTAATAATTGTAATGTATGTCCGCAAAAATCTGGAAAAGCTGGATTTAGTAATGAACCGGCATAATCTAAATACCAGAAACTGTGATAAACTGGTTGTCCCATGTTTCAGGCTTAGTAAAACCAGAAACAGTTTTTTGGGAAATAGTGTTCGGTTTTACAACAAAGTCCCAAAGGATATTACTGATTTTCCAGATTGTGAATTTAAGCGCCATGTCAAGAGGGTTTTGGTGCCAAAAGGCTATTATAGAGTGGATCAATATGTGAACGATGGTGATGTCTGGAATTGACTCATCTCTGTGCATCCATTAAAAACGTTTATGATATGTACTTAATGTATTCTAATTATTAAATCTATTTATCTATACATATAATAAAAATGAAGTGTATGTATGTAATATCAAAATTTTAAAAAATCAGTGATTGGGTATGAAAGTATACACGCTTCTGATAACAAAATGCAATTTTTAAAATTTTTGTCGGTCTGTCTGTCTGTCTGTCTGTTTGTTCCGGGTAATCTCCGGAACGGCTGGATCGATTTTAACAGGAATTTCACTGACAGATAGCTGATATTACATTCTAAATTAGACTAGCTATTAACCGTGGCTTCATCCGCAATGCTATCTCCAAAATGGTTGGACCGATTTCCACGGGACTTTCACCGGCAGATAGCGGATATATTAACAAGTAATTTAGTTTATTTTAATTTAGACTAGTTCTTAACCGGGGTTTCGCCCGCAGTGTTATCTCCAAAACAGTTAGACTACTCTTCACGAGACTTTCACTGGCAGATAGCTGACCTTATAAAAAGTAATTCAAGCAATTTTTTTTTATACTAGCTGTTAACCGTGGCTTCGCCCACAGTGCTTTCTCCAAAATTATTAGACTGACTTTCACGGGACTTTCACTGATAGATAGCGAACCTTATAAAAAGTGATAGAGGTTATTCTATTTTAGACTAGCTATTACCTGCGACTTTGACTACATGAAATTTAGCAAGATTTCAAGTCATGCTTTATTTTTAATAAGAGAAATAATTATCAGCTTATTGTATACAATTCGACATTATATTATAATTATTAATAACTTTAATGATATAGAGGTCTTCCTAATGGGATCTTAGATTATAAACGTATTACGTAAAGAATTCCATAATTCAATTTCTTGCGGAACAGATAAGCGTTTATTTTTTGTATAGTCACAGAATCTTAATTATAATGGCAATGTATATTAAATGTAATGTAAATGTAAATCTTTGTAATAATATTTTAAGTTATTGTTTCATTAGTTCCTTATACAGTGTAAGTGAGCACTAAAGTAGTTATATGGTGGGTTAAAATTCAAAATATGTTGCTGATGGTAAACCTCATTAGGTACGCTGTTAGTATTTATATATCTAATGTATACATTACATGTTACTGTAAGTGGCGTGCATGTCCTACTTACAATTTTTTTTTGTACACATAATTTTAATTATGTATATTAAAATTATTAATTATTAATTATAATTGTACACAGTCTCACAATTTTATAATCTATACTATATTACTATAATATTATAAAGAGGTGAAGTTTGTGAGTTTGTGACGTTGTAGGGGATAATCTCAGGAAGTACTAAACTGTATGATTTTGAAAATTCTTTTACCTATAGAAAGCCACGTTATTTGTGAATGTCATAGGCTATATATCATCACGCTAAGGCCAATAGGAGCGGAGCACAGATGAAAAATGTTTCAAAATCGAGATGTGTTTGTCTTTTTGAGAGCTTCTGCTGTGTGTCAGCGTTAGCCCAGAGTAGTAACTATTACTACTCGGACGAAGTCGCGGGCAGGGGCTATAATCTATATACTAATATTATAAAGAGGTAAAGTTTGTGAGTTTGTGACGTTGTAGGGGGTAATCTCAGGAACTACTAAACCGATTTTGAAAATTCTTTTACCAATATAAAGCCACGTTATTTATGAGTGTCATAGGCTAAAATCGGGGTATTTTTTTCTTTTGAGAGCTTCCGCTGCGTCTTAGCCCAAAATAACTATTCCACACGTGCGAAGTCGCGGGCAGAAGCTATTAACTAATTATATTCTGGCACTGGAACAGCGGGAACAGCACTGGCAGTTCGCAATTGACAGAGATTGGAATAAAAGACACGTTCGTACGCAGCCGCGATCGGATCGGAACTCTCCTGTGTTCTTGGTTCAAAATACTAAAGTGACGTACTCATATCTACAAAATACAAACTACAATATTTCCTATAAAAGGCAAAAATGTAATGGTTCCCTCAGAGAAATCCTAGATTTATTGTAAACGGAGAGCAAGACCTCTTAGCCTGTACGAACCAGGACTCTAAATATTAGGGTCTAACAGTAAAGGTTTTAAATCAAAGTTACTAAAACACATTACTTGGTTTATGAAAGTAGAGAGGTGTGATCGTCATAAATAAATTTCTTGAAGCCGGTGCCAGCGTAACAGTTTGAATTGCGGTGAAGTTTGTTCAGATCCGCGGAAAAGTTATAATTGCTCGTTGTTGTTCACTGCTGCTTACCGCTTCCCGCATTTGTGAAGAAATAACACGACACACGTTTCTTAGCTGCCACAGTGTCCGCGAGCCAAACCAAATTAATACATTAATGCTACAAAAAAATATTACAATTTTATTTCTAGCATTATTACCTAAGCAATATTAAGAATGAAATCAATTCATGAAGAGTAGACACCATCACTTGACAGTGTTACAATGTTTTTCCCGGTACTAGTTCGGGACTTCTATTGCATATATAACTGTGGGATTATGAGCAAAATACATTAAATTTCCTTAACCTGACTCCTGCAATAATAAACGTATCACATCAATAATAACACAAACCGAGAGCTGGTACTTAGTACTCGACACACTGGCATACAGATATCATATTCACTTCATATACGTACTTTTACTTTTTCATATAATATGTACTTTTTATTTATAGTTATATCAATTTGATGCCGCTCAACATATTTCTGCAAAATCGTAAATTACGTTCAATATTGTCACCTAGCAGAGGGAATAAGTAAGTGTGCAAAGCATCTTATCAGTGCAAACAGATCTGAAGATATGTCGTGACACATGACACGTCACGTTCATTATATTTTTCACTCTGCGAAAATAATTAACAGAAACGTACTTTAGCCCTACGGCCACATTATCGGGCATTTGTCTCGGATTGTCGCAACAGAAATTCCTTTTATCAACCTTCGACAAATTATGCGATGATTCGAAAAAAAAAGGAAGGAGTCCCGATCGTGCCGCCAGCGGGGACAGTCGTGCGCTCAGTTACTTTCAATACGAGTTTTTGTCTCGCTCTCACGCTAGTATTTATTCTCGCTCTCAGTCAGTAGTGTCCGCGTTCGCAGTACTATTGCTCGAGAGTGTTCGCGACGTTCGGTTTACATGCTCGCGTTGAGAGTACGGTTACGGTTTTTCGCCGCGCTCCGTCTCTATCACAGAGTAGATCGGTAGGCACTCCTCTCGGAGTGTAACAAACTGTAACTTTCAGTACAACACAAACCGCATTTTTCAGTGCGTTCTGCATTCGTCCACAGTGAGGCATTTCACTTTGCCCACAGCTCCCTTGGTCCGGACTCGGGATAGTTCGTTAGATTCAAACCGGCACACCCCCCTGTCCCTCTGACAGGGATGTTGATCATGTCCCGCCATACCCCGCACCCTTCCTCGGGCCTACCTGGCAGGGTTTTGTTTTTTTCTCTTATCGAACTGAATCGAATAGTTTAGTTCGTTTAATATCCGATATACACGTATACGTTTGTGTATATATATGTATGAATAGCTTCGAATAGTTTAGCTAGGTCAGATCCGGGATGTCGGTAGCAGCCCAAGACAAGGTGTGCGTGCACCCTTTAGCTAGTTGCCTGTATAAAGTCAGCTGGAGTGCCTTAAGCATTTTCCTTAGTAGTCCGGTGAAGCTGTAAAGGCCTTGCAAGGCCAATAGCATAGTCAGTTCGAGAAAAAAAAATGAGACGATTGTAACATATTTAGAGAAACTTCAGTGATGGCCGCGAATGTCGCCTTAGGGCAGTAATAGTACAGTGAAAATATAAAATCTTGTGAATATATCATTTAGCCATATGTGTAAATATCATAAAACCCATGAACCCAGCTTTTTAGTTATAATATCATTGTGTGAACCTGTTAGTATACCGAATCTACCTTCACTTATACTTTCTATTCTTTAATCCCTTATATATCGAAAACGCTCTATGTGGTAGTTTTTTACTCATTTAACTATTGGAAAACTAAATTAGTGTCTAAAATCTAGTAGGTAAGACCTACATAAAGCTTAAGAAAATATAAAAGTAAAACTTACCATGTAGGGTATAGAAAATGGCAGAAAGCAGGTATAACAGGCAGTAGTAATCTTCTTAGCTTACACTAACTACAATTAGTTGAAGTTTGATAAAATGAGACATTCGACTGCACTTAAAGGTTGAATTTATATTATATTACTAGCTGTACCCGCAACTCCGTGCGCGCTTTTTTTAAATCGTATTAAAGAATTATAAAATTGTGAGACTATGTACAATTATAGAAATACTCTTTAAAAGCAATTGTAAGTACGACATGCACGCCACTTACAGTAACATGTAACATGTACATTAGATATATAAATATTAACAGCGTGCCACATGAGGTTTGTCATCAGCAACATATTTGGAACCTTAACCCTAATATAACTACCTCAGTGCTCACTTACACTGTATAAGGAACTAATGAAACAATAACTTAAAATATTATTACAAAGATTTACATTTACATTACATTTATACATACATTGCCATTATAATTAAGATTCTGTGACTATACAAAACACAAACGCTTGTCTGTTCCGCAAGAAATTGAATTATGGAACTCTTTACGTAATACGTTTATAATCTAAGATCCCATTAGGAAGACCTCTATATCATTAAAGTTATTAATAATTGTAATGTCGAATTGTAAACAATTAACTGATAATTATTTCTCTAATTAAAAATTAAAAATTACTAAATTTAATGCAGACAAAGTCGCGGGTAACAGCTAGTCTAAAATAGAATAACCTCAATTACTTTTTATAAGACTCGTTTTCTACCAGTGAAAGTCCCGTGAAAATTGGTCTAACCGTTTTGGTGACAGCACAGCGGTCGAAGCCACGGTTAACAGCTAGTATAAACTAAAATTGCTTAAATTATTTTTTGTAAAGTCGGCTATCTGCCAGTGACTCTCGGGAAAATTGGTCTAACTGTTTTGGAGAAAGCACTGTGGGCGAAGCCACGGTTAACAGCTAGTATAAACTAAAATTACTTGAATTACTTTTTATAAGGTCAGCTATCTGCCAGTGAAAGTTTCGTGAAGATCAGTCTAACTGTTTTGAAGATAGTACTGCAGGCGAAGCCACGATTAACAGCTAGTCTAAATTAAAATAAATTAAATCACTTTTTATAGGGTCAGCTATCTGCTGGTGAAAGTCCCGTGAAAATCCGTCCAACCGTTTTGGAGATAACATTGCAGACAAAGCCTCGGTTAATCGCTAGTTTAATTTAGAGTAGCCTAAGTAACCCGCTGTAATTTCAGCTATCTGCAAGTGAAATTCCCGTCAAAATCAGTCCAGCCGTTTCGGAGATTAGCCGAAACAAACAGACAGACCGACAAAAATTGTAAAAATTGCATTTTTGTTATCAGTAGCGTATATACTTTCGTACCCAATCAGTAAAAAAAAAATTTTGATATTATGTAATATCAAATGTCTGTATGTACAGACACTCCATTTTTATTATATGTATAGATTACAAAATATACATAGCACACAATGACTTGACACGTAACGATGCAAGAGAAAGAGCCACGATATTGTTACGTAGCAGAGTCGCGATTAAGTCGATTGCTAATATGTTTCCAGTAGGCGCATATTATAATTGGTTTGCGCTCATCATTTCATCAAATTTGACAATATGAGTTGTAGGTGGTAGCGCCACGCTGAAGCTATTATTGGTTTCAGCACGAATGGGTCGGCTCGCCCGGGGTAGTGCCACCCTCTCATACAAAACCGACGTGAAGTAACATTGCTTGCATAGTTGCGTTTCGTTAGGTCAGTGAGAGCGCCGGAGGTCCACCTCCCTTCTCCTCTCCCCCTCCCTCCCTTTCTCCCAAACACAAGCTGGCAACGCACTTTCGACTCCCCTGGTTTTGTTGGTCTCTATGGGCGTTGGTGATCACTTGCCTTCAGGTGACCCACCTGTTCGTTTGCCTGCTATGACATAAAAAAAAATATGAAAGAAATCGTTGGCACTAAAATATTACGTCTGAATAGAACGAAATGAAAAACAATAATGAGTCAACGTTTATCAAATCTTTCGATTGTCACGCTTGCGGGGATTACCTAGAAAGTAAAAATTATTAACGCTAGGAGCACCAGAGTATCCCCATCTTTTTATTACTTCATAGAATAAACCTTGTATGATATGAAGTTAAGGTTTGAATTTCAATAAAAAGCTGGTGGTACTGGTAAGTTAAAGGGATTTCCCCAACTTTAAATGAGGTTGCCATTTTGGGAAACAATCTAAATTATTCTGAATTGAAGTTTTTCGCTATGTGTTGCCGGGGTAAACATTAATCTCCAAAATTTTTAGTTCAGTAGACGAGAAAAAATCAATTGATACATATTTTAACAATTGATATACCTAGTTCGGCCATAAGTTCTGTTACAAATGAAAATGCATTTTTTTAATGAAATATTGTAATATTATTAAAATGTATACCTTTAAATTTATACCTACACATCTATGTCTCAGCAAAAAAAAATCTATTCTTTGGCTTTTATATAGGCCTTTAATCTGTTTGGCCACGAATCTATGGATTTACGCACTGTTTCCAAGGGAAATTTCGCCACTAAGCTAGCAAAGCTTAAGCACTTAGCTAAGCAAGCGTTCTAAAGATTTTTTAAAAGACTCAATGTCTCCGTGTTGTTTAGTGTAGGCCATGTCCTCTAAAAATGACCATAATTTATATTCTAAATGGTTGAAGTCTGGACTAGACGAGGGCCAGTCTTCAGCTCTTATAGTCCGGAACTTTGGTTTCAAGCCAGGCTTGGTTAGTTCGTGCCTTGTGACCAGGTGCAGAGTCCTGCTGGAAAGTCCACGGTATATTTTTAAAAAGTGTATTTCTGAGAGGTATCACATGATCCAAGAGTGTATCTTGATACACTTTGGCTGTAGTTTTCACTCCTTTTTCACAACTTTTTCGGAACTGGCTCCAGTTCTTGCGCGTCTTTTTCGGTACTCCTATTGTACAGGCGTAGTGCCAGTATCTTAAAAGTCTGCTACTGTGCACCCGATCCCAAAAAAAGGTGACCGCTCAGAGCCGTCGAACTATCGGCCAATCGCCATCACTTCCTTGCTCTTGAAGTACCTAGAGGAGAACCAGCTCATTAGCGACCGTCAATATGGCTTTCGCCAACGTCGCTCAGCTGGTGACCTTCTAGCCTTCCTGACACATCGATGGGCGGAGGCAGTCGAAAGCAAGGGTGAGGCTATAGCCATAAGTTTAGACGTAGAGAAGGCTTTTGATCGGGTTTGGCACAAAGCGCTTCTCTCGAAGCTTACTTCCTTTGGACTTCCCGGGAATTTATGCAATTGGGTATCTAGCTTACTCACGGGCCGAAGCATAAAAGTCGTAGTCGACGGTGCATGCTCCGATTTGAAGCCTGTGAATGGTGGTGTCCCACAAGGCTGTGTACTATCCCCTACTCTCTTTCTTCTGTATATCAACGATATGTTGCAAGTAAGCAACATTCATTGCTATGCAGACGATAGCACTGGGGATGCTCTATACACTGGCCATGCTAATATTTCCCGGGAACGCGTTGTTGAGTGCCTGAATCAACTTGTGTCTCAAATGGAGACGTCACTTGAACACGTCTCGCATTGGGGTAGACAAAACTTGGTCCATTTTTACCCCACAAAGACACAAGTTTGCGCCTTTACCGCGAAAAAGGCAAAGTTTGACGTAGTGCCTAGCTTTCAGGGAGTCCCCTTAGTCGCCAAGCCCAGTATTGGTATCCTCGGCGTTGACATATCGAGCGACGTTCAGTTTGGCGGTCATTTGGAAAGCAAAGCATTGTTGGCCTCCAAAAAACTAGGTGTCCTTAATAGGGCCAGACAGTATTTCACACCAGAACATCGTTTACTACTTTATAAAGCGCAAGTCCGCCCACACATGGAATACTGTTCTCACCTTTGGGCTGGAGCGCCTCAATATCAGCTGCTTCCGTTTGACCGCATCCAGCGTAAAGCGGCTCGAATCGTCGGCGACGAGGTAATATCCGATCGGCTCGACTCATCGGCACTGCGTCGGGACATCGCGTCTCTTTGCGTTCTTTATCGCATTTACCACGGTGAGTGTTCAAAGGAGTTGTTTGGATTTATACCTGCCGCTAATTTCCACCATCGTACTACCCGCCAAAAACTAAAATTTCATCCACACCACCTGGATGAGTGGAGGTCTTCCATGGTGAGGTTTTCAAGGTCGTTTCTGCCTCGTACTTCAACCTTGTGGAATCGACTCCCCGCGGCGGTATTTCCAAACAATTATGAAATGCAAACCTTCAAGAAACGAGCGTATACTTCTATAAAAGGCCGGCAACGCACTTGTGACTCCCCTGGTGTTGCTAGTGTCTATGGACGGCGGTGATCACTTACCATCGGGTGACCCGTCTGTTCGGTTGCCTCCTATAATATAAAAAAAAAAAAAAAAGAAAAATGTAGTTTTGTGATTCCTTGATAAGACACGCCACACCAAACCATCACTGACGCAGGATGGTGACCACGTTGTACCTTTCCGACCACTTGAGCAGCTTCTTTAGATCTATGGGCGAACACTTTATCATTTTGCTTATTGTAGTGTTCTTCAATCGTGAAATTTTCTTCATGGGTAAAGAGGATATTATGCCTTTCACCTGTGTATCGCGACAGAAGGCATTTTGATCGATCCACTCTAATCGTAAAGATTGATTTAAGGCATGACCTGTATATCGACGATAAGCACCGAGCTTCAGGTCTTGTTTTATAATACACGACAGAGTCCTAGCGGGAATCATTATTTCTCGTGATAAGATTTTTTGCTTCCGTATGGGGTTTCGACGAATTCTGGCTTTAACAGCATTAACAGCATTTATAGTTCTAAAAGCACGCGGCCGCCCCGATCTTCTCTGGTCTTCGACAGAGGAAGTGTTGTTGTATCTGTTTTTAGTACGATAAACGAACATACGGCTGATACCGAGCTTTTGAAGTGTCTGGAATATGGCCGACGGCTCCATACCCGCTTTGTGCAAGGCGATCACTGTTATCCTCTTTTCTTTAACACACCATTCCACTTTGTAATTTGATAATGAACACGACAAAATATATGAAATGGCGCAAAATCTAAAGAATTTTTAAAATAATATACGTGTTCCAAATTCAAATTAATGAAACAGTTGAAGAAAAGAAAAGTTTTTATGTAACAGTATTTATGGCCAGAGTAGTTCTATCCGCTGACATATATCGGCGAACCCAGGCGGTACTGCAATCCCGTTCGGAATAAAACCTGGGGCTTTTAAATTACAATAATTTCTTCCAAAGTTGGCTAAGCTCTTTAACTACTTCAGCCTTATTAAGCTCGGATCACTGTAAAATTTTTTTAATTACTCAAACTTTTATTATTACATATACTTTATTGACTATAGACCAACGCAAACAAAGTATACATTTATAAGTCTACACGTCTGGCGGATACATATTAATATCATAGACAGCGAGCAGCGACAGAATGCAACATTTAACTAATTGACTAGTATCGTATGTACCCAAGTATTTGATTGTATTATTTCTTTATCGTAATGAAAGCCACAAATTCGCAAGTCAGAAGTTGTAAACAGAGTTAATAATTATTTGAATGCATTTCCTCTATTGACTGATATCCTTTGAGTGATGAACGTGATGTAAACGATCAGCGTCGGAGACGGCGCTGGGTGTGAGTGGCGTGGTGGGCGCGGCTGGTGCGGGCGCGGGCGCGGTCTGCGCGCTTGTTGCGGGCGCGTGTGCGGTGTCGGTGCGGCGACGGCGTCGGCCCGCGCTCGCCAAACCGCCCGCCGAGCCGCTCGTGCCGCGAGTCACGCCGCACGACACCAAGCACACGGAGCACGAGGATGCCGAGCCTGATCTCATACCGAATAATTACTGTAAGTACATTACTCTTATTAACCTATTTATCGACAACCTTTAATAATTCCAGATAAGTACAAATCATGAGGCAAAAGATGGTGCGCGGCATATATTATTTATTTAAAATGTAACCTTTCAAGATCCCGTATCCGCAGAAGTGCCTTGTTACAATTCGTCCACTCGTCTATATCTAACCTTTAAATGCCTGTATCTTATGAACCGTATTAGGTAACCGGTTAAAGTTTTAACAACATGTGTAGGTGCTAGTGCCACGCTGAAGCTACTACTGGTTTCAGCATGAAAGGGTAGGCTCGCCCGGGGTAGTACCACCCGACCCACAGACCACCGACGTGAAGTAACAGTGCTTGCATTGTTGCGTTTCGTTCGGACAGTAAGAGCGCTGGCGGCCCACTTCCCTTTCCCCCCTCCGTGACCCCTCTGTCCCCTCCCCCCAAACACAAGCTGGCAACGCTCTTGCGACTCTCCAGATGTCGCAAGTGTTTATGGACGGTGGTGATAACTTAACATCAGGTGACCCGCGTGTTCGCTTGCCTCCTATGATTTATTTTAAAAAAATTGTGTTATTATGACGGAGGTTATGACAAATGAAGGAATAAACAGTAAAATATTAAAACGGTTCCAATAAAAGAACTAAATTTTTACTTAGTTTTTCCTTTATCGTATAAACGATAATATAATAAAAGCAGCAAATTAAAAAAAAAAACAATTACATTAAGGAATAAATCAATATTAGGCATTTAAAGTAATCAGAAGCCATATTAGAAATTTTTCACGAATTATTAATAATACAATATTTATTATATACTAGCTGAACCCGCAGCTTCGTAAGCGTTTCTTTAAATTGTATTAAATAAATAAAAAATTGTGAGACCATGTACAATTATAGAAATGCTCTTTAAAAACAACTGTAAGTACGACACGCTCGCCACTTACAGTAACATGTAAAGTATACATTAGATGTATAAATACTAACAATGTATCAAATCAGGTTTATCATCAGCAACATATTTGGAACCTTAACCCACCATATAACTACCTCAGTGCTCACTTACACTGTATAAGGAACTAATGAAACAATGACTTAAAGATAGATAATGGTATAATATGCCCATATTGTTACTTTTTTTAACCGACTTCAAAATAAAGTAAATTTTCAAAAAAAGTACTAACCGACTTCAATATCAATCAAAAACCCATAATGCACTAAAAAGCGGAAAATAAATAGTTTATCAAATTAACCAAATTAAATAAAACATATGAATATGTGTGCTACCTAGAGATGGCTACCTAGGTGTGTCCGCGTGGAATTTCATATATAAAAACAGTGATAAATAAAATAATGCGTAATAAAATTCTTCGTCGACGATTCCACCGGCCTACATCCTTTGTGAACGATTCTGTTCTCCGAAACGCAGTGTGACACTGTGGTTAACGTCCAATCATTGCTAACACCCTGAATGTACATGTGCCGTCGAATATTAAAGGTAGGTTATTTATTTGAAGAGTCTCATTTGTTAACGAGTCTCACCGAACCGTCTTCCGCAGTCTACGTTAAAGTAATTAATCTCGTACTCGTTTATTTACTACCAAACGCTTTTAGGTTAACCAATCAACAATGCAATTCAGATTAATTCTTGGTCATATTGATTCAGTCCTCGGTATGCCTATAACACAACATTATTATATAGACAGATCTTTGTTTTTTATACACATATGTGGTAATGATACATTCTATGTTGTTAATATATGTTATTACAGTATATAAGCTATTGCCACACCAATTTCATCAAAATCGGTTGAGTACCTTCTGTGCGATACGCATACAAACCTAACGATGATCAGACAAAAATTCTACAAACCATGGAAATGTATTCTGCCACCTATCTAAAACGTCCCAGAATATGTTACCTTAAATATAGTTTTAGATTACGTCCCTCTACTCTTTTATTATAAGTACAGATTAAAAACGAACAAAAACACCAGCGTCGAGTTTTCTAAGAAATATTACGTCCGCTAATGACGGTATATCCCCAAGATTTGTTCGTAGGTTCGGAGGTTTCCGAGAGACCCGAGTACGTGGCTTACGTCCGAAGATGGACTCCGGTTCGCCAATCGTATCATCATTATGTAAATATGTAAAGATTTTGCTACACGCGTTCCTTGTTAACGAGGACACGTGAGCGAACATCATGAGAAGTTTCGTTGAGTTCCAGTCATTACCCTCCACAAATTATAACTCACTAATTTTCTCACAAAATGTCTAGAAGCTTTCCAATACAATATTTCGACTTAGTCTCTTTAGCTGTGATACAATAATAGGAAATATTAATTATAACATTTTGTCGTTCTACTATGTCTTGGAATATAAGTTTGTCAGGTTGTAAATTCCAACAGTGTTTGAATCTAATAACTCAATATAATTTATTTTTTTTTACTTTATTTTTGGCAACCAATCTTTTAGATTAATACTGCCATTGTCGAGTAGTTAATAGTATTACAAGTTCTTCTTCTATTCCATTTTCGGCAACCAGTCTTCTAGTAGACCATTACTGCCATTGTCAAGTGAGTATCAATATTACAAGTTTCTTGATATAATTTCAATGAATGCTATTGTCGAGTAGTTAATAGTATTTTAAGTTCTTCTTCTATTCCATTTTCGGCAACCAGTCTTCTAGTAGACCATTACTGCCATTGTCAAGTGAGTATCAATATTACAAGTTTCTTGATATAATTTCAATGAACTAACAAGATGGTGGCCATCTTGTTAGAACCATCCATGGAATTTTTGTGGCATCTCAGAATTCATGGTCCGTGGCATTATTTTCCATTCACTTCACTTATGTACAATAAACAAACTATATCACATAAAACACCATCAATTTTACACAATATAGAGTCAAGTAACACAAGATTAGGACAAAAAAAAAATACCACTACATGACAGACCAAGATCCCGCCAAAAACTCCCCTCAATATAATTGTTTAATAATAACATTATAATATTATACATTACACAGAACATATAATATTATTGACACTCTTATTTTATCAGATTGGTAGTAAATACATATCTGTGGCTCATTCGATTATTTTATAACAGGATTAGTAATCTGCGACTCAGTGATGTTGCTCTCAGATTTTACTTTACACTGAATTGTAACAAAATTAATAATATAATTACCTTCAGTACACATTAAAATTCCTTTATATTTTTAAAATATTAAATCATTACAGCCTGATAATATTACAGTTTAAACAGTTAGATTTTCTTAATTAATTGATTATCCGAGGCGCCCGCGTCGGCGGGATTTGTTTTTTTTTTTTTATCGTAGCACAGCAAAATGACTGTACTGTGCCTGATGGTGAGCACAGTATAATCCAAAAACAACGGCGACTACCGAGAGACACTCTGGTGTACTTCATAGCTCACTTTAGATCTAGTGTGTATACCATCTTAGACCCCACCCACCAGTCATTTAACATCAGATGAGAAGAAAGCGACTCAGATTTTACACAGGCTGATAGCAACACTTGAGGCGCAAAAATATATATAGGCACATACGAGTAATACGTAATATTGTGTTAACAATGTAATATAATTAATACAGGTGACGTAGACTCATTCAAACATATACCCAGATGGTATGTGAGAAATCTTTTAAAATAAGCCTACCACCCGTTCGTAGCATCATCTACCGGGTTCAATTAAAATAAAAACTAACCTACATATATTGGTGGTAATGTGAAGAAAAGCTTTAGAGGTCTATGGACCCCCAGTTTCTAACGAAGTTCCTTTCCCTTTTTTTTAGACGTTTACTATACAGTCAGTAGAGTTTACATTATAAAATATCAAGTTAATAGAGTTAAATTGTAAATTAAATGATAAAATATATTCATAAAATAAATAATAATAAATGAAACACTGAATGATATCATAACTATTTTCAATTTGTATTAAAACTTTTTCGCACTCCATTGTATTGAAGAAAAATATAAATATTAAAGAAATATGAGCACGACGCGTCAAATGGCACTTGCCTATAACTATTTGTCTAAGAGCTAGCAATGGTTTCGACAAAGAATTTCAATAAGCCAGTTTTTTATATATCTTTATGTTCTTCCAAACAGCGTGCGGGCTACCTGGCTGCCGGTAAACGTTGCGTTTATTAGTGCATATCGCACCTTTACTGGCAAAAATATTAATTTTTATATAATTTTTGAATGTTTCGCTTTTTACTAACTTTGAAACGCTACTAAAACATGAAATTATTATTTCCAGACATTATTGTTAATGTGCCCGATGCTATTTTTTTCTAAATAAAATAAGTATGTTCAAACCATGTTAAGATAGCTGTAATTTTAATATTATTATTTTTTTTTTATCAAGGCTTAGTCGCCTGCGCGACTATATCGCCTAAGTGACATACAACTATATAACAATAAGAATGACAATAAACTTAACAATAGCTTATATTAATTTTGTACAATTCTTTACCATCTTTCGAAATGGGGTCAGACAATAACGAATTGTACAAACCAGCGTGGAACGAATCAGAAGCATTAAGCCGAGATCTAATATCTTCGCTTCGAACACATTCTGCCAGGATGTGGTGTACATAATCGATGAACTGTTTACATGGGATGTGTCCTGAGCGTAACCTCATTCCTGTGATTGCTTTCCGACGGCAAATAGCACTGTCATCAATCCATGGTGACCTTAAGGGATGTGGCTGAATCGTTTTGTACCATATTCCTTTTGTTTTAGAACGCTCATCACAGTATTCCTTCCAATGCGAGTATCAGCTATTTTTAAATACTGAGCATACATCCAAGTAAGTTGGTAAAATATTATTAGGAGCACCTTCGGAGGATCCTTCTCTAGCTAAAAGATCAGCTCTTTCATTCCCAGTTATACCTATACGAGAAGGGATCCATTGTAAAATAATTACTTTGTTCTTTGCTTTTAAATCTAGTAATTGCTTCAAAATAGTGTAGGTTATCGGTATTCCTCGAAAAGTCGAGGTACATCGAGCTACGTGTTGAAGAGCACTTTTTGAATCGGATAAAATAACAATCTTAATGGACTCAGTTGATTGTCCAAATGATAAAGCCTCTGCAATTACTATCAATTCAGTGTGCATAATTGAAATATTTTCATCAATTTGAAATTTCATAAAAGTTTTGGAATTTGACTCAAAAAATGCGGCTCCTAAATAATTACCAGCTTTAGATCCGTCAACGTATATTTTAACAAAATTTTGATAATATTTATTTATATATCGAAGACAAATATCTTTTATTTCAAGAATATCATATTGACGCTTTGGCTTCCAAATACCATCTACATTTATTTTAATTATGTTGTGCAAATTAATGTTATCGACCCAGGTGTGTAAAGTGAACATTTCATGTTTTTTTTTTTGAATTGGAGGATTTTTTTATTGAGAAAAAATAGAAACTAATAATGGTTTTTTTCAGTTACGCCAATAGAGTGATTGGAAAGAGGTGGACAGTTCTTCTAATACATTACTTAGTTCGTTTTTTTCAAATGACTTAAATTTAAATAGAATTTTGCCAGCCAAATATTGTCTCCTAAGATGTAACGGACATATGCTCAATTCGCTTTACATAACATGGATTGGAGTACTTTTAATGAAACTCCCGATAATTCTCATGGCCTGATTTTGGACTTTTTCAAGTTTATAGAGGTTAACCTGAGCACTATCATCATAAAGAAAGCTCGCATAGTCAATTCGACTGCGTACAATATTGAAGTATAAACGAACTAAATGTTATGGATGAACACCTCAATTAGAACCGACTAATGCTTTGAAAACGTTTAGAAACTTAGAGTCAGATTCTGCAACTGCATTGATATGTTTACCCCATTTTATGTATGATAAAGATAGCGATAATTGTGGAAGCGCCTGTTATAGACGCATCTATTCAAGATGGCGTCAATCCTAAGTCATAGGTCTACGTTTATCGTTGTTTTTCATTGTTTACGGTGAAATCTCAATATCATAATGGTTAATAAAATAAAATATGTTCTTTGCAATGGAAAAAATAAAGTGGTTGGAATTGAATTATTTTATTTATAACTAGCTGACCCGTGCAACTGTTTTATAAGTATACGTGAAATCTGCATTCAATCTTAATTTTGTCAAATCTATTTTACTTTTGACATATAAACCACCTTTTTCACTGATATACTGAACTTGAGGTAATATACCTTTCTAACAGTGAAATATTTTTTGAAATCGGATCAGTAGTACCAAGCATTTCTGGAAAACAAAATTTTACCTCTCTTTATAATATTAGTATAAATACAACATAGTATAGTAACTGCAAACACCTCAACTGATTATTTTAACCATAGATTCACAAACCCATTTCAAGGCTCAACAATATTTAGAAAACAATATTTAAAAAACATTTTTTATACAATAAAACAAATGTAACAACATATATGTAAGTGACAGTTTCGTTTACACATATTTTTTTCATATGTGGTTGATAATTACGCATCGAAATGTCAAATAGCCGTAGCTCAGTTATAACGTACTGGACATTATACGGTCCGACGGAGCCGACGGTTCGGAACCCAGCGATCATTTTTTTAGTATATTTTTTTTAAGTACTTTAGGGAAATATAGCTTACATTTTTAGCTAATCTGTTTGCTATATATAGCACAAAGAAAATTTACAAAATCCGTCAACAATTTCATTAACTACAAATTTTTGAATTTCGTCCGTTATCCTAGAGAATCCCTTGCGTTTTATGAGACAAAAAGTATCCTAGATATAACCTTGTAATATTAGTTATCACTGTGCCAAATATCGTCACAATTGGTTCAGTACTTTCAGAGTGATACGTGTTCAAAGGGACAGACAAACAGGCAGATCCTGGAGAATCCCTTGCGTTTTATGAGATAAAAAGTATCCTAGATGTAATCTTGTAATATTAGTTATCACTGTACCAAGTTTCGTCAAAACCGTTTCAGTACTTTCAGAGTGATGCGTGTTCACAGGGACAGACAGACAGACAGACAGACAGAAAGACAGACAGACCAAAATCTTAAAAGAGTTATTTTTGGATTCTATATCGATAACAAAGCCTACCCGATCAAAATTTTCAAAAAATATTTAATATACAAATTTGGCTTTGTTACAGTTTTATTATAGTATAGATAGAAGAATATCATCGGGCACATTATTGTCAATAAAAAAATTGTCTGGCAGTGATAAATTCATGTTTTTAGTAGCGTTTATAAGTTACTGACAAAAAATGTTCCTTAAATTATTTATAAATCAAAATTTTGGTCTATAAAGGTGTAATGCGCATTAAAAAACACAACGTTAACCGGCTACCAGGTATCCTGAATCCAGTTTGGAAGTCATTATTTATCTTTATGATCTATTTATAGATATATTTATCTTCATATTAAATAACCCGCATTTCTAAAATTCTCGTTCTTCCAACGTTGCTGGCTCTTGTACTAAGGTTTTGCAAAAAAGCCTGGTTACATTAACTACAAATTTTTGTCTTTCGTTATCCTGGATAACCCCTTGCGTTTTATGGGACAAAAAGTATCCTAAATGTAACCTTGGAATATTAGTTATTAGTGTGTTAAGTTTCGTTAAAATCGTTTCTGTACTTTCAGCGTGATGCGTGTTCACAGGGACAGACAGACAGACAGACAGACAGACAGACAGACAAAAATTGTAAAAAGATTATTTTTGGCTTCTATATCGATAACAAAGTCTACCCTGATCAAAATTTTCAAAAAATATTTATTGTACAGATTTGACCTTGCTACAGTTTTATTATAATACTAGCGGACCTGGCGGACGTTGTCCTGCCTTGATAATAAAAAATAGAAATCCCAAAAGTCAACCGCAGCGCCACCTACCGGGTCCAATTGTGAATCTAAACCATTCTCGGATCCACTCGAACACGCACAAAAAATTTCATCAAAATCGGTCCAGTCGTTTAGGAGGAGTTCAGTCACATACACACGCACACAAGAAATATATATATTAAGATATAGATAGATATATATATATATATGTTTTCCGGATCTGGTATCCCGAGAGCTGTCAGATTTGTAAATTTGGCTTATCATGTCGCGACGAACAAAGTGCTTCTCTGATCTGAAACCCCAAGTGTGAGGTTTGCGTTCAGCTGCTCCCAGGGTTGGTGCTGTGAGTCAAGCCGTGTGGTGTCTCAGTTTATAAGGAGCGACTTGCTTTAGTCTCGAGCTCCTGCGGGATGGTTGTCGCATGGTTCGACACGTCGTGCAGTTCCTCATCTAAACCCCGGTCTTTGGGGTTTCTTGTTTTAACCTACGGACCTCGCTGCCTAGCACTACAGTGTAATCTAGACCAAACTCTCTTGGAGAATAGTTGAGCCTGCCGAGTTGGACGGCCGGCCGACTGCAGCGAGTGCTGCGGTGCTCTGCTGACCTACCAGTCTGGGCGGTTGCAAAATCTACATCCACCGGTGCATTCTTGAATGCCCCTCGGAGTCCTGTGTTCGCGGCCGAAACTACGTGCAGCTAAGCTATCTCCACTCTTCTAGTTTAAGTCTTGTGGACCCCTTTTCTTTCTTTTCATCTTGTCCACTCTTTCGCTATGACTTTCCCACTCTCTGAAGTCTGTAATAATTAACCTTATAATTTGTTATTTTAGTTATAAGATAATTTAAGTTTTTATAAACACAATAAAATGTTTCACTGCAGTCCGGCGGTTTTACTTGCCCCGATTTGCAGTGTGACAAGTTAATCAGGTACATGATGAAAGCAACCAACATCGCTTATTGAATATTATTGAGTGGTTATTTTATTACATTACTAGCAGGCCCGGCGGACGTTGTCTTGCCTTGTTAATAAAACAAATCCTAAAAGTCAATCGCGGCGCCACGTACCGGGTCCAATTGTGAATCTAACCCATTCTTAAATCCACCTGAACACTCACAAAATATTTCATCAAAATCTGTCCAACCGTTTAGAAGGTTCTACGCCGTGTCTCAGCGTCTGTGTGCGTCTGTGTCTCTGTCCATTCGCGATACACTCGAAACCTACTGAGCAGATTTTCATGCGATTTTCATTAATAGATAGAGTGATTCACGAGGACGCTTTAGTTATATAATTTGTCAATTTTTTTTTGTAAATTGGTTGAAATATATATCGTCAACTTAATATTATTTGATATTTATATACGCTGTGTGTTTATGTAGCTATATTGTGATTACTGCAACAATATTGAGACGTTATAGATACTTTCCTAATGCAGTACATGTAGCGTTCTATTCCACAGAGCTAATACAAAGCATTATAATCTGGGAAATATAACTGTTGCTATCAGTGAAGATGTTTCAGCAATTATTTTATTGGTTTCTGCGTGGGGCACCGACAGTACTCGTCCTGTAGTGCGGTTACTCCGTAACCAACTGAAACTAATGCGTATTCTTGTATTATATTCTCTTGATTTTCTACATTTTGTAAATTGTTTACCTAACTCTTATATTTTAAAGGATACTTGCCAAAACTTCAATCAACTCGATATGGCGTAGTCGCCTGCACTATGCGACAAACTCGCTCACTGTATGCGTGTGCTGAGTAATATGTAAATGAGCAAACTTTCTATTCTATTAATATGCTCAATTTAGGCTGTGAAACTTAACGCTTTACCGCAAGCCGTCTCCACTACTCAGCTATCGCTCACTGTACAAGTTAGTGCTCGACGTAGATGCTCACGTGCTCATCGGGAACAGATTGAAGTGCTCACATTGTTCACGTGTTTTTGTGCTCGTCTCGAGACGTGTGAAGCCCTCGTGTGTGGCGCGTTTAGTTTTGTTGCTTTCAAATTATGTTTTCATTAATTATTTTAACGTATCCCGCTCTAACGATTTATTGATAAATCTTGAAAGTTTCTCTGAGATTATTATACTCAGATTACAAAATTACATTTAAGTTTAGTTATTGCCATATAAACTTGTTTTAACGACGATTTTAATAGTCCCGTTGTTTAATGTGCAACTTGTTATCATCCACCTCCGGTGCCACTACTATTGACATTAGCGCCACCATATTAGAGATAGTATATAATATTATATAGTATTATCGGACCTACACTATTTATGATCTACATAAACGATTTGTGTCAGTTAGAAATAGAAAACGGGAAAATGATTACCTTTGCTGATGACACTGTTCTATTATTTCAAGGACAGAATTGGAGAAATACATTTCTAAGTGCTCAATTAGGTTTTAATTTTGTATGTGCCTGGCTACGTACAAATCAACTCACGCTGAACACAAGTAAAACAAAATTCATGTCTTTTAATATTCAAAATAAATCTCATTCAAGCTTCGATGATCTGAGATTGATTGTACACTCATCATCGTGTCCGAATACATTAACTGACTATTGTAATTGTCCTCATTTAGATGAAGTTAAAATCACCAAATATTTGGGTGTCGTTATGGACAATAAATTATCTTTCCAATATCATATTTCGTCATTAGTACATCGAATCCGTAGGCTTATTCCAATTTTTAAATGTACTAGCTGACCCGTGGAACTTCGTCTGCACCAAATCGGTTATCACTGGTGCCAATTGTATTTTTAAACGCGAAAAAATTTAATATCGGTAACAAAACCTTATTGCAGCCACACCATCGGTTTCCAATTGTGAATCCAAACTATCAAGGGACTCAATCAAACATATACCCAGATGGTATGTGAGAAATCTTTTAAAATAAGCCTACAACCCGTTCGTAGCAACCAACATATATTGGTGGTAATGTGAAAAAAAGCTTTAAAGGTCTATGGATCCCCCAGTTTCTAACGAAGTTCCTTTCTCTTTTTTGTAGACGTTTACTATACAGTCAGTAGAGTTTACATTATAAAATATCAAGTTGATAGAGTTAAATTGTAAATTAAACGATAAAATTATATTCATAAAATAAATAATGATAAATGAAACACAATGATATCATAACTATTTTCAACTTGTATTAAAACTTTTTCACACTCCATTGTATTGAAGAAAAATATAAATATTAAAAAGATATGAGCACGACGCGTCAAATGTCACTTGCCTGTAACTATTTGTCTAAGAGCTAGCAACGATTTCGAAAAAGAAAATAAGCCAGTTTTTATATATCTTTATGTTCTTCCGAACAGAGTGCGGGCTACCTGGCTGTCGGTAAACGTTGCGTTTATTAGTGCATATCGCGCACCTTTACAGGCAAAAATATTGATTTTTATTTTTGAATGTTTTGTTTTTTACTAACTTAGAAACGCTACTAAAACATGAAATTATCATTGCCAGACATTTTTGTTATTAACAATAATGTGCCCGATGCTATTTTTTTTGTAAATAAAATAAAGTATGTCTAAACCCTGTTAAGATAGCTGTAATTTTAATATTATTATTATTTATTTTTTAATGAAGGCTTAGTCGCCTTCTTGGCTATATCGCCTAAGTGACATACAACTATATAACAATAAGAATGACAATAAACTTAACAATAGCTTATATTAATTTTGTACAATTCTTTAGCATCTTTCGAAGTGGGGTCAGACAATAACGAATTTTACAAACCAGTGTGGAACGAACCAGAAGCATTAAGCCGAGATCTAATATCTTCATTTTGAACACATTCTGCCAGGATGTGGTGCACATCATCGATGAGCTCTGGCAGAGTGGTGATAGTACTTTACGCATCAGGTAGGCGAACTTTTTACATGGGATGTGTTCTGAGCGTAATCTTATTCCTGTGATTGCTTCCCGACGGCAAATCGTACAGTCATTAATCCATGGTGACCTTAAGGGGCGCGGCTGAATCGTTCTGTACCATATTCGTTTTGTTTTAGAACGCTCATCAAAGTATTCCTTCCAATGCGAGTTACAGCTATTTTTAAATACTGAGCATACATCCAAGTAAGTTGGTAAAATATTAATAGGAGCACCTTCGGAGGATCCTTCTCTAGCTAAAAGATCAGCTCTTTCATTCCCAGTTATACCTATATGAGAAGGGATCCATTGTAAAACAATTACTTTGTTCTTTGCTTTGAAATCTAGTAATTGCTTCAAAATAGTGTATGTAGACTATCGGTATTCCTCGAAAAGTCGAGGTAGATCGCGCTACGTGTTGAAGAACACTTTTTGAATCGGATAAAATAACAATCTTAATGGACTCAGTTGATTGTGCAAATGATAAGGCCTCTGCAATTGCTATTAATTCAGTGTGCATAATTGAAATATTTTTATCAATTTGAAATTTCATAAAAGTTTTGGAATTTGACTCAAAAAATGCGGCTCCTAAATAATTACCAGCTTTAGATCCGTCAGTGTATATTTTAACAAAATTTTGATAATATTTATTTATATATTGAAGACAAATATCTTTTTACCAACTTTTAACAACATCATATTGACGCTTTGGCTTTCAAATACCATCTACATTTATTTTAATTATATTGTGCAAATCAATGTTATCGACCCAGGTGTGTAAAGTGAACATTTCATGTTTTATACTTGTTTGACTTGGAGTATTTTTATATTGAGAAAAAATAGTGGTCTTTTTCTTTTACGCCAATAGAGTGATTGGAAAGAGGTGGACAGTTCTTCTGATACATTAGTTAGTTCGTGCTTTTCGAATGACTTAAATTTAAATAGAATTTTGCCAGCTTAATATTGTCTCTTAAGATGTAACGGACATATGCTCAATTCGCTTTCCATAACATGGATTGGAGTACTTTTAATGAAACCCCCGATAATTCTCATGGCCTGGTTTTGGACTTTTTCAAGTTTATAGAAGTTAACCTGAGCACTACTATCATAAAGAAAGCTGGCATAGTCAATTCAATGTAATATTGAAGTATAAACGAACTAAATGTTATGGATGAACACCCCAATTAAAACCGGCTAATGCTTTGAAAACGTTTAGAAACTTAGAGTTAGATACTGCAACTGCATTGATATGTTTACCTCATTTTATGTATGATAAAGATAGCGATAATTGTGGAAGCGTCTGTTATAGACGCATGTGTTCAAGATGACGTGAGTCTCAAGTCATATGTCTACGTTTATCGTTGTTTTTCGTTTACGGTGAAATTTCAATATCATAATGGTTAATAAAATGAAATATGTTCTTTGCAATGGAAAAAATAAAATGGTTTGAAATGAATTATTTTATTTATAAAGAATATCATCGGGCATATTATTATCAATAACAAAATTGTCTGGCAGTGGTAAATTCATGTTTTTAATAGCGTTTAAAAGTTACTGAAAAAAAATGTTCTTTAAATTATTTATAACCCAAAATTTTAACCTGTAAAGGTGTGATGCGCATTAAAAAACATAACGTTAACCGGCTACCAGGTATCCTGAATTCTGTTTGGAAGGGCATAATATATCTTCCATTTTAAAGAACCAGCTTTTCTAAAATTCTCGTTCTTCCAACATTCCTGGCTCTTGTACTAAGGTGTCGCAAAAAAGTCTAGTAACATTAACTACAATTTTTTGTCTTTCGTTATCCTGGAGAATCCCTTGCGTTTTATGGGACAAAAAGTATCCTAAATGTAACCTTGGAATATTAGTTATTATTGTGTCAAGTTTCGTTAAAATCGGTTCAGTAGTTTCAGCGTGATGCGTGTTCACAGGGACAGAAAGACAGACAGACAGACAGACAGATAGACAGACAGACAAAAATTTTAAAAAGATTATTTTTGGCTTCTATACCGATAACAAAGACTTCCCCGATCAAAATTTTCAAAAAATATTTAATGTACAGATTTGACCTTGCTACAGTTTTATTATAGTATAGATTAGACAAGTAGCAAACAATAACATTGTAAAAATGATATACTTTGCATTATGCCAGTCACTTCTACTTTACTCCATTCCGTCTTGGGGGGAACAAGTAAATCCATTTTGCTACCCCTAGAAAGGGCTCAAAGAGCCATACTGAAAGTGATATGTTTCCGACCATATAGGTACCCCACAGAGAATCTTTACCAAGAATGTCAGGCTTTAACCGTTAGACAGCTTTTTATCCTACAAATTATCCTCCGTCAACATGTAGGAACGCCAAGCTTACAATTCTCTGATAAGAGATGAAGGGTCGAGGACATAATAAAAGTACCTAAACATAACACTTGGTTTGTTTGTCGTTTTGAAGGCTTCCTGGGAGGATTGCTCTATAATAAAGCAAATAATATACTACAGATTAATCAATACAACAGACATACTATTAAAAAACTCACTTTCAAATGGTTACATTCACAAAATTACACAAATACAGAAAAATTATTATTACCACAATTTAAATTATAATTATAAATTCGGTAATTCAAATCATACACTTTTATTGAATAAACAATTCACTCATTACCATATTAAAGATACATAAATAAGAATTATTATAATTATATAGATTTCAATAAGACATCAATTAGAGTTGATATTATTATATAGAATTGATTTATTACTTGCATAACATTAGTTTCATGGTTATCATTATTTTTGTGTCACTTAAATTATTTTGCAGAATTATGAATAATCATAGTAATTGCTTTGACTTACATAGACCGGCCTTTAAAAGGCAAGATATCGGTGATATCTACGCATTTTTATGTACAAAGTATTGTAAGGCGAAGCTCTGCCCATATAAATAGTGACAGTACCTACGAAGCGTTTATTGGCATCCCTGACCGCATCTACACTATACGTGACTATTGTAACAAACTGTTTTTTTACTAAATAATTGAATCTAAATATATAAAAATCCAGTGTTGATGTTTGTCCACGATGAACTTCAAAACTACTCAACCGTTCTTCATGAAAGTTGGCATAATTTGGTCCAACTTGAGAGATAGGATTTATATTTATATTTTATACTAGCTTCTGCCCGCGATTTCGTCCGCGTGGAATAGGTACTTTGGGTTAACTAACACGCAGCGGAAGTTTTTAAAACGAAAAAAAAAAAACGATTTTGAACCATTTTTCATTGGTGCTCCGCTCTTATGGGTCTTTGCGTGATGATATGTAACCTACAAGCCTTCCTTGATAAATGATTTATCTAACACTCAAAGAATTTTTCAAATTGGACCAGTAGTTCCTGAGATTAGCGCGTTCAACCAAACAATAAGTTTTATAATATTAGTATAGATTACTACTCTTCTCTCGTACTTACTCGAGCCGTCATTCAGATTACAATAACTTTTGATGGAGTGGACCCATTTTAATAAAACAAAGACTAACTTACTCCCGAAGATATGCTTTATAATTTATTGTGAACCCTGCACTTTAGGAGTGATGCGTGTTCATACAAACATACAGACAGACCTTTTCAAAAATGATTGAAATATATTCTATTACTTATTCCTAGACATCAGCAACAATTTTTTTTACGAAAATCAAAAAAGTACAGACACGTTAGATTTACATTCTTATTATATTTATAGACTAGCTATACCCGCAGCTCCATACGCGTTTTTTTTAATCGTATTAAAGAATTATAAAATTGTGAGACCATGTACAATTATAGAAATGCTCTTTAAAAACAATTGTAAGTACGACACGCACGTCACTTACAGTAACATGTAACGTGTTCATTAGATATATAAATACTAACAGCGTGCCAAATGAGGTTTGTCACCAGCAACATATTTGGAACCTTAACCCACCATATAACTACCTCAGTGATCACTTACACTATATAAGGAACTAATGAAACAATGACTTAAAGATGTTGTTATATAATATATAAAGACCGGTCTAACCGTTTTGGAGATAGCACTGCGGGCGAAGCCACGGTTAACAGCTAGTATAAACTAAAATTGCTTGAATTACTTTTTATAAGGTCAGCTATCTGCCAGTGAAAGTTTCATGAAGATCGGTCAACCCGTTTTGGAGATAGTATTGCGGGTGAAGCCACGGTTAAAACTAGTCTAATTTAAAATAGACTAAATTACTTGCTACGATGTCCGTTATCTGCTGTTGAAAGTTCCGTGAAAATCGGTCTCACCGTTTTGGAGATAGTATTGCAGACAAAGCCGCGGTTAATAGTTAGTCTAATTTAGAGTAGCCTAAGTAACCCGCTGTAATTTCAGCTATCTACCAGTGAAATTCTCGGCAAGATTAGTTCAGCCGTGTCGGAGATTACCCGGAACAAACAGACAGACAGACCGACAAAAATTTTAAAAATTGCATTTTTGTTATCAGTACCGTGTATACTTTCGTACCCAATCAGTAAAAAATTTTTATTTTGATATTACATACAGACACTTCATTTTTATTATATGTATAGATACGGGAAGAAAAAACTGTGTACACCTTTTTAAGACCATTGCGCGCGCAAGTAGGAACGTGGGCCATGGAACAGTTAAAGTTTCTATAGAGAAAGTGTGCAGAACGATAAAATTACATATAATTATGTTACAGATATATTAAAATACAATATTGTTTATGTGCATACTGAATGTCAAACTTACATTATTTTGAGATCAAGCAGTCGCTTCTCTAATAGAGATGAATACTATAAAAGTTTGTATGTATAGTACATATTTCCATAAATAAACAATGAATATATAATGATGTATTTCTTCACACACGTTGATATAAATTATAATATTTTAAAAATATGTATGCAATGATTATAAATGTATACAACAGCCCTTTGAGTAAAGAATAAAATTATTGTAATCATATGTGAGCAGTACCCGCGACTGTTATACAACTTTATGGATTTACATAATTATTAATTACTAGAGAAATTTACGAAGTCTATTCATTTTAATATCATTATAATTATACAGTCCCAACGGTTAGTGAGCACAGTGACGCCCCCCCTCCCACACACGGGTCATATTAACGAACTCGTTAACAATTACAACTGCGCAGTTCAATATGTAAACCAACTTTTATGTTGATACCTCGTCCAATCAAAGTTCTCCTTTAATCAGGTTCATTAATGAGTTGTAAAAATCGTGCGACATTATATTATTTTATTGTACAATATTTTTTGTCGCGATTAATATAACTGGTTACGTTTGCGAACAGCATTCTATTTATCTCCATTATTGAAGTGACACTTGTTATGGGAGAGCTTTTAAATTTCTGATGCGCAACTATTTTTTGTGACAAATAGTGGTGGGAGTAAACACTGTATCGTTATTGTGTGCTGAAAACACCAGTTCTCATCCGATCGCCAAATGTAAGTAACGTCGCGCGTTGATATGGTATTGATATGATGATTGATAGATATGATAGTGTTATACTGTTTGGTAGGTAGTAAGGTATATGGGGTATTGGGCGAAGCATATTCCACATAAACCGTCGTGTAATAATGAATACCTTTATCGCTTCTATAAAAACTTGCGCATTGTACGGCGGCGGCGGTGAACGCCATTAAATGTACCGTTGGATATAATTTAATACGTCCCCAAAGTGATTCGGCTAATGTCCCATTTACATTTGGATACAATATTTTATTTTTTCGAACTGACTATGCTATTGACCTGGCAAGGTCTTGACAACTTTACCGGACTACTAAGGCGAGCGCTTAAGGCACTCAGCCGATTTTATTTAGGTAACACGCTCAAGGGTGCACGGCACACCTCGGCTTGGGATGTTACCTGGGATCCCGATCTGACCTAGCTAAACTATTCTAAGTTATTCATACATATGTATACTTATTCGTTTGTGAATCGTACAATCGAAATTGCATGATATACAAACGCATACGTGTATATCGGAAATGAAACGAACTAAACTATTCGATTCAGTTCGATAAGGGAAAAAAAACAAAACCCTTCCACCATGTGTAATATATGTGCACGTGTGTGAGAGGTGATCTACTGTGTGAGTACAAGTGATGTAGGTGAGTCACTGTATCACGATAGTAACATCTCGGGGGCTCCATCCGGGGACGACCTCGGCTCGAGATATTACTGAATAACCGCGATGTGGCGGGGACGTAAGAGGTGCCTTTCCTTCGCGGCGGCGCGCGGCAGGGTGGTACAATAAAGGTCGGCGGTAACTAATGACAACAACATTACAGTGAACTTATGAGACCCAAGTATTCCTATAAAGTGTAAGCGAAACGAGCCTTGACTCTGACGTGAGCCACGGGGTCTGTGGAGTTCTCCTTTGGACGTCTGAAATTCAAGCTTTTTATTCAGCGAGGTGATATTCATTAAAACGATTCATAAGAGGGCACAGAGCGAGATCCACACGTGTGCATCCGTACTGATTGCAGTGGGAGCCACACGACTAACACCAAAGCTGCCTAATCCTATCTGGAAACGTTTTCAAATGAAGCGTTGTTGAAAAGGCCACGGCAGCGGAGCAAGGCTACGGGAGGGTAGGGAGGAGGTGTTGCGCTACATATATTCATGAATATTGATGCGGCATCGTGAATATTCAGACGTGTGACAGTCCTAATTGAAACCGAGCCGCGAAGTGAAGAGAGAGATCATGCTTTGTCACCACTATTTTCATATTAACAAATCGTGTCGGTGCTATCACAGAACTTTGTAAGCTAACGATTAAATTAAGGATCTGGTTCTTACACATGATTACAATACTGTAATGAGGATGCGAGCTCAAACCACTCTCGTCTGTTCGTTGCTTCTATAAAATCACCAGGTGTACTGTAAGTCTTACCAAAAGTCTGCTTTAATAAGCTAGAACGCAAAACCGGACTGAGTTAGATCACACTGTCGAGAGTGGGAGGTGTAGTGCGGGGTGTGGGTCGAAGCGGTGCCAATTAATTATTTCTTGTGTCGTGACTTACGCTCGCCTCCATCTCTGAATGTAGTGATTAATTAGATTTTTTCCTCGGGATAAATGACCGGAGTGTAAGATTGGGGCGGAATGGGTGAAGGTGAGGGGGAACCAGAATCCCCTGTTATTTATATGTAGAGCCGGATGCAGCTCTGTGCCAGTGGCCGGCGCAGCGCCCCGGTTCCTTCGCGCTCACATCTTAGGAAATTAGTAAATCCATAAATAATAGCTGGAGTGAGTGCGGCCCCTCCCCTTCACCTACCGCCCGACTCTGAAGAATAGACTGTGAACTTTTTGACACTGTTACGTTTTACTTTCGATTATATTTAATTAATGTGAAACGTATAGTATTCCTTTAAAACGTTATGGTTCATGTGATGAGCTTACCATATGTCACGACTGGTGTTGCCCAAATGCAAGACCAAGACGAGACTTGGCTTGGTCTTGATCTTACAGCAAGAGTCTTGCAAGTCTTGCTATTACCTATTAGTCTATTGCTCTTTATTAATAAACACAGTAGGTTAAACCTTAGAACAATCCAACAGACAGGTAAATGTTCAGCTTATATTTATATAGACATAGTAAAATCCAATCAAATTAACTAAATTGATAATGAACACATTTTTCCAAAACGATTTATTGGAATAAAAATATGCAATTCCATCTCGTGGAAAGATAGTAGATGCTTACTTATGCCTGAAGTGTTTGTATTTTTTTTATTTCACTTCTTTTTTATACTGGCACACTCTACAAATAACTATCTGAGTCGTAGGGATTATATTGAAAACTCATTAAATTTACTTTTAGCTATTAGAGTGTCTGAATCGGATGATACAACTCCCACTACTCCGATTAGAACTAATTGAATCTTCATCACTCATGTCAAATTGTTAACTTATTAATGTGAGAACAATTATAATTCTCTGAACTCGAAGTGAAGCCTGGATATAAATTAAATCTATATATATACATATAATACGAATTTTAACCTAAGGCGCTGTACTTTTTAGATTGTTGTGAAAAAAATTGTTGCAGGTTTCTTGAAATAAATAATAAAATACATATCAATCATTCTTAGAAATACTTATCTGTCTGTCTATCTGTTTGTTTGAACACCTTTTACTCCTAAAGTACTTCGTTTACGATAAAACCTCACTAAAAAAATCATAAAAAATATCCTCGAATAACATTTAGTCTTGGTTTCATTAAAATAGGTTCACTCTATCAAAAGTCATTGTAATTGTAATGACGATACGACTTAAGTACGAGAGAAAACTAAATAAGCAAATGGACTTAATATATCCAGATGATCTTATTAGTCACTATTTTTTTTATATTAGGTTCCACGCGTACGGAGTCGCGGGCACAGCTAGTTGAAATATAAAACTCCTAGTTTTATGTACACGCCGAAAAAGGGGTAAAAAAGGTGATGAACATTCATTGATAAACATAGTGATTCTTCGGAAGATTACAAAACAGAAATGTCACCAACTATATTGTACCTTCTTACCTAACAATAAAATTTGTTTTCATTATTTTCCTCTTTCGATGAAATGAAACTATATTAATTATTGAATTAAACTGATCTATGCTGCTACTGTATCTACTAGCTATATAGTGTATTTACGATAGGAGTCGATACATAGTAAATTTTTGTATAGTTTAACATAAAGGTAGTGTAGTAATAATATGTATGAATCGATGAAAGGGATCCTGTGTCCTTTTCTGTACACAGTAAAATGTGTAAGCAAAATTTTATGACGATCTGTGAAGTAGTTACGCCGTGAAACCGCAACAAACAAATAAACTCCTCATCACATTTATAATATTAGTTAGGTTAGTAAATTATTAATAATTATTATTATATAATAAATTATTATAATGTCTACCTATTCTTACGATTACAATATTCCTTGTGAGGACAACACACTATGTATTCGTATCAGTCATGAGCAACTAGAAACTTATTTTATTCTTTGGAACATCGGTGAACTTCTTTATCAATAAATTATCAAATAAACAATTATAATCGCCAGCCGACAAAATGTGAACCAGAATATCGCGTAACATAAATTGGTATTATACTGGATCTGTTGTGTTAGTTTTAAACTTTGATAAATAAATCATACTCTTTGATATATAAATACGTTTGTTTGTTCAATTTTATTCGTTAAAATTGTTTGTGCGTTAACTGGAATGAATCGTGATTTTGATACCGATACTAAAGCACGTGTATCAACATCGGTATTGAAACCAAATACTCAATAATGTTCAAATTTGACTTAAATGCAAGACTACAAGCATAGAATTATGAAACCGCTTACACTACTCGCAGCTTCGTTACTCTATGACTGCAGGGGTCTTGCAGGCCCAGTCTCTTCTTGCGCTAGTCTTGCAGGGGTTAGTATTGGTATTGATCTTGGTCAAATTTGGCAGTCTTGGTCTTGGTATTGGTCTTACAAAAACGCAAGAATAAGACCAAGACCGATTTTGGGTAACACTAGTCACGACAATAACAATTATTACGTACCTACACGATGTCAACAAGCGAGGTGCAAGACGACTACTGCACAATGTGTTTGAATTACAATCCATGTTCTTTCACACTACAGTCTCATGAGGCAGTAACCAGGGTTTGTCAGCTTTTAGTATCCAATACCTTTTTTCGATATTTTGATGTTAAATTATATTATATAAATATATTGTATAAATGCTCTAGCAATTTCGGGGTTCACAGTTCATTTTAATGTACCTCATAGGTTTATAATGAAGGCCATCTGAATTCGAGTAATAAATAAGTTTTAATTACAACCATTATTATAAACATAATAACGTACGAGTATTCAGTATTTTGGTGGCAGAGCACATCTATCTTCTATACTATAATAAAACTGTAACAAGGTCAAATCTGTACATTAAATATTTTTTGAGAATTATTATCGGGGTAGAATTTGTTATCGATATAGAAGCCAAAAATAATCCTTTTACAATTTTTATCTGTCTATCCCTGTGAACACACATCACTCTGAAAGTACTGAACCGATTTTGACGAAACTTGACACAGTGACAACTGATATTACAAGATTACAATATTTAGGATACTTTTTGTCCCATAAAACGCAAAGGGTTTTCCAGAATAACGGACGAAATTCAGAAATTTGTAGTTAGTGAAATTCTTGATGGATTTTGGTAAATTCTCTTTGTGCTATATACAGCAGACAGATTAGCTATAAATTTAAGCTATATTGGAACGAAGTTCCTTATACCGCATTACACGCTTCGAGAGGATGGGAGCTAGACCGAAAAAAGAGTAACAAGACTTTTTTGTGACACCTTAGTACAAGAGCTAGCAACGTTGAAAGAACAAAAATTTTAGAAAAGCTGGTTCGTTAATATATCTTTCTTTATGCTCTTCCAAACAAGGTTCAGGATACCTGTTTGCCGGTAAACGTTGTGTTTACTAATGCGCATCACACCTTTACAGGTAAAAATATTGATTTTAAATAATTTTAGGAAACTTTTTATTCAGTAAAACTCTCTATTTAAATGTTATTAAAAACATGAATTTATCACCGCCAAACAATTTTGTTATTGACAATAATGTGCCCGATGATATTCTTTATAATTAAAAATAATTCATTTTTTCCATTGCAACATATTTAATTTTATTAACCATTATGATATCAAGATTTCACCGTAAACAATAAAAAATAACGATAAATGTAAACATATAACTTGGGACTGACGCCATTTTGAATACATGTATCTATAACAGGCGCTGCCACTATAATCGATATCTTTATCATACAGCCAATGTTGCGCTAAACTATAGCTATAGCTAAGTTATTCTATACATATTATTTTTAATATACCCTCTTTTATGTCTAAATAAAATAATATTAAAATTACAGCTATCTTAACATAGTTTGAACATATTTTTTTTATTTACAAAAAATAACATCGGGCACAATATTTTTAATAATAAAAATGTCTAGCAATAATAATTTCATGTTTTAGTAGTCTTTCAAAGTTAGTGGAAAACAAAACATTCGAAAATTATTTAAAAATCAATATTTTTGCCTGTAAAGGTGTGATATGCACTAATAAACGCAACGTTTGCCGGCAGCCAGGTGGCTTGCACGTTGTTCGCAAGAACATAAAGATATATAAAAAACTGACTTATTAAAATTCGCTCTCGAAACCGTTGCTAGCTCTTAGACAAATAGTTACAGGCAAGTGATAGATGACGTGCCGTGCTCATATCTTTTTAATATTTATATTTTTCTTCAATACAATGGAGTGTGAACAAGTTTTAATACAAGTTGAAAATAGTTATGATAAAGTAAATGGTAGAGATGATTTATGATTATTTAATTTTATTTTTACGTATTGTGCATATACAGAGTCTATATGCAGTAGGTTAGATGTCGTGACAGAGAAAAAGAGAGAGAGAGAGAGTGTGTATATAATATACTAGCCGACCCGTGCCCACTTCATTGGGCGGTAATAGGCATTATCAAGCTACAACTTTTCTCTAGAACTCAATCATATATATCTCATAATTAAGGCAGCGTTCGTAAGAAACGTTTTCGTTCGACCATTTTTCTCCGACTCCCCAGATATTACCCCCTACAACCTCACAAACTTTACCTCTTTATAATATTAGTATAGATTATAGATAATATAATTAGTTAATAGCTTCTGCTCGCGACTTCGCACGCGTGGAATAGTTATTTTGGGCTAAGACGCAGCGGAAGCTCTAAAAAGGAAAAAATACCCCGATTTTAAAACATTTTTCATTGTTGCTCCGCTCCTATTAGTCTTAGCATGATAATATGTAGCCTATGAACCTCATAAATAACGTGGCTTTATATTGGTAAAAGAATTTTCAAAATCGGTTTAGTAGTTCCTGAGATTACCCCCTACAACGTCACAACGTCACAAACTTTACCTCTTTATAATATTAGCATATAGATTATAGCCCTGCCCGCGACTTCGTCCGCGTAGTAATGGTTACTACTCTGGGCTAACGCAGACAAACAGTAGAAGCTCTCAAAAAAAAAAAATCTCGATTTTGAAACATTTTTCATCTGTGCTCCGCTCCTATTGGCCTTAGCGTGATTATATATAGCCTATAACCATTCTCGATGAATGACCTATATAACACTGAAAGAATTATTCAAATCGGACCAGTAGTTCCTGAGATTACCCCTTACAACGCCACAACGTCACAAACTCACGACGTCACAAACTTTACCTCTTTATAATATTATTAGTATATTAGTATTAGTATAGGTACATACATAAAATTTTCATTTCAATTGCAAACCAACTAAAGGATTACCTATTGATGTATTGACTTTTATTTAATTTATCGTTATTTATTTTATGAATATATTTTATCGCTTAATTTACAATTTCACTCTATCAACTTGATATTTTATAATGTAAACTATACTTACTGACTGTATAGTAAACGTCTACAAAAAAGGCAAAGGAACTTCGTTCCTACTGGGGGTCCATAGACTTCTCAACCTTTTTTTTTACATTACCGCTAATATATGTAAGTTAGTTTTTATTTTAATTGAATCCGGCAGATGATGCTACGAACAGTTTGTAGGCTTATTTTAAAAGATTTCTCACATACCATCTGGGTATATGTTTGAGTGAGTCCCTTGATAGTTTGGATTTACAATTGGAAACGGTAGGTGTGGCTGCAATCGTGGTTTAGGTTTTTTTTTTGCGTTTAAAAATACAATTGAAACCAGTGATAACCGATTTGGTGCAGAGGCGCAGACGAAGTTGCACGGGTCAGCTAGCTGATAAATAAATAAATTCACGCGTCCGAATTTAGTAATCAATCGTGTGGCGCTGTGGTGACATATTATATCATCGACGACTTTATACCCTCTATTGTAATCGTTACAACTGTTTCAGAAATAAAAATTAAAAACTATGCCTATAAATAAAGGCTTTGTCTGTGTGTCATTGTAAACGCCCGTTTCTGTTCAAACTTCGATTCTGCTCAGATGGACTTTCAAGTAAACTTTGTGTTGTAATAATAACAGAGTTCTGGTAATCTCTCATGTGATGTAACACAATTATTCCCGTTGCAGGTGATGGAGTGAGCGCACCTGCCCTCGCCGCCCTCGCTGTACGTTCCCCCAGCAGAACCGCATCGGTGAGATCAACCTCCATAAACTCTATGAATGAAAAGGAGAAAGTTTATCATATTACAATCAGTACCTAGATACCAAAAATCCCTTTTCCTCTAACCTGTGTGTGTGTGCGTGTGTGTACATCGCCGGTGCGCGTGTGTAAACCGGCTACCGGTAAACCGTGAATCTATAAAGCGACAGCTCATAAAGTTTTCGCGTACCACATAAACCGAGAATTTCTCAAAGGAACTACGAGTTAGCGCGATTTTATCTAGTTAGATGTCGTTTATTTTATGTGACCGGTCGACTCGACACGGCCCCTACCGGTTGTGTTCCGCCGCCGGCGCCTCGTGTCGCCCTCGCCTCGAGCAGGGTACTCGCAAGCGGGGCCGGGGAGGGGGTGGGAAAAGGGGAACGGTCAGTATCTTTATTACGGTGTCCATAACCGGCGGTTTACGTCCCGTCACAGATACGCGATCATATTTCTCTCTCGGGCAGCGTCCAACGTTATCCCCCTTTCTCCAACCCCCGCCGAGTTATAACAACAACGTCCAAATGTGACACTTCACACCCGAGAGTGATAGTGCATCGCGACACATACTCTATTACATAGCACAGATATTCGTGTGGTAACTACGCGTGATTCTCATACTATCTATTTAACGAAGTTTTTGTAATGCTATAACTTTATTAATCCGATGATGTATTTTGGGTTCAGATGAGCCGCAGAAACTGTACGACTAGGAACCTGACACTGCGACCACCTCGAACACATGACTTCACATATTTAGGATTCCGCTGAGATTAAAACGTCTGCCGATCTTTCCGTGTTAAACTTTATTATATTTATACAAAAACTTCCATCGGGAGTTGAATTTATAGAGCTGAGCCTCACCAATCAGAAACATGGGGCCCTTTATCAAACTCGGTTACGAACCGATAGACTAAGTGCCGGCTATAATTTTAATACTCGGTAACTAATTTACTTGGATTCGTGTTTCGCTGTGACTAGAAGTAAAATATAATGAATAAAGTACATATATTTCAGCCAGTCATTATGTTTCCAATTTATCCAGTAATAAATTACCTTCAATGTAACCAAAATCATAAAAATGAAATGTTACGTTCGGTATCGGATTAGTGCCAATAGTTTTAGTACCAACGATTTTAATACAATTAAAACAATTTAAACCGTTACAGATAGAACTCTAGACTCTAGAAATTGTGTGAAAACACTATGTACTACTTCCTGACATGACAACAATTTTTAGTGTAAACTTTTAATATCGCGGTAAAAATGATAGTAGAAAATAGAACGAAGTCCGGTGAGAATGGTGTGGTTTTCGTTTTAATAAAATTTCACAGTAAAACGCGGCACTATACATGTTAAATTCTAATTAAAATTGAACACAATCTCACCAGTGTGAAACGAAAGCAGTAACACTTGCATAGTTTCAGGTGATTCACTATATTAGCGTACTAGCGGCCCGCCCCGGCTTCGCACAAAAATTTCAAAAACAATGAAATTTTAGCTCACAGACACTCACATACATACAACCGTCATTTTGCTTCGTGTTACTAAAAAGACTTGTAAAGAAAGTTTCGATATTATTACTTTAATTAATTTTGTTTTTTTTTTATGTAATTTTTTAATATTTTATTATTTTATTTTTATTTCTAATGATTGTAAAATATTATATCTACAAAACAAATACCATTAAATTTATCGAGTCGTAGTGAGTGATTTTAATCGTTACAATTCATTTTTCCTTTAATTCTTTAATAAGCAGTGTCGTCTCATTGCACATGCTCGGAGGGCTTAAATTTCTAAAAAGCATGAATGGAATTCCAATTTTAACGACAATTCGTGTGGTGGTAATCCAAAAAGGCTTAATGAATTAAAAAATACCTGCGGATAATGGACTGCGTCTTCGATATTACTCACGATGTCGATCGATTTGTATTTTTTTATTTGGCCGGAGACTTTTCACATTGTTTATTTCCTTAACAGTATTATTCCTAGGTGACACTATTGCCCTAGAACATCTAAAAATTGTTGCAGGTGTCTAGGAATAAATAATAAAATACATTTCAATCATTTTTAGAAGTGTCTGTCTATCTGTCTGTTTGTATGAACACGCATCACTGCTAAAGTACCGGGCTCACAATAAAACCTCATATAAAGCATATCCTTGGGAGTACCTTAGTCTTTGTTTCATTAAAAACGGGCCACTCTATTAAAAGTTATTATAATTTTAATGGTGCCGTGACCTAAGTATGAGAGAAAAGTAGATAAGCAAATGATACGTTCAGGTGACTTTATTAGTCATTGTTTTGTACATCAGGTTCCACGTGGACGAAGTCGCGGGCACAGCTAGCAACCAATAAAAGTCCATTTCGTGCAAATTCTCGATGTCAGTGTATACTGCATCTATTAAAATTTATATTTTATTTTTTCTAATACTTTTTTAAAATCGTGATATCTTTCAAATTCAAATTCAAAAACACTTTATTCAATTTAGGCCCTAAGAAGGCACTTATGAACGTCAAAACTACCACCGGTTCGGAAAACAACCCAGTCATCGAGAAGAACCGACAAGAAACTCAATCTGATTTATCTTTTTAATAAATATATATAATATTTAGAATAATAATATATTCTATATAATAGTAAATTTCACAAACGTTTTTAATGGATGCACAGAGATGAGTCAATTCCAGAGATCACCATCGTTCACATATTGATCCATTCTATAATAGCCTTTTGACACCAAAACCCGCTTGACATGGCGCTTAAATTCACAATCCGGCAAATCGGTAATATCCTTTGGGACTTTGTTGTAAAATTTAACACTATTTCCCAAAAAACTGTTACTGGTTTTACTAAGTCTAAAACGTGGGACAACCAGTTTGTCACAGTTTCTAGTATTTAGATTGTGCCGGTATTTTACGAAATCTAGCTTTTCTAGGTTCTTACGGACATACATTAAATTGTCAAGAATGTATTGGGAGGGCAGAGTTAAGATACCGTACTCCTTGAACTTGGTCTTTAAGGATTCGCGAGGTCTCATATTATAGATTGCTCGAACTGCTCGTTTTTGTAATAAAAATATGGTGTCTACCTCAGCTGCTGTCCCCCACAACAGAATGCCGTAAGACATTAGGCTATGGAAGTAGGCGAAGTAGACTAACCTAGCAGTGGCAATATCAGTTAGCTGGTGAATCTTACGTACTGCAAATGCAGCAGAACTTAATTTGCTTGCCAATTGTTTAATTTGAGGACCCCATTGTAATTGTGAATCTAGTGTGATACCCAAAAATACAGTATTATCAACTAACCCTACAAAATTCCCTTCGATCTTAATGCTACTATCAACCTGTGGCACGTTAGGCAAAATAAATCTCATACATTTTGTTTTACCTGTATTAAGTACTAAGTTATTTAATGCAAACCAATGAGAAATTTCGTTTAAAGTATTATTTACGTGCCCAAACTCTGAATCTGTCCTTTTTACTTTAAATATAATTGAAGTATCGTCTGCAAAAAGCACCACGTCAGCACAGTTATTGACCATTAGCGGCAGATCATTTATGTATATTAAGAACAAGAACGGTCCTAGAATAGAGCCCTGTGGGACACCAATTCGCGCAAAGGATCCTGCAGAGGTTACCCCTTGTATGCTAACTTTCTGACAATGATCTTTTAAATAAGAGACTAGAAGGTCGTGAGAAGATCCACAAATACCATAATGTTTTAATTTTAGAATAAGCGTACTATGGTCAACGCAATCAAAGGCTTTAGACAGATCGCAGAATACACCAATTGCATCATGCGAATCCTCCCAGGCCCTCAATATATAACTGATAAGCGTTGCACCCGCGTCAGTAATGGATTTCAATTTCATGAAACCAAACTGTCGACCATCCAGATACTTTTGCACATTGAAATAGTCTACTAATTGGTTGAGCATAATCTTTTCAAAAATTTTACTTAACGACGGAAGTACAGAAATAGGTCTATAGTTTCCAAGACTACTTCTGCAGCCTGATTTAAACAAAGGAACTACTTTGCTTATTTTCATTAAATTGGGGAAAGTCCCTTTTGCTATACACTGGTTTCGAATGGAATGTCCGAATTGAATAATTCAAAAAGTTATATACCGGTATTACAGCCGTCTTAAATATAATTATTTTGATAAGAATTAATAACAGAGTACATAGAAGGAGCCTTTTCTAGCGGCGTCGTTTCAGTTAAAATTTTAAAATAAAAGAACACTTATTGTGGCATAACTATAATAGTTCGGCTTATGCTGTCGCGACACTTTTTATTGATAATTATGTGTTCTGCAAAGTCGTAGTACATTATTCTGTTGTATCATTCATAGTTTTCACAACGCACACAATGTAAGAGATTTTTGTTGGAAATTGGAGTATTAATAAGGATCTCAAATTTATTGAAAATATAATATAACCTGTGACATTCGACATAGTGTAGCTTCCTAACAGTGAAAGAATTTTTTAAATCGGTCCAGTAGTTTCGGAGCCTATTCAATACAAACAAACAATCAAATATTTCCTATTTATAATATTAGTTTAGATTAAATACTAACCGGTGTTGTAACAGGTACCTTTCCAATGCAATGGACCGAGCGTCGGGGGGTCTTGGACGTGGGCCCCGGGCGCGAGGGGGGCGGGGGTCGCGGGTGTGGGACGCAGCGCGTCGGGCTCGCTGCGAGTGGCGCCGGACCTCAACGTTGACGCCATCAAAGAGAAACTGCTGGACCACAGGATCCCCGAGTCCTGTGTCTAAACTCGTCTCCTTCTCCAAACCATAATTGATGAAAAACAACATGTCTACACTCAAACACCTTATAACCACATTCTGTTTACATTCTTGAAGCTGCTCCTTGTCTACAAATAGTGTGTGTAATTTAAATGGTGAGTGTGAGTGAGATCAGTTCATCATCGCACAAGTTTGGGTTTGATGGCGTCACGACGCGACACTAATACTTCGCCCGCGGACGCTTCACTTTACTAAGCTGATAAGTATAGAAAGACGTCTCCCGCGCAAGTTCAGTTGCAACACCACGACTGACATTCTAGATATTTTATAAGAGTTTCGATTGGAAATTTTTTATCGGAATATCAAAAACAAAACATATTACATTTATAATTCTAAAAGTTAGTACCGAAAAGCGTCAAATCGTTGAAAACAAAACGTGACATTGTTTCAGTTTTATTTAATGTTGTATTAAAACAAACAACTTCAATAAAATCAAACGATACTAATTGTTCATTTAAAAATTAGTTTTACAAACAAAAACAATAATTCGCTATTATATAACACTAGCCGACCCGTGCCCACTTCGTTGGGCGGTAATAGGCATTATCAAGCTACAGCATAATATAATTAGTTAATAGCTTCTGCCCGCGACTTCGTACGCGTGGAATAGTTATTTTGAGCTAAGACGCAGCGGAAGCTCTCAAAAGGAAAAAAGCCCCGATTTTAAAACATTTGTCATTATTCCTCCGCTCCTATTGCCCTTAGCGTGATGATATATGGCCTATGACACTCATAAATAACGTGGCTTTCTATTGGTAAAAGAATTTTCAAAATCGGTTTAATAATTCCTGAAATTACCCCCTACAACGTTACAAATTCACAAACTTTACCTCTTTATAATATTAGTATATAGATTATAGCCCCTGCCCGCGACTTCGTCCGCGTAGTAATAGTTAGTACTCTGGGCTAACGCTGACACACAGCAGAAGCTCTCAAAAAAAAATATCTCGATTTTTAAACATTTTTTATCTGTGCTCAGCTCCTATTGCCCTTAGCGTGATGATATATAGCCTATAACCATTCTCGATGAATGAGCTATATAACACTGAAAGAATTATTCAAATCGGACCAGTAGTTCCTGAGATTACCCCTTACAACGCCACAATGTCACAAACTTTACCTCTTTATAATATTAGTATAGATTTCAAGATGTTAGCTCATTCATTCTATACAATTCAATATTATAATTATTAATAGTAATTTTGAAGATAGAAGGGTATTTCTAAAAAGATAATAGTTAGACCATAAATGTATTACTTATTGACAATATGGGCATATTATATCATCATAAGAACATCTTTAAATCATTGTTTCATTAGTTCCTTATACAGTGTAAGTGAGCACTGAGGTAGTTACATGGTGGGTTAAGGTTCCAAGTATGTTGCTGATGATAAACTTCATTTGACACACTGTTAGTATTTACATATCTAATGTATACAATACCTGTTGTAAGTGGCGAGCGTGTCGTACTTACAGTTGTTTTTAAAGAGCATTTCTATAATTGTACATGGTCTCACAATTTTATATTCCTTTAATACAATTTAAAAAAACGCGTGCGGAGCTGCGGGTACATCTAGTATTATATATAAATGCAGACACACAACTGACATTCTAGAAACTGAATCTGGTGTTGCCCGTTAAGGAACAATAAATTCTAAAACTTGTCTCAGAAATACCTATATTTTACAAAAAGGTAATGAAAAATCTGATAAATTCACTAAATATTATTCAAATATCCGTCACTATACATAATATAACGTAACAAAGACTAATCTTACCATAGTGTTACAAAAAATCGTTATAAAAGAAATGTCGCTGGAAACAACTAAATCCTTCTAAATGTAATTAGAAGCTTATTAAAATGGCAACGGCGATCCGAATGTGCACGCGTTTACTGTACCTATACGTTTATTATAAAGAGCCGGCTTTCTATACTCGTCTATTTTGCGGCCTCCGAGTTTCACTCAATTGCTTATTCTAGTTTTGGCAGGATTTTTTTACTCAATGACAGTAGCACAATACTGGAAATAACTTATGTATAGATTACAGTCGTTCCGATTCATTTATTTAAGTTACGTTTCCGCGGCCGATATGTAGTTCGTTGGTCGTGACGTCACTCCATCCCACACACTCGACAATAACTTTGTATAACTCATTATTATATGGTATTAACAAATAACGTGGTGTGGACGCGGTACTGTACGCATGTGTAAAGCCACCGACTGTTACTTTTAGTATTATTTTTATATATAATTAATTACTTACTCGTACAAAAGATAATTAGTAATTGCAAGGCCACAACATGATAAAGCGTGCATCACTAGGCACGGCGCCCGGCGCGGTGCGACCTCGTCTCGCGGTTTCTTGACTCTATTATTGTACATAATACCTATTAGACTAATAAAACTCTAACCTCGAACTAACGTTCTCAACAATTTCAATTCGAAGAATCGAGAACTATTAGCTTGTAATCGAATTTTACATCCCGCAACTGTAAATAATTAGTGTGTAAGCGACTGTTTGCCACGTTTTTTACGTCTACGGAATAATATATATACTTAATTGAAGGAAATAGATTCAGTGCAAAATGTAAAATTCTGATTTTGTATAGATATTGTCTGTACTGGAATGGCATCGGCGAGCTGCTCTCACCACTTCATTTCATTGCCATAATATTATATATTTACATAATAATAATGTAACATATAGGTAAGATCGTTTCTATGCTATTCAGTTACTACTAGTAGTTTTTCCTGTCGACACACTATTATGAATAATTAATTTACATATATAAATCAAAAGTTCGATAAAAGTCATTATTTATATTGATAAGATTGTATTTATATTTTGTATTAAATTTTAATTTTTTTTCGGATCTATTAAACTGAAAAATAATTGTTTATAATGTATATAATAGATTGATTATGTGTATTTACGTAGATTTAATTTGTTAAATATAAAACAGAATAAACATATCCAGACATCAGAGTGGAGAAGTATAGAAGCTGCGGGAAGTAATTACGTACGAACACTAACGCCGCTTTTTTATACTAATCTCTCAATTAAATGGATCTCCTTTCATCTTAAACTATTTGAGACACCTCAAATTAGTCGGCGCTAGAGTGAAGCGAGAACTAACAACGCAGCGATACGCACACCATTCTGTTGTCCCATGCCATATCATCAAACACTTGTTCATATCAAAACACAGAGGGTTACTAACAGACTGACATCCCTGTATTTGTACATAGTTATTAGATAATTAAATAATGTATATTGTAAGTAATTTGTTATTATAAAGTTGATCACAACTCTAAGAGTTCGCCGACAGCCCGCGGGCTGCAACAAACTGTTGACATAAAATTTATTTTGGACGAAATTAAAGGTTGTCTTGGAACTGAAACATTCCGTTTTATTGTTTATTACACATACATACATATATACATGTACATATACCTCTCTCCTGTAAATTTTTATTTCGCCAGTAAAATAATAGTAGCCGTTATTATATGCCTGTTTCTCAAATCAGGATTAATATGAATTTCTAGTGCCAGAAAGAACAGTATAGACCTCTGTCTGTACACACACGACTTAAAGTTTACTATGATAAATGAAACATTTGACCATAGACTTCAGTAGGGATGTATTCGTATTGAAACTTACGATATCCTAAAGAAGGTTGGCTGAAGTTCAGCTACAGGAGCAAATATATCTTCGCTTAGCAAACAACACCGCGCAAGTCAATTTAACTCATTTTCCAGGGCAACAAGCTGACTTCTCTATAGCATTTATCTTCATACAGTAATTAGTGATTTGAATACTGGTCTCTTATTCGTTGAAACGTGTAAACTATGGTATGTAGTTTCACGCGTCATGGGGATATTTATCCAAGAATATATAAAAGTAGAAACCAACAATTTCGCCTTAGAGGTGTATTTTGCTAAATGACGCCTAACCTACAGGTTTTGTTGATTTGGTGAATACCTATGCGATTACGAAGTCATTCCAACGTTAATGCTACGAGTATTTAACATGAATACTGCGATATAAACATCTATCTATCGATAAACTGAATAAAAATAACTAAAATTATATATGCGAATGTGAGTTTGTTTGTTACGCTTTCACGCCTTACCTAGTCAACCGGTCATCTTGCAATTTTCCATACGTGCTGTCAAGAGGTACACAGAAGAACAAGGGATACGTCAAATCCACATAAACGCGTGCAAAGCCGCGGGTAAAAGCTAGTAAGAAAAATTGATGTTTGCCCTAACTAAACAGTCAAACTGAGCTTAGCCAAGTATTCAGTTTAAACATTTATTTTTAAAAATATCCAACATTTGCGACGATTTCAAATTTCACGTGAAGCGAGAGTGAGGTTCTGGAATTCGTTGATATTTAAGCTAAACGGACTTCTAGTAGGGATGAATGTGAACACACAGTTATTTATTTGAATGGTGTTTATTTGTCAAGTTATGGGCTTATTAAAATAAATTATTAGTCGCATTTCGAATTCGGATATTTCCGAAGTAATCGTTCGAATTGAACAAATTTACATTAAATTATCAAACGTAACAATTTCTTTTTTTGATGTAAAAAATGAAAAGTATAAACTTCAAAACAAAATTTTAGGAACTAGAACGGTAGTTTTTTATTTATTTTTTTAATTAAAAATATACCTAATAATTAACGAATGAATTCGTTTTGCCATATGTAACAGCAAAACGAAATATAACTGCTATAGCTAAGATCGTATTTAGCAGTAATAGCTGAAATACATGAATCTGATATTAAAAATATTTAAAAAAATATATTAAAAAAAAATTACCAATAATCATGGAATGTGGTTATACCAATGAAATACATTCGATGTAGTTTATTTTCGTTTTGAAATTATTGATGTTGATGACAAATGATTATTTTCAACTAATTACAGTTCCTCTTTTGTTTACATTTATAAAAGAGTAAAAATATTATTTAATGTATCATTATTCATTACATAGCATAAAACAAAGTCCCCTACCGCGTCTGTCTGTCTGTCTGTTCGCGATAAACTCGAAAACTACTGAACGGATTTTCACGCGGTTTTCACCCGTGGATAAAGTGATTCATGAGGAACATTTTGGTATATAATTTGTCAAGGATTTTTTTATAATTAGGGCGGGACAACGTCTGCCGGGCCCGCTAGTTTAATGTATAAATTACAAACAGTGACATCTGTGAAATCTCTCTGAAAACAAGTTAATTTATTGTTTGTAGATAAGTTTTACGTTTGTTCGGTAGATGACGCTTTCTCGAACTATTCATTTGATAAAACTGATATTTTGATAAATTTGTTTTTAATACATTATAATTATAGCAGACTTATTGATTATATAATTTTAACGAAAATAATTATTTCTGAAATTAATAAAGTATTAAAATTAATTTAATTTTAGAAAGAGACAGAGTATGGTGTTAGCCATTTTGTATTTCTCGTCTTAGTTTTAGTTGTTGCTTTTCACACTTCTCATTGACCCTGTGCATATTCTACGACATTTGTAAATATATAGATGGTGCTACTAATCGCCTTTCATTCGACAATAATAATTCATTATTTTAACAAATTTCAATATTACTGACGTTTCTTTGACAAATAGTCTAAGAGTAATGTTATAGAAAAAGTTCTTTCTGATTATAAAGTTCTAAATTGTAACAAGTCTCTCAAAATCTACGCCCACGCACGCTTAGATTTCTCCTCTGAATATGTTAGTGCCGTATGACATGGGCATGGTGAAAGGTTTCACTAAAGTATATAGCACAAAATACTACAATGGCAAATAGAAAGAATGCTTACTCACTTTTATTGGTGAACTAGCCGACCCGTGCCCACTTCGTTGGGCAGTAATAGGCATTATCAAGCTACAACTTTTCTCTAGAACTCAATCATATATATCTCATAATTAAGGCAGCGTTCGTAAGAAACGTTTTCGTTCGACCATTTTTCTCCGACTCCCCAGATATTACCCCCTACAACCTCACAAACTTTACCTCTTTATAATATTAGTATAGATAATATAATTAGTTAATAGCTTCTGCCCGCGACTTTGCACGCGTGGAATATGTAGTTATTTTGGGCTAAGACGCAGCGGAAGCTCTCAAAAGGAAAAAATACCCCGATTTTAAAACATTTTTCATTGTTGCTCCGCTCCTATTAGTCTTAGCGTGATGATACATAGCTTATGACACTCACAAATAACGTGGCTTTCTATTGGCAAAAGAATCGGTTTAGTAGTTCCTGAGATTACCCCCTACAACGTCACAAACTCACAAACTTTACTTCTTTATAATATTAGTATATAGATTATAGCCCCTGTCCGCGACTTCGTTCGCGTAGTAATAGTTACTACTCTGGGCTAACGCTGACACACAGCAGAAGCTCTCAAAAAGAAAAAAACATCTCGATTTTGAAACATTTTTCATCTGTGCTCCGCTCCTATTGGCCTTAGCGTGATGATATATAGCCTATAACCATTCTCGATGAATGAGCTATATAACACTGAAAGAATTATTCAAATCGGACCAGTAGTTCCTGAGGATACCCCTTACAACGCCACAACGTCACAACGTCACAAACTCACAAACTCACAAACTTTACCTCTTTATAATATTAGTATAGATTTACAAGTAAACTACACAGTAGTTAGAATTATACTAATCAATAGAATTACTCACAAACTTACTGCGTCAAATTTTGAACTTGATAACTTTTTTTAACACGTTTTTTAAATAACGTGTTTCAGAAAAAATAAATAAACTTTACAAAAAAACCATGTGAGTATTATGTACTTTTTATTAAATAACAATTTAGGAGCATTATAAGAAGGGGAAAAAATATGTCTCTACAGACCAGTGTTATTACTTACCATGCTGTATTGTAATAATCTATATTAGCGACCTCTATGATTCGTTCCTAACTTTACAGAGTTTATTAATGAACAACTCATATTACGTTGAATAGGGCTATTACTAGTTTTCAATGGTTTGGGAAGATGTCGCTAAATGCCCAAAATAAATATTATACATTAAGGCTCGTATTTAATACAGGTTATTGTCTAGTGCTCGAAATTCGATCATAGTTCATTAAATTTTTAAGTTTTAATATTAAGGAAAAAGGAACTTTTACAATTTTTTTACTGATAATACTAAAATCGTTTGACAAACTGAAAGATGTACTTACCTGATTCGATACGATATATTTTCTTATTGCAGCGTGATAAAATGACGATATTATATAATCTAGAATCATTCAAATTTCCCGGCATTTATGTAGAGTGCAACTAACTTATACGAGTTCATACCGCCGACACCGAATTACTTGGAAGTCGAGTGCAACGACACAACGCGACTCGACTGTATTCCTACTGTTTTTTTTTTAATATCATAATCGGTAGACGAACACGTGGCTCACCTGATTTTAAGTGATCACCACCGTCCATAGACACTAATAACACCAAGAGTCCACCAAGAGAGAGGGAGTCGAAAGTGCGTTGCTAGCCTGTGTTTGGGAGAAACGGAGGGAAGGGAGGGAAAGGGAGGTGGGCCTCCGGCGCTCTCAGTGACCGAACGACACGCAACAATGCAAGGCACTGTTACATCACGTCGGTTTTCTATGTAAGGGTAGTCAACGGGCGAGCCGACCCATTCATGCTGAAACCAGTAATAGCTTCAGCGTGGCTCTATCACCTACCAAACAGTACCTACACCTACTACTTACTGTACAGGGTGCAACTTTGCAACTGCTGATTAGTGGCCATCTAGAAATAGTGAAACAAAACACCAGCCGTGGCATCAAATCTTCTCAACTATCATCAAAATATTTTAAACGCGGTCGGATGATCAGTCGGGACCCTAACGACATCATTTAAACATTAAATATAAAACAATATGAGTAAACTAGAGCATTGATAATAAGACTATTATTCCATTGAATTTCCTGAATAAAGTATCTAGAGACATCTACAAGACGAAATGTCAACTCTACGGTCAAATGAAAACTAGTACTAAACTAGACTATCTATACATATAATAAAAATGAAGTGTCTGTATGTAATATCAAAATAAAAAAAAAATACTGATTGTGTATGTACACGCGTCTGATAACAAAAATGCAATTTTTAAAATGTTCGTCGGTCTGTCTGTCTGTTTGTTCCAGGTAATCTCGGAAACGGCGGGACCGATTTTGACGGCAACTTCACTGGCAGATAGCTACAATTACAGCGGGTTACTTAGGCTACTCTAAATTAGATTAGCTGTTCACTGCGGCTCTGTCTTCAATGCTATCTCCAACACGGTTGATCCAATTTTCACGAAACTTTCACCGAAAGATAGCGGACTTCATAGCAAATAATTTAGTACATTTTAATCTAGACTAGCTCTTAACCATGGCTACGCCCGCCGTGTTATTTCGAAATCGGTGCGACCGATTTTTACGAGACTTTCACCGGCAGATAGCGGACATTATAAAAAGTAATTTAGTCTATTTTAACCCTAGAAAGATAACCATACCACGACATACGTTAAAGATAACCATACGCTTCAAAGGCGCACTCTTTTATAATACCTGTTTTTAATTGATTAACTAAAAAATATTTATAATTTATTATGTTAAAACATATATTTAAAACTATGAAAATAAAATACATTTTTACTTTAATTTGTTTATTTCAAATAATTTAAAACCAAATGAGTAGACCTCTACGAAAAATAACGAATATCAACAGCCTTATGCTTCAGGAACAAAATCACATAAAAAATGAAATCTAATCTTATGAAAATAAGAGTATTTTCTTTATAGATGTTTGACTATAATATAATCAGTCTAAAAAATATCTGTCATAAAAAAAATCATTAAAAATGTACTCATGGCAAATGTAATTTTTGCCGCCGCAAAAAGTTCTTTGCACTTAGTACAGGTTGACATTATTTTATTTTTAGACGTACAGTAACGTCTTCTTTATACCGATGCCGTGATGGTTCCTCTCCTTGTTTTGTATGACCCTGTGCAGAGCGTTCTGCAACAATATTTTCGAAGATACTCAAAACATGTCTCGGCAAAGTAGAAGTCTCTAGTTTCTCTGTCATCATGGCGTAGCTAGTTGTGTACTGAGTTTATTCATGTATCCTCTTCTATTCAAAGGCTTTTCATATTTTGTGGCTTCATCCGGTTCATATCTCCAAAACGGTTCGACCAATTTTTACGGGACTTTCACCGGCAGTTAGCGTACATCATAACAAGTAATTTAGTCTATTTTTATTTAGACTAGCAGTTAACCGTGCCTTCGCTCACAGTAGTATCTCCAAAACGGGTGAACCGATTTTCATGGGACTTTCACTGGCAGAAAACGGACATTGTCAAAAGTAATTTAATTTATTTTAATTTAGACTAGCTGTTAACAGTGGCTTCGCCCGCATTGCTATCTCCAAAATGGTTAGACCAATTTTCACGGGACATTCATTGGCAGATAACTGACCTTATTGGAAGTAATTTAGGTTACTCTATTTCAGAATAGAAGTTACCCGCGACTTCATCCGCTTAAAATTTAGCAAAAATATGTTGTTCGCTACAAACATGTGCGTAAGATGTGCGTCGTACTGGACTCCAACAATAAATATAATTTAAAGTCATATATCTGGATCTATGTATGTAATTGGAATTATGTTGTCTTTTTGGTCATTTTGGTGGCCATTTTGTTTTATTTACCGCGCTTTCGTCTACATATCTTAGTAACCATAGTAACATACTTATAAGAATATTGTATCGAGTTCAATGAGCACTATTTAAATTGTCAAATATTAACTTAGAAACTGCTATATTAAACTGCTTAGAAAGATATTTATATTAATAAGTTTTATATCTTGGTTTATATTTATGCAGATGCTTATTAATTGTTTACAATTCAACATTATAATTATTAATAGCAATTTTGAAGATAGAAGGTGTTTTTCTAATAAGATATTAGACCATAAACGTATTACTTATTGACAATATGGGCATATTATATTATTATAATAACATCAAGTCATTGTTTCATTAGTTCCTTATACAGTGTAAGTTGTTCCAAATATGTTGCTGAGGCTAAACCTCATTTGACAGACTGTTAGTATTTATATATCTAACTAGCCGACCCGTGCCCATTGGGCGGTAATATGCATTATCAAGCTTCAACTTTTCTCTAGAACTCAATCATATATCTCTCATAGTTAAGGCAGCGTTCGTAAGAAACGTTTTCGTTCGACTATTTTTTCTCCGACTCCCCAGATATTACCCCCTAAAACCTCACAAACTTTATCTCTTTATAATATTAGTATAGATAATTAGTTAATAGCTTCTGCCCGCGACTTCGTACGCGTGGCATAGATATTTTGGGCTTAGACGCAGCGGAAGCTCTCAAAAGGAAGAAAAGCCCCGATTTTAAAACATTTTTCATTGTTGCTCCGTTCCTATTGGCCTTAGCGTGATGATATATAGCCTATGACACTCACAAATAACGTAGCTTTCTATTGGTAAAAAAAATTTTAAAATCGGTTTAGTAGTTCCTGAGATTACCCCCTACAACATCACAACGTCACAAACTCACAAACTTTACCTCTTTATAATATTAGTATAGAAGTATAGATAGTATAGATGTATACGTTACATGTTACTGTAAGTGGTATGCGTGTCGTACTTACAATTGTTTTTAAAGAGCAAGTCTATAATTGTACATGATCTGACAATTTTATATTTCTTTAATGCAATTTAAAAAACGCGTGCGGAGCTGCGGGTGCAGCTAGTAGTATAATAATATTAAACACAATAATATCTTAAATATATTTATTCATAGTAAGTATATACATAATATTAATGAAGCAATCATTTTTTATATACTTAAAGCTGCTTATAAGGGATGACATTGTATACTGTAGTATATTTATTAGTTTTAATACTTAATAATACATATGTTAATGTAGATATACTGTTAATGAAAACTAGAATTCTAAAGATTATTCATTTATTTTATAACGAAGCGCAATATTACGTAAATATCATAACAAAAGTGATTATAGAAATAGACAAGTGAAAAAAAGCGCACACAATCGGTTAAATTACCTACTGTAGTATGTTATCGAAGTATAGTTTAAATTAATTAATTTAAATGAACGTTTATGAAATCACTTCGGTCTCGTGATATCAGGTAATTAACAAGAATAATAATCCAGTTATTTTATATATTATTTATAATACACTATGTGGAGCCTATTGATTTATATTATTTCAGAGCGAGGGCTGCACTCTTCACGCATATTTACTCGAAAATTTCTGACGATTAAAATGAAAATCCCGTTGAAAGTTGTCAAATCTAAAATAACTAGACGTAAACGGATAATCAAACAATTATATTATTGAGTGACACAGAGTGCAGAGGAACAAACATAGTGTAATATATTATAGTTATAGTATTTACTTAAACTGTGTCCATGACATAAGCTAGCGTGTTGATGCGTGTGTGTGTGTGAGTGTGTGAGCGCACGCTCGTCTCTAGTACACCTCGACACTCTCCTGATGATGCACGGTGTCCTGGCGGAACATCTCAACGTCGGCTTGACTGTCCGCGTGTATCACCTTCGCGCGGCCCTCCTGTAACACGACGCTTCAAGCTCACTCACCACACTCATTGATTTCTACTCATTTAAATGTCATCCATTTGATAGCAACATGTGTACAGTACTCGAGATTACATTTGACACATCAAAGAAGAGAAGAGTAAAACGTCCGGACAAGAGCAGCTTCCTTCGACTTTATAAAGCGTTCTCTCTATCGCACACGGCAATTATTTCACTAGACAAAGATAACGCTATACGAAACCGAATTTAGCCAAGTATCTCTCTCTTCTTCCCGATGCGCTAAAGCCGGGTACTGTATGAGCTATACCTACTTAAAATCTATACACATATAATAAAACTGTAACAAGGCCAAATCTGTACATTACATATTTTTCGAAAATTAAAATCGGGGTGGACTTGGTTATTGATATAGACCCAAAAAAAATTACAATTTTTTCTGTCTGTCTAACCCTGTGCACACGTATTACTCTGAAAGTACTGAACCAATTTTGACTAAACTTGACACAGTGATAACTAATATTATAAAGTAACATCTAGGATACTTTTTGTCCCATAAAACGTAAAGGGTTGTCCAGGATAACGGACGAAAATCAAAAATTTGTCGTTAATGAAATTCTTGACGTATTTTGATCAATTTTCTTTGCGATATATATAGCAGACAGATTATATATATATATCTATGCCTTAAAAACAAATAACAAAAAAATGACCGTTCGGGTGCGAAGCGACGTCTCCGTCGGTCTGTATAATGTGCAGTACGTTATAATTGATCTACGGCAACATGACGTTTCTACGCGTATATATAAATCGGTTGAGTTAGTTACAAATGAAATCTAACAAGTAGGTTAAATTCTATTGATGTATGTGTTTGTTTCTCATGAAACATTTTCTTTTCATTGATTTTCAATCCTTAACGATTCTAAAGAGAAGTTCACCTCTACAAAACCGTGTCGACAAAGTTGAAAAATATGCGTAAACGAAACTGTCACTAATATGTTGTTACATTTATTTTATTACATAAAAATGTTTGCTTATCTATTTTATTCACTTATAAGCTATTTATTTATAAACTTAAAATTTTGAGATAAACATTTCTAACATATAACTTCTCATCTACACATTTGATGTTCTTGACATAATTGTAGCAGGTAACAAATAACCTGTATGGTGCACAGCGCGGCGGCTGCCAATAATTAAGCCAAGTTATGTTTGTTTCATTTCTATGTTTCATTTCAAATATGTAACTAGAGGTGGCGTTGCTAAACAAAGGTGACAAGGTATTTTCCTAAAACATAAACTTAGATAATAGTTACATTGCATTGTAGAAGATGAATCTCAATTAGGGTTCAATCAGTACGTGTATTGTTTCGATATTTGATAAATATCGTTGAGTCTTGAAGTAGTTGGGTTCAGGTTTGTGAATTTACGATTTAAAAAAGTAGTTGAGGTGTTTACAATTACCATACTACCAAATTCAAATCAAAAAATACTTTATTCAATTTAGACCCTAAGAAGGCACTTATGAACATCAAAACTACCGCGGGTTCGGAAAACAACCAGCAAGAAACTCTGACTTATCGTTTATATTATATCTGATTTATCGTTTTAACATATATATAATAACTAGCGGACCGGGAGGACGTTGTCCTGCCTTGAAAACAAAAAAAATCCTAAAAGTCGATCGCAGCGCCACCTACCGGTTCCAATTGTGAATCTAAACCATTCTCGGATCCACTCGAACACGCACAAAAAATTTCATCAAAATCGGTCCAGTCGTTTAGGAGGAGTTCAGTCACATACACACGCACACAAGAAATATATATATTAAGATATTTAGAATACATTACACGTCACAATCTTTTTAGTGGATGTACAGAGATAAGTCAACTCCAGACATCACCATCGTTCACTATGCTATATTTATACTAATGGTATAAAGTAAGGTAAAGTTTTGTAATCGGGGAATACCTGCTACTAATGATCCGATGTTGATTTTTTTTTACTATTACAAAAGTTATATTATTTGCAACAGTTAATCAAAAGGAATGTAAATTCGGCAAAAAATCTATAAAATCACAGCCAAAAAGATGGTTTATATATCAAAAACAAAATAAATTTCACAAAATTAAGCTTGGACGGATATTTCACGTATACTTTAGAAATTTTTATAAAACAAACAATTAAATCAAAATGGAAATGTAATGTAGATAAAGTATAGTTTTTACAGTATGTTAATTGATGAAGTTGTCAGAAGATAATGCGAAATATAAACTACTAGCCGACCCGTGCCCACTTCGTTGGGCGATAATAGGCATTATCAAGCTACAACTTTTCTCTAGAACTCAATCATATATATCTCATAATTAAGGCAACGTTCATAAGAAACGTTTTCGTTCGACCATTTTTCTCCGACTCCCCCGGATATTACCCCCTACAACCTCATAAACTTTACCTCTTTATAATATTAGTATAGATTATAGATAATATAATTAGTTAATAGCTTTTACCCGCGACTTCGTACGCGTGGAATAGTTATTTTGGGCTAAGACGCAGCGGAAGCTCTCAAAAGGAGAAAAAGCCCCGATTTTAAAACATTTTTCATTCTTGCTCCGCTCCTATTGGTCTTATCGTAATCATATGTAGCCTATGTCACTCATAAATAACGTGGCTTTATATTGGTAAAATAATTTTCTAAATCGGTTTAGTAGTTCCTGAGATTACCCCCTACAACGTCACAACGTCACAAACTTTACCTCTTTATAATATTAGTATAGATAATATAATTAGTTAATAGCTTCTGCCCGCGAATTCGTACGCGTGGGATAGTTATTTTGAAAGAAAGAAAGAAATATTTTATTCATAATGCATTGTTTACAAATATACAGTGGATAAAAAAGAATGCACATCGCAGCATTACGAAATGGAATCCAGCTCAGCATATGCTAAAGCGTTATGAGAAACACTTAGGGCTGATTTTCAGCTGGCACCGAATGCAAGTCACGGAGCGATATCGAGTACATAACATATACTTCGAAGCTCTGGTTGGAATAGAGGACCGGAATGAAACCGCCATAAAGGCAATAACGTCTTTAAAAAAAATCCGTCATAAAATAGTTAAATGAAATCATGAAAACAAATAAATAAATATATATAAAAAAAACAATACTAAAAAAATAAATATATATAAAAAAAAAGAAACACCCAATAGATGCTCACAGATACGATTTTTAACTTACACTTAAAAAACGATAGCAAAAAAATGGTGCGGACCGAGAGTCTGCAGAAAAAGAAAAAAAAAGCTCTGGTTCTATAACTATTTTGATCTCTTGCCCAAACTAGTTTTCCATAGAGATATTCAGGCTTCTCGGTTTTTATTACACCAAATAATAGTGTGGCTAGGTGCAGTTGCCTCCTATACTCACTTTTTAGGAGTCGCCCTTGATTTGAAAAGGGCGTGACGTGAGTTCGTGGTGGTATGTGAAAACAGAAACGTGCGCAGGCATTCTGTACCCTCTGTATAAGCCTCTTTGTTTTATTGAGAATACAAGAATCATACACAATATCAGCATAGTTTAGTTTAGACAGAATGAGCGATTCACATAACATTATTCTAAGTTCTGTACTAATGTATGCGCGAATATTATATAGAAGCTTAAGTCTACACATACAATAGCGTGTTGCCTCCAGAACATCCATAAATAAACCAAGATTACGAGACTCTGATACGCACTCTATGGGTTCGTTGGATATCATGAACGAGGATTGATTGAGCGTAATATTTGTAATTTGTTTTTTTGATCCTAAAACCATAAACTTAGACTTGGTCGGATTTAAGACCAAACAGTTAGCATCTGCCCAGTCTTTTACGCTGGCGAGGTCTTGATTCATCCTACGTGCGGTATCAATGGTATCACGTGGGAGACAGTGTAAGTATAATTGTAGATCGTCTGCATATAAATGAAATTTACAATACTTAATACTATTAACGATATCAGAGCTATACAGAATGAACAACGAAGGTCCTAAAATTGAACCCTGCGGTACACCTCTCTCAACTGGCATAAGATTCGATGAAACTTTATTACCAATACCACTCCCTATTTTCACATATTGAAATCTATTACTCAAAAAACTATGAAACCATTCAACAGTAGCCGAATCAAAACCATAATACCTTAATTTAGACAAAAGCAGGGTTACGTTTATGGTATCAAAAACGCGAGAAAAGTCTAAAAGTGTCAACAAGGTACCCATGCCTTGATCTTGAGCCGATAGTATATTATCAACCACGTCTAAGAGTGCTGTTGTTGTACTTCTATTTTTACGGAAACCTGACTGAAATTTAGAAAGAATATTACATTTTTCTATATAGGCGGTTAGTTGTAGTGAAACAACTTTCTCTAATATTTTGGAAAGACACGGAAGTATACTAATGGGCCTAAGGTCTTGAATGCCAGTTGGAGTGGCTTTTTTTGGAATTGGTTTTATAACCGCGATTTTCCAGAGATCAGGGACGGTTGAAGTTGTTATAGATGAGTTGACTATCGTGGTAACAGCTTTTATTGTATACGGGAGGGTTGCTGTAATCATTTTTAAATCAATGCGATCTGTGCCTGTTGCATTAGATTTTAATTTACGAATTATATCGGTAACCGTATATTCACTTATGGGATGTAAAGAAAAAGTGTGACTACTATATTTATTATACTCATAGAACTCACGATATGAATGTACAAAATTAGTACCACCTGGTAAATCTAAGAAAAACTTATTAATGCTGTTTGGGTCACTGCAACAATCCGTAATATCTGAATTACTGGAATGCAATTGAATAGCCACTTTTAATTTTTTCCAAAGAAGTTTAGGATCTTTACGATATTTGTTAATATAGTTCTCAAAATAAGCTTTCTTTTCGGAATAGATAGCTTTCGCAACAACGGATTTCATATCCTTGTAAAAAAATTTATGTATTTCACTTTTACTTATTTTGTATCTGTTGTAACTATTATTACGTAATTTAATCATTAATTTAACGGTGTCTGTAAGCCAAGGATGGGAACGGTCCCTAATGAGGACATTTCTCTCAGGAGCATACACATCAAATACTCTCAACACGTAGGAATTAAACGTGGTTATCATATTATTAACGTTGTTAAATGTGTCTATACAGTCCCAGTTTGTATTTTTAAGATCAGTATCAAACGTACTGTGATCTATAGCAGCAAACGATCGAGATTTTATGAAAGACGGCACTACTTTTTCCTTTTTAACATTTATCTCAACAGTAATTAACGCATGATTTCCGAGAGCAGGAATGTAAGTTAATTAAGTATCACGGGTAAGGGCATCTGTGCAAACTAGATCGATAAGAGTTTGACTATTGTCAAGTATCAATAATTTTACTTTATTGTCTGCAAAATTCAAGAAATTAATATTAAAATCTTCTAAGAGAGCTATAAAGTGATATTGAGAGAATGCTGAGATTGATTCTGTCAGAGCGTCCAAAAAAATGTCAACATTCATCCATGGTGGTCTATATGCTGTGCCCACAATTAGTTTTTTAGAATTAATATTAACAGTTACCTACATTTGTTCGACTGACGTAGAGAGAGGATGTACACAGGTTTTAACAGTGAAACCACGCCTAATGTAAAAACCGACACCACCCCCGCGACCACCACACACAGTCTTAGGGCGCGGAATATGTCTTAAACGATAACCTGGCACTACAGGGGCACGTCCGTCTTCGCCTTCACGGAGCCACGTTTCATTAATTGCCATGACATCAACGGATATATCACTCATTGCCAAAATAAATTCATCATGCCGTGTACCTAGAGAGCCTGCATTAAAAAGGCCATTTTAATATATTTAGTAATCATTAGAATTTTCTGTTAACGATATGATATTCCCCATGAAAAAGACTACATAATAAAATAAAAGATATCTAGATATACTGTCAATCATTAAACCCCTACAAACAACGTTCTACAGAGTTAGAGTAAGTACAGGGAAATACAATTTTGGATAAAAAATAATTAAGAATAGAAAGTTAACAAAATGTGTAGAATAAAATAAAATATAAACATAATATACATATAATATAATATACATATAATAAAAGTAATATATAAAGAGGTACTTGTTAGTTACATACATATAACGAGTGCAAGACCCTTGCAGAAATACATCGTAGCGCATACACAAATACCAATAATTACAAAAGTGCACTCCAAAATAGTCCACAATTTCAAACGGCGCAGGTTCCAAAAACCCTTGTCAGGTCCTCCTGACATCGAATAGAATACGCCGTTTTGCCATCAGACTACCAAGCATAAATTCGTCCACGTTTAGTCCAGGAGAACCGCCACTGAAGCCTACGGCATTCCTCACAAACGCGGTGGAAAAGCTGGCGGTTATTGCGAGTAAGTCTTTCGTTTAGAAAAATACGCGTAGGTTCAGCACCAGTAGACACTCGTCCAGTGTCCTCAGCAGTTAGTGTACGGCGCACGCGCGCTGCTTGTAAAAGCTCATCACGCAGTCGTCGACGCGTAAGTCGCACCACTACACGGCGTACGCGCTGAGCTTCACCATCATCTCCTGCACCCTGGCACGGCCAGCCTGCTGGCAAGTACGGTTACCGCATGAATAACGCTCTCCCCCTGCTTCTCAGGAAGATGACCAATTTCAAGGTCAGATAAAAGAGCCTCCAGATCCCGATCATTTATTTCTTGTTTTAACTGACTCACAGTTTGCATCAGCTCGGCAACCTTTTCTACTCCAAGACCTGTATTATGTTTTTCCACTGCCTCAAGCCTCTGCTCGAAGTTTTCCATTCTTTCAGTGATGCCCGTGATAGAAACGCGCAATTGAGCCATCTCTTTCCGAAATCCTCTAATTTCAGCCACACATTCGGCGATTTCCGACTGAAGCTCTTTCACGCCCAGGCTAGCGACGTTTATCGAAAAGTGGGACGTGCCAACAGGGACATCACTGGATGCACGGCTCCTCCCGTCTTCCTCACAGAGGCTCTTCACTGGTGTGCAGCTGTTATCCCCCTTACGAGTCATCCTCTTACACTCCGGACACACCCATTCCTTATTAACCGGCGACGTCTCTGACAGTGATACACAAACCTTATGATAAACTAAGGAACAGATCCCACAGTTAGCGACATTTTTTGAAGAAGGCGAAACAAATTTGCCACAGCCACTACACTTTGCCATATCGGTTTAATCACTGGTCAGTGTATTCAGCTAAGTACGATGAAGTACGGTAGATGGCTACACACTAGCCACACTATTCCAGTACAGCTTCTCGATGTAAGATGGCGCTTGACACAATACTTTCGTAATCCACTTAACTATATCGATCAATTAATTAACCGCTATAATTACCCACTATACAAGAAGGTAGAATTAAGTTATAGGTAGAATTATTTCTGTTTTACCGCGATTAATGACTTCCACAAAGTCACAAACACTCTCACTAGCAATAAATACAGTTGTCACTATTATACGTATAGACTTGAAACGAATAAACTTGTATATTCAAGGATATTAAATAAAATCATAAGAGCCGTCTTGATTACGTCCGTGACTCGCACTGGGCTTTTGGGATAAGACGCAGCGGAAGCTCTCAAAAGGAAAAAAAGCCCCGATTTTAAAACATTTTTCATCGTTGCTCCGTTCCTATTGCCCTTAGCGTGATGATATATAGCCTATGACACTCACAAATAACGTGGCTTTCTATTGGTAAAATAATTTTCAAAATCGGTTTAGTAGTTCCTGAGATTACCCCCTACAACGTCACAAACTTTACCTCTTTATAATATTAGTATATAGATTATAGCCCCTGCCCGCGACTTCGTCCGCGTAGTAATAGTTACTACTCTGGGCTAAGGCTGACACACAGCAGAAGCTCTCAAAAAAAATTATTGCGTTGCCGCTGCCATTAACTCTACGTGACCAGTGAACGGGTGCGGAGATGAGTGGCACTGGAACAACCCCAGGGGTACTGGGAAGACATTTATCGCCAATATATGTAGGTTAGTTTTAATCTTAATTCGACCCGGTAGCGAACGGGTTCTAGGCTTATTTTAAAAGATTTCTCATATACCAACTGTGTATATGTTTGAGTGATTCCCTGGATAGTTCGGATTCACAACTGGAAACGGTAGGTGTCGCTGCAATCGCGTTTTAGGTTTTGAAGATGTTTTGCATTTAAAAGTACAATTGAAACTGGTAATAACCGATTTGGTGCAAACGAAGTTGCACGGGTCAGCTAGTATTTAATAAGCTGGTATAATGTATTTGTATTACTCATTGAGCATTTTGGAAATACAGTAATGTTGCTTAAATTGATTTGGCGATAACTTTACAAAACAACAATTTACCATGTGAGTAGAATAATTCTTCGCTTAACAATATCAGTACGGTCTTTCTAGATTGGGTTTTATTTGTAAAAAAAGAAAATAACGTAGTGTAGATCACTGCGTATGAAGTAGGTGTGGGGGAGGTTAAAGGAGGTAGTACAAATACCTTGGGATGCATAAGTATGAAGGGCAGCTCCGCGACCAGCTCTCCACTGAGCGCGCCCAGGTACAGCTTCACCTTCACACTGTAACTGACCACGATGCCGAACGCGTCACGTTGCTCCGGATCCAGCAGACTGCATCACAAATCAAACATTATATTGCTTTGCTCGTTACTATGTATCCTGATATATATAATTTCGAATCCCTCGACGAGGTTCACTTTCTGACTAGAGAAAGTATCCCGAGTGACTACTTTCAATTTATCAACAAACACCGAGAATACAATAATATATCTTGAAGCGAACCGACATTGTCGAACAACAAATGCGACTATAGAAAAAAACATTCTATGTATCTGGTTGAATGAGAGAGGTCTCACAGCGTGGTGGAGGCGAGCGTGGTGTCTGCGCGCTTCAGCTGCCCGTCGAGTGCAATCCCACGCTTGTCTCTGTTCGAGGCGAGCGCCGGCGTCAGGTACAACACCTTTTGGAGACTGGAACCCGGCTGCAGCGGGCACCCGTCTCTGCGGATATAGGTTACACAGTATCATCTCCTCTGCAGAGTCTCTACTCACTTACATTACATTACATTACATTACGAACATTACGAATATCTCCAACAGAATTATGACATTCTATATCGATAAATTCACCATTAATGATCATGAAAATTCATAAAGGTTCCGCTTCTGTCAAGCAATTGTGCATTCAAAACCATTAATATTTCATAAAGCATACAACCTACTTGTTTTTTCATTCGCTACACTAAGACTTCGTATCGTTAGGTAACCTAACCTTTCTAACCTTTTTAGAAATACTAGTGGGCGCCCAGTGGTCGACATTCGACCATAGTTCATTGAATTTTTAAAGTTTGAACTTTATTAGGGTTCTTTTATCAATGTTATTTTTCGCTTTTTAGTGCCTTATTAGTTTTTCACATCGAAGGCGGTTTATTTTTTTTTTGTAAAAAAAGTTTATTTCCTCATTTTTAGTGTTCATAAATATATCTGGTTTGTAATGGGTATAATAAATCGGTTCTAATTTCACGAAAATACGTAGAGACGAAGTGGGTGAAAATCAAATAAACGATATTTCACCCCCTTAGGGGTTGAATATTTTTTTCAAATTTATATGGGACCACCGCTGAATATAACTAATTCAAATAAAAAAAGAATCATTAAAATCGGTTCGTAATTTGCGGAGATATCGATTAACATACATAAAAAAAAATACATACAACCGAACGTAGTAAACTCCTCCTTTTTCGAAGTCGGTTAAAAAATACATACAGTCGAGCATAGCAACCTCCTTCGCAACCTTTTGTGAAGTCCGTTATTGACGGATGTCAAAATGTCTTTTTTATTTACATGTGTGTATATGTTGTGTAAAATTGAAGCAGTAGTGTGAGTAATGCATATTTTAATTAATTTAATATACTTCTAATGCATTTTATATAAAATAAATAGCTTTCTGCACTTCTCCTCCATATAAACTTTAACTATGCCAAATTTCACGTTATACTGCAGTAAGATAGAGTGACTTGCTGGATAACAAGCTCTTTATTTGCTTATGAGGGGAGAAAACCTATATTAGATAATGAATACTGTATAAAATGATGCAGTTTATAATATACAATGTGACGTATACTAACTGTGTCTCGATGTTGGCTACCGCGTTCCTGTACTGTCCGTTCTGGAATAGCATAATGTCGACTCCCTGTTGGACGGACGCCTTGATCTTCTTCACAACCTTGTTGCTGTGGTTACGCACGCACATGTTTACCGCGACCGTCTCGCCGTGCATGTATAGCTACAGACACGGACCGAGATTCATATTTTATATATAGGGAGCATATTGTGTTAACCAGAAATTGAAGGGCTGCAAAAATGATCTATCATAATTTTATAAATTATAGAATTTAATATACAAATAATTCCTGTGATGAATATATTTATAAAAGTTGCTAAAACGTAATGTGATTTACGGGATTTACTTGTTTATCAAGCGTAAGCTCTAGCTCGAGCTGTCCAGGTGAAAGTACGAAGTCCTTGCGCACCACCGTGCATGGCTGCGGACCGGGCTTTGTTGGTGCGTACTGCACCTTACGGATGCCCAGTGCCACTGTACTCCTGTACACACACGAACACATACATAACCCCACACTACATTGTAACCGACAACCTTACGATCGATCCAAATGTTTTCGTGTCATGAAATAATATAATAGGTCTTTACCTATGAAATTGCCGTTCTGCAGTACTGGCCATTTCAAATAAAAATAATTTTTGTTTGGCTAAGAATTGTAATTTCAAATTAATTTTATTTTAAAAACATGGAATTCTTTTTCCAAAGGTAGTCATTTGTTTATTGATTAGTGTTACATTTTCATGGCATTTCAATCTTTTTTGTCATCATGGATACATTAAAAATTCGAGTAATTATGGAATATGAGTACCGTCGTGGCAGCAACGCGGCACAAGCGGCACGCAACATCAACAACGTTTACGGAGTTAACACTACAAACCAACGCACCACCTGTTATTGGTTTGCTCGCTTCCGTTCTGGGAATTTCGACCTGAAAAATGAACCTCGCGGTCGTCCGAAGACTTTGGTCGACAATGACGAATTAAAGGCGATTGTGGAAGCTGATGATACATAATCTACGGCTGAATTAGCAACCGCTTTCGACGTTACTGTCAAAACAATATTGGTCCATTTGCGTCAAATTGGCAAGGTAAAAAAGCTTGACAAATGGGTGCCCCGCGAACTCAATGATCGCCAGCGCGAAGTACGCGTCGAGACGTGCCTTGCACTGCTCAACAGACACACAAATGAAGGAATTTTGAACCGCATTGTTACCTGCGATGAAAAATGAATTCTGTTTGATAACCGCAAGCGCTCAGCAAGTTGGTTGGATCCTGGTTCAGCACCTAAACAATGCCCTAAACGAAAACTTACCCCTAGAAAAGTGATGGTCTCTGTTTGGTGGTCTAGCGCCGGTGTGATTCATCACAAATTCTTACCAAACGGGGTGAGCATTACTGCAGATGTGTACTGTGAAAAACTGAACACAATGATGGAGAAGCTGGCACATCTCCAATCAGCATTGGTCAATCGCTCGTCTCCGCTGCTCCTGCACGACAACGCGCGACCTCCTACTGCACAGCAGACGGTCTCCAAGTTGCAAGAACTGGGTTTGGAAGTCCTCCGTCATCCGCCCTACTCACCAGACCTGGCGCCTACAGACTACTACTTTTTCCAGAATTTGGATAACTCCTTGGCGGGAAAAAATTTCAATACCCGAGAGGCAGTACAAAATGCCTTTGAAGAATTTGTTGCCTCCCGTCCAGCTGATTTCTTTAAGAAGGACATCAATAAACTGCCACTGCGTTGGCAAAGATGTATTGATTGCATGGGTGATTACTTCGATTAATACAAATAAAAAATACATGAAAAAAATTCGTTTAAATTTTTTCATACAAAACGGCAATTTCATAGGTAAAGACCTAATATAAATCATATCTATCATAAAATAAAGATAACAAAGAAGTTCATGTATAATAGATGACCTTAGTATAAACATATCATCTGAAGGCATGAAAGTCATAAAATTAGAAAAATGTTAATTATGGAAGTGGATGAACATGCCATCAGTGAATCACTGTAGACGGTGGGAGATTGGATTGTGTGGACGATAATAGTTGTATACGAGTAAAAGTTGTAAATTAAGAATGGAAAGGAAAACTTATGTTAATTACTTAGCGTAGTATGAAAGAAAAAATTAAAATAAGTCCAAACCGATTTCTCGTTACCCAGGCTCGATTCCAATAATAATAAAGAAAGATATGCGTGTGTATCATATAGTACCGTCGATGCGAGCGATCAATCTCAGAGTCTCCAACGAATAGCTTGAGGCAGTAGTGCACACCGCAGGGCTCTCCCTCGTCCTCTAGCGCGGGCTGCAGCGTCACGGAGCCGGGAGCGCCCGCCGGTACCACCAGACGGAACGGGAAGGCGCTCGCGCCCAGCTTCTTCACCAGCCGCTCCTGTACAATCCGGCCTTTCACTAGTTATTCATTTTCTAGTCGAAGAGGCATGATGTTCTGGATCTCAACGTATAATTCTCAGCGCCTACATTTAATTATTAGCTCCTGTTTGTTTAATAGTATTGATATTATAAATGCTATTTTTTTATTTACCTACCAAATATACTTTTTTTTTATCACCCATAGAATGTTCACCGTCCTTGTATCATCAAAAATTTAAATTAATTCAGACCCATGATTAGTCCTGTACATACAGCGACATACTCTATGTTTATTCAACAGAATTATGTTGGTAATGGTGATTTTTTTTACATTGTTTGCAGGTAAATCTATTAGTCTTTTTATAATTGGGCACGTGCCTGCGTGCGTGATAGCTCAAAAGATCTCTTCTCTGGAGGCGGATAGATCTGCTCGGATGCGAGGAATAACTCCTTGTAGAAGTTGAGGCCCATGACTTCGTCCTCCTCACGGCCGTACCGAAACGTGCAGACCACCTGCCCGAACACCTTGCGTCCGCGTACGTACTCCTCGTCCAGCAGTACAACGCCATCTGTTGCATATGAATATATGAAAACTTTGTTAAAATCAATACCTGTATTTATTTTAATATCATTTTTGCACATTCGTGAAGTTAATCAATCTACCGATTTGGCGATGTCTGTTCCACGACACCTGTTATATACTAATTTAGTATACATTCTGTTGACGCGTGTAACTAATTCTCTAATTTACGAGACCACACGTCCTCAGACTCAGCTGGTGATATAAATATATAATGAACTATTTTGTTCCATTCATACTAAAGCAGAATCTTCGATCAATGTTGATCGAAGAGCAGAATATATTAAAACTGGACTGTAAACACATTATACACTCGTAGCGCGGTCGCAAGGTAGACTTACACTAATATGTTGCCTTAGTTCACAGATAAATATAAATGAACTTCGCATTATCATTTGTTTATGATAACAGGTGTGCAGCGCCTAGTTTTTACAGAATACAAGCATGCACCGACGAACGTTTGCTAATTATATCGCGACACTATCGATGAACGGCTTGTGAGTTAGCACCTCGCTACAAAATAAATATTAAATGTTGAGAGACGGACCTATGGGCTCGACGGAGGTGATGTGATCCACGAAATCTCGCTTCGGCATGTAGAGCGTCACCTTCCCGTTGGGAGCGCATTTCTTGAACACTTTGAAATTGTAAACCATCGTGTCTTCAGCGGGTCTCCAGCTCAACACTATCTCCGCACCGAACGAAAGGAGAAAAGCTTGTACGGTCGTCGATCGGAGCCTCACTCTATATGTACAGGATTATTCCGTTGCAGGGCTTCTGTAATCTCGTTTAGTTATTAGCCGGTCACGTCGGACGCGTAGGACGTAATACACGTGTTCTCTCCTTGTAAGAATATCTTCTCACTTCATAATTATCAGTAATTAAGTTAAAAGCCATTACCAAGAACAAAATCAACCAATCGTTTTGCTAACACGATTGAGTGCATACGGCGTAAATAATGATTTAGATTCATAATTATCATATCGACAATAGAAAGGATAATTGACTAACATGCAAAAATTATCAAGCCTAAGTTAGTCAATTAAACTGTCCAACGTCGGTACTACAAGTTGCTTTTCATACCATACAATAGACAGCCGTAATGAATATAATGAATGTAATATTACAGGCCAAGTCGTGGTAATAAATTTTAATGTCACGTGGTATTTATGATAAATTTATTTGTCTCAACTTTCATAGACGTGTTTAAAAGAAGTAAATATTCTGTCGTTGCATCGGTATTCTGGTGTTATGAACTGTATTACAATATTAAAGTTGCCAGATATTGCATAATAACCTGGAGTTCTTAACGTGCACGATACATCCTCCTGACAATGATCTGGAAAAGCAACTTAATAGCTATTGTGGTCATTTTTAAACCACGATCTTTTAAGAACAAAGAAGAAGAAGAAAGAAAGAAATATATTTATTGCCACAGTATAAGTGTACAAAAAAGCCTTAACCATAAAAAAGTAAAAACTATGACAAAGAGACCTGGCGTCAGCGTATTGCCGCCTTTGAAAACGGCGCTGGTTTTCAACTAGGCCTCAAAATTTCCCGGCTGAAATACAAGTAAACATTACTTATTTCGCGCCCAAGTCGTAAATATAAACTTAAAATATCTATCTATTGCTATGCATATAAATAAATTAAGAGACCAAACAAAAATAATTTTAATAAGAGAGAAAAGATAAAAAAAACGTTGCAATATTGTTAATGATATTGTGAATTATGCGTCAAATATTTTAATGAAATTACAATTATAAATGCCCTAATCTTTGATGCTCAAAAATTTCTCATTTAATTAATTTTTTAAATATAAATTTGCTTTTCGCCTGTAATGGAGGAGGTATATTATTCCAAATTGTTGACGCCGCATATTTGAAACTACCTTCATAACCTACTGATTTATGTTAAGGAAGGGATACAGTATTTCTTATTTTAGATATTGTGTTAATATTATGAATGTTCTTATACCAGTCAAATTTAATATACAGGTATTCCGGTTTTTTACTGCGAATAATAGTGTGGGTAAGACACGCTAAATGTAAGTATCTCCTTGAACACATATTTAATATAGTTTTTCCATTAATGATCGGAGATATATGCGACCATTTAGGCACGTCATAACAAAATCTGATACATGCGTTTTGAACACGCTGAATTGCTTTTGAGGTTTTCTTCATTAATCTAAGCACATACACAACATCACAATAGTTAAAAGGAGACAACACAATTAGATCACAAAGAAGACTTCTTATATTTAATTTCAAATGATTTCGTATACCATACAGTATTTTCAGTTTATAGAAAGCATTTTTAATTTTATTATTTATATGTTCGACAAAATACATTTCTTCATCTAACACTAATCCTAAATTTCTAACAACTGATACTCTTTCTATACTTTCATTTTTTATGAAGATGTTAAATTGTTTATCCACGGTTTTTTTTAATTTGTGACTTAGTTCCTAAAATCATGTACTTAGTCTTTATAAGGTTAGTTTCAGAAAGTTTTTCTCAAACCATTCATATATTTTATTCAAATCAGTATTTATATTATTCACTGCTGTTTTAGCATTTTCTTCGGAAAAAGATTTGTAAATCTGGGTGTCATCAGCATATAAATGGATATTGCTAAACTGAGGAACGTGTGTGAGATCTGCGGTGAAAAGTATAAATAAGAGGGGGCTCAAAATAGAACCCTGAGACACACCACGAGTAACATATTTTACTCGGGAGATTTTTCTTTCATCCGTTTGAAAAATTCGGTAACTACTTGTTGACACCTATTAATCAGATACGATATAAACCAAAGTTTAGTTGACTCAGATATTCCGTAGTATGACAATTTTGATATAAGTAATTCTCTATCTAAGCAATCAAATGCCCTTTTTTTTTTTTTTACGTGGGGAAATCCCTTATGGATACCCACCCTCTCGGGGGAGAGGATGGGTTATGTCCGACTCGCACGGACTAAAACCCCACGGTGTACGTCTGCCGCTATAGTTGGGGCGGCACGAGATCTCTACAGATTTCATCGTGCCGAAGCAATCAAATGCCCTAGAAAATTCAAGTAAAATCAAAACTGAGCTTTCTCCAATATCGAAAGCAGAAATTAAGCCATCGCACACTTTAACCAAAGCAGTACTTGTACTATGACCAGACCTAAAACCTGACTGCAGCAAAGGTAGTATATTATTATGTTCTAGATAAGATTTAAGCTGTTTTTCGACCTCACGTTCTATAATTTTAGATAAGACTGGAAGAATACTAATGGGACGTAAATCCTTCATTTGTTCTACTATTTTACTTTTGGGGATGGGTTTTACAATTGACAACTTCCAGGTATCTGGGAATATTTTTGAACTTAAAGATTTGTTTATAATTGCCGTAATTACTGGAAGTGTTATATCCATAGTTAACTGAATCATACCAATTGTTATACTATCATGACCACAAGCATTTCTTTTTATAGAATTTAAAAATTTTAATATATTATATCTATTTCCGTTACTAATTCAAAGTCAAACTGCAATGTACTATTATATTTAGAACTTTCTAAAAAGTTTAAAGTATCATTGTCAGGTTTACATATATCTGAAAGTTCAAGAAAAAAATCATTAACTTTGTCGGGTTCGTTTAGAGTTTCAGGAATAAAGCAGTTACTATGGTTATCGAAAATAGACGTTTGTTTTAGATGTTGCCACATAGCCTTAGGATTATTAATATTATTATTTACGTAGAATGTGAAATAAGCTTCCTTTTCTCTGCGCAAACTGCAAGTCACCAAGTTTTTTAGCTATTTATAATAATCATATTTCGTTTGTAATTTACTACTACGGGCTATTTTCAAAGCATCATCACGAAGACTCATCATTAACTTAATAACATCAGTTATCCAAGGACTTAAATGTTCAGATATCCGCTTTCGTTTTATAGGAGTATGTCTGTTGAATAAGGATAGGAAAAGTAGATTAAAGGTGTCTACCATACTATTAACATCATCCAATCTACGCAAATGATTAAATACTTAATTTTAGAATTAACAATGTAGAGAGAAGACCCATATAATATGTCTTTCATAAAATCGCTGAAAATTATACTTTATTACTACCTCTAATATGTCCATGATCTTTCATATTCCGAATGTAAAATGTAAATATTAACGTAAAAACGATATTTGTAATTTATCCAATAAATGTTAACATTATTCGAACAAGTATTTATATTCTAGAGTTTACATATTATATTAATTGTTAGCATTTGAACAGATTGAGCTATATTTAGATTTTTTTAAATTAATGACAATAGATTTGCTCCAACACTCTATGTTCCACACGAAGTTGCTTAACATTGATCGGTATATAATCGTTTCTTTGTAAGTACCTATAGTATGTAGCTGCACACTTCTATAAGCGTTTCTACCAATGCAGGAAGCATCACCGGATTGGCTTGTATGATACGCAACTGCTCCGTCGCATTTTACATTATGCCATATCTCCTCTAGAATCAGGTTCTATTAAGAAACATTCTCAGTTTGGAAAAATGCAAAAACTCACAACTCACTACGTTATGTAGGCAGAGTGCACTTGCTACTGGAGTAGTCATAGAGGTTAGCATTGATTGATGGCATTGAAAAAGAATCTTAAATTATTAGATAGTATTCTTCAAATGGGAGACAAAATCGGACGCGAAAACATCTACATTCTAAGCGATCGATTCAATTAAAATTCAGCTATAAAATTCAAAACTGCACAGATTTTTTTTTAGTTTCATAGTAAAAAGTGCTCTACAACAATTTCTTTGAATAAAATAACTCTGATTTTAAAGAGAGACAGAGTAAAGTGACTCGTTAGTGAAGATGCGGCATTCGGCCGAAATTGACCGTGGTAAAGGAGACAGAGAGTAATGTATATAACACTAGCGACCCGCCCCAGCGGCGCACGGGGGCTATATAGATATCCATTTTAATGAAATATTGTTTGTGAAAGGGCAGTTTTGATCTACATTACATGTACAATGTATATAATGTATTTAATTGGATAAGGAATAATCTGTTTTTGTACAAAATAGCTTGGTAAATAACACATAATTATTATTGTAAAAAGATAAATATTATTACTGTGGGTTATCATACATATCATCTCTACAAAGAGATAAATATATATCATCAAAATCAAAACCAAAAACACTTTATTCAATTTAGGCCCTAAGAAGGCACTTATGAACGTCAAAACAACCACCGGTTCGGAAAACAACCCAGTCATCGAGAAGAACCGGCAAGAAACTCGATCTGGTTTATCTTTTTAATAAACATACTTATATAATATTTTGAATATATTAGGTACATGTCACAAACGTTTTTAATGGATGCACAGAGATGAGTCAATTTCAGACATCATCATCGTTCATATATTGATCCACTCTGTAATAGCCTTTTGACACCAAAACCCGCTTGACATGGCGCTTAAATTCACAATCCGGCAAATCGGTAATATCCTTTGGGACTTTGTTGTAAAATCTAACACTATTTCCCAAAAAACTGTTACTGGTTTTACTAAGCCTAAGGAGATGGGACAACCAGTTTGTCACAATTTTTAGTATTTAGATTGTGCCGTTTTTTTTTACGAAATCTAGCTTTTCAAGGTTCTTACGGGCAGAGTTAAGATACCGTATTCCTTGACCTTGGTTTTTAAGGATTCGCGTGGTCCCATACTGTAAATTGCTCCAACTGCCCGTTTTTGTAATAAAAATATGGTGTCTACCTCAGCTGCTGTCCCCCAAAACAGATTGCCATAAGACATTAAGCTATGGAAGTAGGCGAACTAGACTAACCTAGCAGTGGCTATATCAGTTAGCTGGCGAATCTTACTTACGGCTAATGCCGCAGGACTTAACTTGCTTGCCAATTGTTTAATTTAAGGACCCCATTGTAAATTTGAATCTAGTGAGATACCCAAGAATACAGTATTATCAAGTAAACCTACAAAATTCCCTTCGATCTTGATGCTACTATCAACTTGTGGCACATTAGGCAAAATAAATCTCATACATTTTGTTTTACCTGTATTTAGTACTAAGTTATTTAATGCAAATCAATGACATATATTATTTCGTTTAAAGTATTATTTACATGCCCAACCTCTGAATCTGTCATTTTCACTTTAAATATAATTGAAGCATCGTTTGCAAAAAGCACCATATCAGCACAGTTATTGACCATTAGAGGGAGATCATTTATATATATTAAGAACAAGAACGGTCCTAGAATAGAGCCCTGTGGGACGCCAATTCGCACAAAGGATCCTGCAGAGGTTACCCCTTGTATGCTAACTTTCAAAATAAGTTAAATAAGCCCTAAAATAAGCGTACTATGGTCAATACAATCAAAGGCCTTAGACAGATCGCAGAACACACCAATTACATCATGCGAATCCTCCAAGGCCCACAATATATAACTTATAAGCGTCGCACCCGCGTCAGTAGTAGATTTCAATTTCGTGAAACCAAACTGTCGACCATCCAGAAAAATAGTCTACTAATTGGTTGAGCATAATCTTTTCAAAAATTTTACTTAAGGACGGAAGTACAGAAATAGGTCTATAGTTTCCAAGAATACTTCTGCAGCCTGATTTAAACAAAGGAACTACTTTGCTTTTTTTTTCGAACTGACTATGCTATTGGCCTTGTAAGGCCTTCACAGCTTCACCGGACTACAGTACTTTGCTTATTTTCATTAAATTGGAGAAAGTTCTTTTTGCTTCGTGGACTCTGTTATCGATCTTTTTAAGGTATGTAATTGTGTAGTAGATTAATTTAATCTATAAGATTTAGCCGGTGTTTGTGATTTAAGCGCACAAAAATATGTTTGTTATGACATCACATTACAAATCTTTGAATTTTTCGGCTTTTTTGTACTATAATATGTATGTATTATACATATATACCTTCCTCTTCAAGGTAGTCCGGTGAAGCTGTTAAGACCTTGCTAGGTCAATAGCGTAGTCAGTTCGAGAAAAAAAAACCTTCCTCTTCAATCACTCTATCTATTGATGAAAACTATTAAAATCCGTTGAACAGTTTAAAAGATCTAAGGGAACAAACAACGGAAGCGATTTCATTTTATACTATGTAAAGATGTAGAGCGGCCATTGCACCGGCCGTGCGAGCTCTCAGTATATAGTATCTTATCTATGGTGCGAGCTCTGGCTTTAGCATGATGACGTCATAACTAACGGAGTTGTCCGCGGTGCGGTGCGGTACGGCGGCCGCACCCCGCGCTACCCGCTGCCCCGTCGCCCTGCCGCCACATTCGCGCACGCGACTCTATACTTCTGTCAGTGTCAAGCAAACTGTATTTACAAATACCGGCGGCGCTCACGCACGCGCACACTCTCGCACGGCTGCACAGACAAGTCAAAACATCGAGTGCAGTTCATATTGACAGCGTGCATTGGTAGACACCAGCTAAGCCGACATTTTCACAATCCGATGTAGCGTCACACGTCAACTTCACAGTTCAATATCAACAGTTACCGTAATTCGTGTGTGCTGCCACGACTGCGTGAAACATTACGTGAGTCCGACACTATTCAATTAGTAGTAGTAGTAGAATTCAAATTTTTGTATTGTATTTGGCGCCGCAGTGACGTCGTTTCCGGTAACATTTAAATGTTAAACAGTGTGATAGATTCACTTTTAAATTACGTTAATAGCTAAGAAAAATCATAAATAAAGTTTTAAGTTTTATCATAAATTATTTGTTATTCATATTACGGATAAATTAAATATTATGAATTAGGTGATACCCGCTTCTTCGTCTGCGTTCTTTATTATCTTAACAATATTTTTCCCACATATTTTATGGCCACCTCCCCTCCCTTACCCTCTCCTCTCCCCCTCTTCCACCCCCGTCCCCTCTCCTCATCCCCATCTTCCATCCTCCTTCCTCCCAAATACAGGCTGACAACGCACTGGTGTTGGTAGTGTCTATGGACGCTGGTGATCACTTAACATCAGGTGACCCACTGGTTCGTTTGCCTCCTATGACATAAAAAACAATTCTGAACAGAGAAAAAATTATGTGCTTACAAAATTTCTTTGTAAACGGTGTTATCCGTTTACTTCGCCTCTCCTGCGCATGCGCAACACGTTACTTGACCCGTTTCACATATCGATGAATGCGTAGTGCTTATAATAATCGTAGTTTTTAACATTAGGTATCGTGATATTTTTTCAAATAAGGACCTAGTTTTAAAAAAGTTAAAGATCTTTGACCGAGATCTAAATAGTTTTACATGATGTGTGCACAACCGTAGATTTCTGTCATTTTATATATGTACAAGATGGTGTGAAGACAATTAAACTGCAACCAATTTAATAAGAGTAGGTACATTAGAACCCATGACTGAATAGACTCGATTGATCATTGATAACAGGTGTCCATACTTCACACCATCTAACGGTAACCAGAGTAAATGATATGAGGTAGGTTTGGCTTTCTTCTGTATGTATACAAATATACTCTGTGGCTTAGCTCTCCCGTAACGTGTTGCGGATGCCCTGATATGTATGAATTATAAAGAGTAGTCTGCTAATGAACAAAACGATTAACTGAACAGCCGATTTATACAGCAACAATCATAAGTATCAGTTTTAAAATTGTAAACTGAAATTCCCTTACTAACGACGTGTGCTTCTTGAATTACTTCGGTGCCTCGAGAAACTCACAGTAACATGAATACGGCTAATTGAATAATTGTAAATTCCAGATGAGCTCGACAGGCACCGTCAGCAGCAAGGCATCACCGCAAGCCTACCACACGTCAGCATGCCTGTTCAAACCAGCACTGACCCGCCGCCTCCGCCAGGTTTTCTCTTGTCTATTATTCAACGCATATAGTTTTATACTACAAGCCAGGAATTGCAGTATACTTGATATTCCATTGATTCATTCATATGAAGCGTATCGCTTAAATCGCCTATGCAATTTCAATTCCACGGTCTGCCAAAGTGTGAAAGTCATTATCGCGTCGGCGTCTGCTAAACAAATCTGAAACGATATATACGGAGTAAGCGTGTTCTATTACCGACCTGACTTATTTTCGTGAAGGGTAATTAAGGCGCGGTGATGGAGGAGGTCCACATAAAATATATTTGCAGGCGTGGTGGAGCTGCGCGAGGACGTGCCACTGGCGGGGAGGGTGGGCGGCCGCGGGGGTGCGGGGCGGTGCGCGGGAGGTCCGCGGCTGATCGCCGGTTGTTTCGCGGCGCTGTCGGTGAGCATCACGGTGGCGCTAGTGAGTCAGATGTACTACGGGGAGTATGAGGTGGTGCCGCACGGCAGCGTCTCCTCCTCGGCGGCGGAGTGCTCGCGCGCGGGAACTGACGCGCTGAAGGCGGGAGGTCGCGCATTCGATGCCGCCGCCGCCGCCGCACTCTGTCTCGCGGTCGTCGCCCCGCACCGTACTTCGCTCGACGCGTACGTATCTAGTGTTTCTTTAATTGTAGAATAATAAAATGGCTGCACTATGTCTGATGGTAACTACCGAGAGACAGAATATCCATCGTTAATCACCGTTGTCTGTTGTCAGTAGTACCATACTTAGCGTTTAATTCTTATACTGGTCGGAGACGGAGCGCGTGGTACAGACGGTACAGCAAGGCTATTGATCCGATGTGTCCAAAGGAGCATCGGTTGACACATCATACCCAACGGGATGGCTCAATTAATAGAGGATCCAGCAAAGAGGGCGCGTGATCTGTCATATCAAGAATCCAGGTGTTCTGGACTACTATTTAGATCATGTGTTAAAGCGAATGCATAAGCAGGTCGTCTTGCATGATTGGTTCTGATGGAACCCAACCACATTTCGTGGTATACGTTAAACACCCTCAAAACCACCAATTACGTAGTAGGATATTGCCCTTGTGCATCGTCTGCTGCTCTACTCATACAATCAAAGAGCCGAAAAATCTTATCAACACCCTAATGGCAGCTGTAGAGGCCCACTTGGGTTACTTGAAAACTGTTTTAGTAAATTTTCAGCATTGACTAATTGAGTGGATATGTGTTACAGGAGCGGCTCATTGCTGTACTGGGAGTACCGGAAGGCGCGCTCGCAACCCGTCGAGATGATCGAGTGGGGCGGCGAACGCGATGCGAAGAATAAAACCAATATCGCGGGGATTGCATCGAAACGAGCTCCGCGACTGCTGGCGGCGCTGGCAGCGCTGCACGCGCAACTAGGAGCACTGAGCTGGGCGCGCGTACTACAGCCGGCGGTGCAGTTGGCGCGCACCGGGTACAACGTCTCCGAGGGGTTGGCGGAAGCACTCGCAGCGAGTGAGGTCCCGGCTGGCTCCGTCAGGACCGCTCCAGTCCTCGCCCGCTACCTCGCCTCTCTGCAACGGAACACTAGCGCCGGTAATAAGTCTGCGTTCGCTGTTCCACAGCCACACTGTATTCGTTAAAGTCTTTCAAAGATGATGTCTGTGCGTGTTTGCAGAGCTGGCGGCGGCGTGGGGTGCGACGGCGCTGCTGCGGCGCGGGCGCGCGGGCGGGCGGGCGGCGGGGCGGTGGCGGGTGTGGGCGGGGGGCGCGGGCGCGGGGGCGGTGTCGCGCGCGCTCTCCGCAGCGCTAGAGCCGCCGGCGCCGAGTGACGCGGAGGCGGCGCGCATCAGGTGCGACCATCTCTTTCTGCGAAAACAGCAACACATTTATTAGTGTTAAACGCTTTATATTTGAACTAGCGGTTACACGCGACTCCGCACGCGCTTCTTTAAAATGTGTTAAAGAAATGTAAAATTGTGAGTAGGGGTGATGCTTTTTCAAAAACATTTGTAACTACTACACGCACGCCATCTACTGTATTATGTTACGTGTACATTAGATATGTGAATACTAACAGTGTATCGAATGGGATGGGATTTACCATCAGCAACATATCTAGAACTTTATCCTACTATATATGACCCTCAGTGCTCACTTAGACTATATAAGAAAGTAACGAAAATTTTAGCTATACATTATCGAACAATGTGTGTTAAGTCTTTTATTGTATAGATATAATTAAGTTATTCTTATACGTTGCTATAATTAATCACTGAGTAATGTAGACGAAAGCGCGGTAAGTATAACAAAATGGCCACCAAATTAATCAAAAAGATAATATAATTAAAATTACATACAAACATAATACTTTCAAATAAGTATATTTATTCATCGAATCCATTACAGTTCACGTCTCAAGCGCTTGTTTACAGTAAACAACAACATATTGATCGATTTCACCCGTTATAATTTCGGATATCTGAGAGTAAAATTCCCGTTAAAATAGGTTCAGACTTTTCGGAGATTATCCAGAACAAACAAACAAATAGACAGACAAAATATAATTATATAAAAATACCGACGAAATTTAAAAAGACATATCTTTTTGTTATTTGTAGCCATATCCATTCACCAAAAACTTGTTATTTGAATTTTTCATACACACACTTTATTTTTGTAATACGTAATAGATTAGAAATAAAAAAATTGGAAACAAAACAAATCTATACTAATATATAAAGCTGAAGAGTTTGTTTGTTTGGTTGAACGCGCTAATCTTAGGAACTACTGGTCCTATTTGAAAAAAATCTTTTGGTTTTAGATAGCTCATTTACCGAGGAAGAAGGCTTTAGGCTATATATCATCACGCTAAGGCCAATAAGAGTGGAGCGCCAATGAAGAATGTTTCAAAATCGGGCATTTTTTTTCGTTTTGATTGCTTTCGCTTCGTGTTAGCGTTAGAATTATATACGTTGCCATGGTAACGTGGTAAGTTTCTATCGCAAACATTTTCAAAGATTATTTTGTGTTCCTAATCAAAAAGTTTATTCTACGTTAGTTTTGTTTCCAATTTTTTATTTGCAATCTATTACGTATTATAAAAATAAAGTGTGTGTTTGTAAAAATAAATAATAACTTTTTGGTGAATGGATATAGCTACAAATTACAAAAAAATGTTTTGATATTTGGTTGATATTTTTATATTATTATATTTTGTTTGTTTGTTCCGGGTAATCTCCAAAACAGCTGGACTTATTTTAACGGGAATTTTACTGGCAGATAGCCGAAATTATAGCGGTTGACATATTCTATTTTATTTGTCCGTGGCTTTGTCCACATTGCTATTTCTAAAATGGTTGGACCGTTTATCACGGGATATTCACTGATAGATAGCAAACCTCATAAAAAGTAATTTAGGTTTTCATTCGCCTTCGGCCACAGTAGAATATCCGAAATGCTTGAACTTTCACTGGCAGATAACTAGCTAATGAGCTATTTTACTTTAAGCTAGCGGGCTCGGCAGACGTTATCCCGCCCTGATAATAAAAAGAAAACCTTGACAAATTATACCTAAACCTTCCCCATGAACCGTTCTATCTGCTGGTGAAAACGACATGAAAATCCGTTTTGTAGTTTTTGACTTTATCGCGAACAGATAAACAGACAGACCAGAAGACTTTGTTTTACACTATGAAGTGATGAAACTATTGTTACCTGTGCAAAATTATTTGTTTAATGTAAACAAGCGCGTGAGACGTGCGCTGTACTGGACTCCAAGAATAAATGTATGTAATTTGAATTATATTATCATTTTGGTCAATTTCGCGGCCATTTTGTTTTATTTACCGCGTTTGCATCTATATAACTCAGTGATTATAGCAACGTATAAGAATAATACATTATATCGCCAATATGGGCATGTTATATCTATATAATAAACAATTTAACACATATTGTTCGATAATGTATAGTTTAAAATTTTCATTATTTTCTTTTATAGTGTTAGTGAGCACTGAGGGTGGTATATAGTGGTTAAAGTTCCAGGTATGTTGGTGATGATAAATCCCATTCCATTCGATATACTCTTTGTATTCACATATCTAATGTACACGTTACATGTTACAGTAGATGGCGTGCGTGTCGTAGTTAGAAATGTTTTTGAAAAAGCATTTCTGTAATGTACACACCTACTTACAATTTTACATTTCTTTAATACATTTAAAAAAAACGCGTGCGGAGCCGCGGGGTCCGCTAGTGTAGAATAAACTTTTTGAATAGAAACACAAAATAAACTTCAAAAATGTTCGCGATAAAAATTTACCACGTTATCATGGCAGCGTATATAATATTAACTGTAACACGCAGGTAAAAGGAAAAAGAAAACCGATTTTAAAAGAATCTTTATTGGCGCTCCGCTCCTATTCGTCTTAGCGTGATGATATATAGCCTATAGCCTTCCTCGATAAAATATAATAAATCGGACCGGTAGTTCCTTTTTTTTTTTTTAACGTGGGGAAATCCCTTATGGATACGCCACCCTCACGGGGGAGAGGGTGGGTTATGTCCGACTCGCACGGACTAAAACCCCACGGTGTACCGACAGACCATTATTGTGGGGGCGGCAAGGAATCGAACAAGCTAATCAACCTTGTAGAGCCGCCCCCACGGTCCGCCCGGCGGAAGGTTACCGCCGGGCCCCTACCTATAGAGAGGCAGACTGGGCACACACCAGCTGCCTCCCCTCGTCCGCCGGACCTGTGCAATGAGGAGATGAGCCCCCCGACCCATCCCCTCAGGTCCGGCTACGGTGGCAGGAGGAGTTGGGCAAAGCGCCGCCTCCTCCTGCCTATTCTTCGTTGACGGAGACGGCCACTTTGAGGGTCTACCTCTCGGGCCCTCTCCGCCGCCTCCTTCTGCAAGATGACCTCCTCGCAGAAGGAGGCCATAGCTCGCCACGCCTGTTCGCTGCCGAGCATGGCCGAAACCACACTCGGCAGCGATAAGTCTGCTCCTACCGCCACCGCCAGAATGCGGCGCTGCTCTCCCCACGCAGCACACTCATACGGAGTGTGCTGCGCGGTATCTTCGTCAGCGCCGCACTCGTGGCAGGCGGCGGTCGGCTCCCTGCGTGCGATCCGGTGCAGGTACCACCCGAAACAACCGTGTCCGGTGAGTATCTGCACCAGTCGGAACGTCAGGGAGCCCCACTTCCTCCCGACCCAAACCCGCAGGACCGGGCGGACGGCGTCAACGGTGTACGTCCCGAAGCGCGCGTCCGCCAGGTCCTGCATCCATCTTTCGACGGCGTCCTCTCTGAGACGCCGTCTCTCCCCCTCTACCTCCCTGGGAGCCGGAGGCTCCTCACTTCGTTTCCTCGCCGCCGTGAATCCGTACACGGCGGCGAGAACTCCTGCCTCCAACTCCCAGGGTAGGGAGCCGGCGAGCGTGAAGGCCGTCGCCGAGGACACCGTGCACTGCGCATTACGGAGCGCACGCACGTTGCCGGCACCGAGGGCGTCGGCCCACACCGGTGCCCCGTAAGCAGCCATCGCCCGCACGACCCCCATGTAGAGTCTGCGGCACCCGGCACCCGGCCCCCCCACGTTGAGGAGCAGCCGGCCGAGTGCCGCAGCCGCCCCAACAATTCGCGGTCCGAGGCCCGCGAAGTGGGGCTCGAACCGCCAGCGCCCGTCCAGGATGAGGCCCAGATATTTCATCTGGGTCCCCACCCCGATCCGGACGCCCTCCACCACAATTTGGGCCCCAAGAGTTGGCCCCCGCCGAGGTCCATGAAAAAGTAGGGCCTCGGTCTTCTCGAGGGCCACTCTGAGGCCCAACCTCCTTATGCGTCTGACCACGAGGGTTGTGGCCATCGTGGCCAGGCGCTCCACTTCCTTCCATTCACCCCCCCGGGCTACGACTAGGGTGTCGTCCGCGTAACAGATGAGGCGTGCTCCGTATCTATAATCTATCTATATCTATACTAATATAATCTACTATCTATACTAATCTATACTAATATTATAAAGAGGTAAAGTTTGTGAGGTTGTAGGGGGTAATATCTGGGGAGTCGGAGAAAAATGGTCGAACGGAAACGTTTCTTACGAACGCTGCCTTAATTATGAGATATATATGATTGAGTATTAGAGAAAAGTTGTAGCTTGATAATGCCCATTACCGCCCAACGAAGTGGGCACGGGTCGGCTAGTAATAAAATAAATCTGTTCTCATGTTAATATGCCCCATTTTAATTACGTTCCTCTAAATATATCCATATGTGTATATTTCGTAATTTTTAATGTGTTCATAATAATTATGTATTCGTTGATCCGTATCTAGTTCAGAGCATTGGTAAAGGTTTTTTTTTTTTTTCTGCAGACTCTCGGTCCGCACCATTTTTTTGCTATCGCTTTTTAAGTGTAAGTTAAGTTAACAATCGTATCTGTGAGCATCTATTGGGTGTTTTTTTTTTATATATATATTTATTTTTATTGTTATTGTTTTTTTTTTTTTTATTTATATAAAGACGTTATTGCCTTTATGGCAGTTTCATTCCGGTCCTCTATCGCCATCTTTAAATTATAATCCACAATATGCCGCGCCGGAGCGTCCATGGCCCGACGGATAAACCTACTAACCGCGTCATCAGTCACGTCGGTATAGTAGACACAGGTGTGGGTGTGTCTGGATACTGCCACTATAGCATGTGAAACACTATCGTGGATTTGCATCCTTCTGCTCTTTGTTTGCAGGATCACTACCGATTTGAAGGTCAATCCCTGGGATTCGTGGACTGTCAGAACGCGCGATCCTTCCCCTACCCCGTAGCCCTTGTTTATCAGGGCTTTTTTCTCTTCTTGTGTGTGTACCAGGAAGAGAGTGTCGGGGGTATGGGAGGATATTTGTTCGCCCTGATAGCCCCTGATGCTCAGAGATCTCACTATCGGTTTCGGTGAGTATATACCGTCGTATACTTGACTCAGCGCATAGGCTACATCCATCGGGTTCCTGTATGTGCAAGTGAGCTGTTGGTCAATACCAGCTACGGCCGTTGGTCTGCTGTAAACCATCCGAAATAAGTTTTCTCGATCAATGTAGGGTAGTTGGTTGAAATCTCCGATGAGGAGAATTTCGCTTGCTTCCGCCAGCCGGCCGGCAGTCAGGATGGTCCCGAAATGGTTCATGAGAGCTTCATCGACGATTAACCTTGGACGCTTATCGTGCTCTCTGAAACCATTTACTAGTATGGACGCCATGGTGCGCACCCGCTTTTCGGCTTTTTTGCCGTGTGCCTGCACCAGTTTCTCCTGTAAGTCTTTTGCCGCCTCGGTTGTGGTGGTCGCAACAGCGTCCCTCTCCACATCGAAGTTTTTAATTAACCACGTAGTCTTTCCACAGCCTGGGACCCCGTTCGTCCATTTGATCTCGGGTGTCAACTTGGTGCTTTCCGCCACTGCTAGATTTAGAACCCTCGAGGTGGTTTTTACCCTCTCGAGAATCTTTTCTTCAAGCATGATTCTTGTGCACCGAGCGACTACTACGATTGGATCCTCCGGGGGCGCTTCGAACTTCTGAGGTTGAGTTGTTTCTCGTGTCTCATTTTCTTTCCCTAGTACGAAACCGCTGGTGGAATTGTAAGCGGTCATGTAGCTGCCCGTCATTACTCCTGCTATGACTTGGGCAGTGTCGCTGTTATAGATGGCCGCTTCCGCTTCCTCTAGTCTAGCATCTCTCAAGTCCACGATTCCCAGATGGTGGGCCTCTAGGATTTGTGTACACGTCAGTGTGTTGACTTTAATCGTGGCTTCGAGTATGGCTTTGAACTCGAGTATAGCATTTTCCATATGATCCAGTGGTCCCGTGACAGGAATTTGGACGGGTGGGATGACTTGCCCCATGTCCGCTCTGGTTTTCTGTGACTGCGGTTTAAATTTTGCCTTTGGAACTCTCCTCCGAAGACGGTTTATCGCTTCCTGTTGTGTATTTCTGGTATGTCTGTGGGTTTGGGACATCATTATTTGTGTTATTGCTGAGGATGAACCTCTGTCGGGTTTTCCTTCTGCGGATGTATTTGCGGCCTCTGCTCGTTCGGCTGTTATTTTTGCTTGTAAGCGTTCGGCTCCGCTTTGCTCAGCGTTCCCGAGGTCGAAAATAGGTTTATCTGTGTTGTAAGTAGGGTTTTTCCCGGGAGTCTTTTTGTGCAGTAAGAAGTCCAGACAAGCGCCTCTGTCCTCGTAGGCAACTATTTCATGGTACTTCGATGCGTTTATGCAGCCCAGTAAATCGGCTACCTCGCCCTTCTCGTATGTGACTGCCATAGCGTCGACACTAATCCTGCGAGATGTTATATGTTCGCTTGATCCCACGTCACCGTTTCGGGATAGCAATATACATGCCTGTGAGAATGGCGTTTTGTTCGCCCATGCAAGCAGTGCTATAATGTGCTATAAGTGCTATTAGTAAAGGTTGAACTAATTTTTCTTTTATAAGTGCAACTGTTCTGTATTTTGCTATTTTGTCCGAATGCTTATAATTATCTTTGTGTTCATCGTTGCTATTTTTGTTATGAAAACATGATGAATAACAACATAAGATTCACCGTTAGTTTAATATTTTGCTTATTGCAGAGCGGTGGCGGCGCTACAGGCGGAGAGCGGCGAGCGGTCGTGGTCGCTCACGAGCGTCGCCAGCGGACTCGCTGTCGTGGATCGCCTCGACACGTACGCGGCGCTCGTCACGTGAGTACCCTCGCACGTCGCCTCGCGCGGGCTCCGCGGGGGCGAGCGCTCGTGACCCGCGGTGGTTGTTACAGCGGAGTGTCGCAGCCGTTCGGGTCGGGCGCGGACTCAGGCGAAGGGTGGAGGATGGACGAGCCCCGCGCGGCGCTCGACCTGGCACCCGCCATACTCACTGAGGACCGCGTCTGCGGTGAGTGTAGTGGAGTACAGTGCGTATCGCGCCGAGCGGTCCGCGCGGTGACGCGTGTGGTGTGTGCAGGCACGCGGTTCGTGGTGGGCGCGGAGAGCGCGGCGGCGCTGGCGCAGGCGGCGAGCGCGCTGGCGGCGGAGGGGGCGCCGGCGGCGGTGGAGCGCGCGCGGGGGCCGGTGTGGGCGGGCGCGGGGGCGGGCGCGGGGGCGGGGGCGGGGGCCGCCGTCAACGTGGTGCGTCAGCGCGGGGACTCGCTCGCGTCGCACGCGGACAGTCGCGGCGGCGGACATGCATCGCGATTCTAAAACAGACTGCAACTTTTTCAGTTTCAATAACTTTATAAATAGAGACATCTATGCCTTTGCCTATTAACCGATTGAGAGTTTCACAAAATATGTGTATGGTGAACATTCTGATAAATATAATAAAAAATGAAATACTGACACATTGTTCTAAACGTTTGGAACTCTAACTCCCAGTGTAAAACGATTGCCTAGTGACATATTTCACAACAGTACAGTGACAGTAGAAATCAGTAAATATCGGCATTGATATAAAAGATTTTATTTATAGTAGTGATCTAGCGGGCCCGGCAGACGTTGTCTCTCCCTGTTTATAAAAAAATCCTTGACAAATATTATACACCAAAACGTTCCTTATGAATCACTTTATCCACTGGTGAAAACCACTTGAAAATCCGTTCAGTAGTTTTTGAGTTTATCGCGAACAGACAGACAGACGCGGTAGGGGACTTTGTTTTATACTATGTAATGATATCGACATCAGGATGCCAAATTTAGTGCTGCTTTTTGTATACTTGATAAAAAAAATCCACACGGGTAAGTCTGTTTAGACAAATGCATATCTATTTGAATTTATATTTTAATTGGTATAAAATTTAAATTTATTTTATATGTTTCATGTGAATTATCCACCGACAAGCAGACAGGAGATCTTTCTAATAACATGCTAGATCATAAACGTGTTTTATATCGAGACCTAAAATAGAATTTCTTGCGAAAGAGACAACTGTTAAACAAATAAATCATAAAATATATTACTCGTAACAAAGTCTTAAACGTATTAAATTTTATATCTTGAACTTGATTTTTGTGTTCTTCATTTCTTGCTAACCCTACTAGTGTATCGTTTTGAATGAGAACTATACATCTCGAGAGAATACTCGCGAAAGCGGCCAATGAATGACCAAAGGCTGTACGCAACTACATTACTACCCAACACACATTGCATCTTAATAGAAATTTTAGGATTGAACAAAAATATATAAACCTATTAGTTTATTTGAGACCCCAGCGAGATTTACAATATGTTAACACTTTTGACTAAACATAAGCATAAGCATAAAACATATATGATAAACACAATATTGTATTTACTATAAATATTTACAGCTAGCTGTGCCTGCGACTCTGTTTGCGTTAAATAACCTGTTGCTAAATGCAGATAAAACGAAATGTATAAGATTTACTTTACCCAGTGTTAGACAGGTTGATAGTAGAATCAAGATCGAAGGGAATTTAGTAGGGTTAGTTGACAATGCTGTATTCTTGGGAATTACACTAGATTCCAAATTACAATGGGGCCCTCACATTAAAAAACTGGCGAGCAGATTAAGTTCCGCTGCATTCGCAATACGTAAGATTCGCCAGCTTACAGATATTGCCACTGCTAGGTTAGTCTACTTCGCTTACTTCCATAGCTTAATGTCTTATGGCATTCTGCTATGGGGTACGGCTGCTGAGGTAGACACGATATTTTTATTACAAAAACGGGCAGTTCGGGCAATATATAATATGGGACCTCGCGAATCATTAAAAACGAAATTCCAGGAATTCGGTATCTTAACACTGCCCTCCCAATACATTCTTGATAATTTAATGTATGTCCGTAAAAACTTTGAAAGTCTGAATTTAGTAAAAGACCGGCATAATCTAAATACTAGAAACTGTGATAAACTGGTGGTCCCATGTTTCAGACTTAGCAAAACCAGTAATAGTTTTTTAGGTAATAGTGTTAGGTTCTATAATAAAGTCCCAAAGCATGTTACCGATTTGCCGGACTGTAAATTTAAGCGCCACGTCAAACGGGTTTTAGTTTCAAAAGGATATTATAGAGTGGATCAGTATGTGAATGATAGTGATGTCTGGAATTGACTCCTCTCTGTGCATCCACTAAAAGCATTGTATGATGTATTGGAAATATATGTTAAAAAAAAATGTACCCGATGAGTTTCTTACCGGTTCTTCTCGATGACTGGGTTGTTTTCCGAACCGGTGGTAGTATTTGACGTTCATAAGTGCCTTATTAGGGCCTAAACTGAATAAAGTATTTTTGATTTGATTTGATTTGTCCACATGGAACCTCATGTAAAAAACAGTAACTAATAAAACATCTGAATTAAGTTCATTTACTTATATACTTTTCACTCATACTTAAGTCGCGTCGTCATTAAAATTACAATAACTTTTAATAGAGTGAACCGATTTTAATGAAACCAAGACTAAATGTTACTCGAGGATATGATTTACAATTTTCATGGCGAGGTTTTATTGGGAACGCAGTACTTTAGCACTGATGCGTGTTTATACAAACAGACAGACAGACATTTCTAAAAATGATTGAAATGTATTTTATTACTAATTCCAAGACACCCGCCACAATATTTTTTCACAAAAATCTAAAAGTACAAACACTATAGATTTACATTCTTATTATATGTATAGTAGTAGAAGAGTATAAATCGCACAATTGTAAACAATTAAAATAATTACACAGTGTGTGATTTGTATTGTATGGAAGCAAAAATAGTTTGCTATAAGAATATGCACATATTATATCTAACAAAGAGAGAGGGGAAAGCTCACGGTGACATTGCCCTCCATTTGTATGTACTTTCACAACACGACTGACACTATGAAATGAAACGACGACTTTTTCGATTCTTGTCCGTTTTAATAATTATTTTACAATAATCTCAGAGAGAACAACGCTCTCTGAGATAGTAATGAAGACTCAGACAATAATGATTAACTTAGAAACAATGATAAATAATCGTCTCACGATCGCAGAAACAATAATGAATATTACACAACCTCGTGCAATCACTTATAAAGGCATCACCTTCCTTCACCTGCCGACAACCCAAGTTCCTAGCACAAATCCGATTTTAATTAACGTGACACTAATGTAGGTCTGTTTTAAACCAAGAATGAAATCAAGAAATTTAATCGCACGACACCACATTTTCTTAAGATAGTGTCAGGAGTCGCATGTGGTGTCACACCGGTTTATTTAGTGGCTTCTATCATTGCTTATTTGAAAAACAGGTGGAATTCAGGCATTATCAAGCTACAACTTTTCTCTAGAACTCAATCATATATATCTCATAATTAAGGCAGCGTTCGTAAGAAACGTTTTCGTTCGACCATTTTTCTCCGACTCACCAGATATTACCCCCTACAACCTCACAAACTTTACCTCTTTATAATATTAGTATAGATTATAGATAATATAATTAGTTAATAGCTTCTGCCCGCGACTTTGCACGCGTGGAATAGTTATTTTGGGCTAAGACGCAGCGGAAGCTCTCAAAAGGAAGAAATACCCCGATTTTAAAACATTTTTCATTGTTGCTCCGCTCCTATTGGTCTTAGCGTGATGATATGTAGCCTATGACACTCATAAATAACGTGGCTTTATATTGGTAAAAAAGTTTTCAAAATCGGTTTAGTAGTTCCTGAGATTACCCCCTACAACGTCACAAACTTTACCTCTTTATAATATTAGTATAGATAATATAATTATTTAATAGTTTCTGCCCGCGACTTCGTACGCGTGGAATAGTTATTTTGGGTTAAGACGCAGCGGAAGCTCTCAAAAGGAAAAAAGCCCCGATTTTAAAATATTCTTCATTGTTGCTCCGCTCCTATTGCCCTTAGCGTGATGATATATAGCTTATAACACTCACAAATAACGTGGTTTTTTATTGGTAAAAGAATTTTCAATCGGTTTAGTAGTTCCTGAGATTACCCCCTACAACTTCACAAACTTTACCTCTTTATAATATTAGTATAGATAATATAATTAGTTAATAGCTTCTGCCGGCGACTTCGTACGCGTGGAATAGTTATTTTGGGCTAAGACGCAGCGGAAGCTCTCAAAAGGAAAAAAGCCCCGATTTTAAAATATTTTTCATTGTTGCTCCGCTCCTATTGCCCTTAGCGTGATGATATGTAGCCTATGTAAGACACTCACAATGAAACAAACGAATGAAAATTGAAAAAGAAACAGGACAAAGAGAAAAGCGTCGTTGGATTATTTCTACCTACTCCTTCAAAATTATGGTGTGATGTTGGATAGATTGTATAATTATTTTTTTTATATCATCGGTGGCACACGAACAGGCGGGTCACCTGATGTTAAGTGATCACCGCCGTCCAAGACACTAGCAATACCAGGGGAGTCGCAAATGCGTTGCAAACTTACGTTTGAAGGGGAAGGGTGAATGGAGGAGGGGGAGGGAGGAGGGGAGGTGGACCTCCGGCGCTCTCACTGACCGAACGAAATACAACAATGCAAGCACTGTTACTTCTCGTTGGTTTTCTGTGAGAGGGTGGTACTACCCCGACGAGCCAACCCATTTATGCTGAAACCAGTAGTAGCTTCACCACCTAAAAAAATCATACTTTTCAATTGTCTGTTAATTATTTTAGACGTTATTGATTTTGTTTCCATCTCATTATATGCAGGAAGGATTTAACGATTATCTTAATCGTTTTCGTTTTATTGCCACGGAGCAAAGCAACGCAGAGGAAGTGTCAAAGTGTTAAAAAATTTCCTGAAGGGTTCCTATTCGGAACATCTACCGCGTCATATCAAATTGAAGGTGGCTGGAATGAAGATGGTATGGAACAGAGTTCAAATAATTTTAATAATAAACCCTTCCAGTACAAAAATAATCTTATGTAAAATAATAATGTGTTTCAGGAAAAGCTGAAAATATTTGGGATCACATGACACACAATTACCCTTGTGTTATCGCTGATTGTTCTAACGGAGACATCGATGATAACTCCTACCATTTGTACAAAAGAGATGTTGAAATGATGAGGGAACTCGGTCTTGATTTTTACCGTTTCTCTATATCATGGTCTAGAATTTTGCCCACATGCTTTCCCAATAAAATTAACGAAGCAGGAGTAGCATATTACAATAACTTAATTAATGAAATGCTTAAATATAATATACAACCAATGGTCACATTGTATCATTGGGACTTGCCCCAAAAACTTCAAAATATGGGAGGAAGGACAAATCCATATATCGTGGACTGGTATGCAGATTACGCGCGTGTTGCTTTCGAACTTTTCGGGGATAGAGTTAAATATTGGATCACCATGAACGAGCCTCGGGAAATTTGCTATCAAGGTTACGGTACAGTAAAGAAGGCTCCAAGGTTAGATATTAATGGTATAGCTGAATATATGTGCTCAAAGAATTTACTATTAGCACACGCTAAAGCGTATCACATTTACGATGAGGAATACAGAGCTGTGCAAGGAGGTAATATTTTCATTACCTTACGCGCTCAATACTACACTCCCGGAACAGAAAATGATATAGTCGCTGCAGAAGAAACGAATCAGTTCGAGGTATAAATTAATATATTTTTTACTTATTAAAGTAATAAGCTTATAACATATTATTTTTACCACACGCTGTTAAAATAAGATATCAATTTCATTTTTACTTTTTCCAATATAGACCAATCCTCTTTATTTTCACAATATAAATATGAAATTTACATAATAATCGTTTGCAGCGCAGGTGTTAAATATATTAATTATACATTTTCAAACTCTGTACAAGGCTTTGCTGGAAACTACGTTCAGGTTCATTGCTATTAATTGTTGTATTGTAATGAATGTGTATGAGGTATCTTTCTTTTTTTATCTTCATATAGATGTGTATAGAGTATTAGACTCATGTATTTATTATTAACTAGCTGACCCGTGCAACTTCGTCTGCACCAAATCCGTTATTACCGGTTTCAATTGTATTTTTAAACGCAAATAATGTTAAAAAAGCTAAAAGCCAATTGCAGCGACATCTAGCACTTCCAATTGTGAATCCAAACTATCCCGGAATTCACTCAAACATATATCCAGTTGGTATGTGAGAAATCTTTTAAAACAGAAAGCCGAGAATCTGTTCGCAGCATTACCTAAAGTAGTGTCATCACAGTGAAGATCAAAATTAACTTACATATATTGACGATAAATGTCTTCCCAGTCTTCCTCTTGTAACTTCATCACTTAACATAGTGTAAAAATTGAACTTTATCTACATTAAATTTCCATTGTGTTTTAGTTGTTTGTTTTATAAGAATTTGTAAAGTATACGTGAAATCTGCATTCAATTTAAATTTTGTCACATTTATTTTACTTTTGACATATAAACCACCTTTTTTACTGAGATACTGAACTTGGGATAATATACCTTTCTATCAGTGAAACAATTTTTGAAATCGGATCAGTAGTAGGTACCAAGCATTCATCGAAAATAAAACTTTACCTCTCATTATAATATTAGTATAAATACAACATAGTATGGTAACTGCAAACACTTCAACTGATTTATTTTAATCGTAGATTCAGAAACCTAAAACACAACTACTTCAAGACTCAACAATATTTAGAAAACTAATTTTATCAAATATCGAAACAACACACGTACTAATAGAACTCTAATTGAGATTCATCTTCTACAATGCAATGTAACTATTATCTAGGTTTATGTTTTAGGAAAAAATCTTGTCACCTTTGTTTAGCAAACATTTTTTATAGAATAAAATAAGTGAATTACGAAGGTCAGAGCCGGAGGATCCAAAAAAACCAAATTACTTGAAATTAATTTATTACACAAAATACAAAATGATTCTAAGCCTAGAGATTATTGCCGATGTTAGGCTTACTCTCACACTAAACCTAAACTAACACTAAGTGAATGCTCACGATATTAAGTTAACACTGTCTTTCCGTTGTTTTCGTCCAAGTATTTATACATGGACAATGTCGGAACGGAGGAGTCGGACCACCGAAGGTTTCCACTAAGTTTGTGCACCTGTTGTGGAAATTGCTGACTCGTATGCTTGAACACCTGCCGCAACTTGGAACTGGGAACTTGGCATTCTTCTTATTCATCGATTGTGTTGTATAGCGATGGCGTAATACTTTGAACATCTATCGCATCGTGGGACTGGAACTCTTAGTCAGCAATTGTGGTGTGTAGCGATGGCGTAACAAGTGTAACAACATATAAGTGACAGTTTCGTTTACACATATTTTTTTGATATGTGGTTGATAATTACGCATACAAATGTCATGTAGCCGTAGCTCAGTTATAACGTACTGGACATTATATGTTCCGACGGAGCCGACGGTTCGGAACCCAGTGATCTTTTTTTGGTATTTTTTTTAAGTAGCTTAGGGAAATATAGCTTAAATTTTTAGCTAATCTGTCTGCTATATATAGCACAAAGAAAATTTACCAAAATCCGTCAAGAATTTCAATAACTACAAATTTTTGACTTTCGTCCGTTATCCTGGAGAATCCCTTGCGTTTTATGTGATAAAAAGTATCCTAGATGTAACCTTGGATTATTAGTTATCATTGTGCCAAATTTCGTCAAAATTGGTTCAGTACTTTTAGAGTGATGCGTGTTCACAGGGACAGACAGACAGACAGAAAGACAGACAGACGAAAATTTTAAAAGGGTTATATTTGGCTTCTATATCGATAACAAAGTCTACCCAGATCAAAATTTTCAAAAAATATTTAATGTACAGATTTGACCTTGCTACAGTTTTATTATAGTATAGATAGATGTAATTAATTCATTACATAGCGTATCAAATAATTATTTTTTACGGTCGCCATCTTTATTGATTTGAGTTTTGAAAATCCCGCCAATTTTCTCAACGCTCGCTTCGACCCACTTTAAGACATGGATTGTCGTGAGCTTCGCATGAACGTATGTCATGACGTCATTAATGACGTTTTCGCCGCGACCACAACGATCGTGGACGCCATATGGAACGGCTAAAAGGCTATTTTAGGCGTTAGTTAGTTAGCGTTAGAACGCTAAGTGGAACGCACCCCTATTCGTATCATAAGTTCTGTAACAACCTTATTATTTTTAGTTTTCGAATATTGGACAGTTATACTTCAACTAATAAAAAAAAAGAAAATTAGCGCTTTCCGAATACAAAAAGAAATCGTTTTTCTTCATTTAAGATGGAAGATAGAGCGGTGGAATAAGGACGAGAGAAACACGGTTATCGCGTTGCACCGCTGTGGTTACGCGTCAACAATGCTTCTCAACACTCTGGAAAATTTTAAAATAACACTACAGTTGATTTATCGCACTATCAAATTGTACACTGGAGATTTAAGCTTCGAAGATCATAAAAGGAGCGGCCGACTTCACACAGTTATGAGTTACAACGCTCATTAAAGAATCAAAACCAAGTGTTATTGTATACCAAAATATAATGGAACTTCTTTCCCAAACATGAAACAATATTGTAATACATACAGACAATGAAAATTCCAGTACGATTCTGCATTTTGATTTCACCTGTGAAATTGACTTCATCGGCTATGAAGTGTAGTCATCTTCTAGTCCAGATTTAGACCAACCGGATTACAAGATATGACAATATTTGGACGAGAAAGTCTGTGAACTTCAGCAGAGTTTGAAGTTTCTTCGAGCATCTCTGGTGCGGTAGAAATAGATATGTGGTGCGTGCCGCGGTCGAAAACTGGCCGTGTCAATAAAGGGCATATATTGAATTTGAAATTGAAATTAATTGAATGAATCCCCTAATTGAAAATGGGGGAAGGCATTTTACATAATGTCAATAAATTTGAATTGTACATAAATATTTACTTTTCATTTCATACATAATTTTTAAATAATTATGAAAAGTGTATAATTAATGGCATTAAAAGTTTTTCACAGAACTTATGACCTGACGAGTAGGTATATCACTTTAGAGACACGTGCGGTACTGGTTTAAAGAAGCGGGGTGAGACGGGAAGGATGCCACCAAGTATATCATTGCAATTATACCCATAAATAAGTAGGTAATCTAAACACAAACTAGTATAAACATGGGGTCATAACATTAAATTGTTATTATTGCATGTGACTGTTAGAGTGATTCGAACGCGGACAGCCGTGACGTACGACACGACTCCAGCGTATTACATTGCGGGCCGAATACGGGAAGTGAACAGAGCGTCGGGGTCTGGAGCGACAAGCTAATACACAGCACTCGGACATTCAGCTTACACTACATTTAGACACCGTGGACACGTATAGTTTGTTATCAGTTTGTTTGACGTAAGAACGCGACGAGTGACCGATACGATGTTTGTGTAGTGTTTATGATATAACGTTGTATTGGTACGGCGCGGCTTAGAGCGCGTGCCGCAGCCGGACTGAGTGCCGCGCTCGCCTCGAGGTCATCCAACAAGGTCGGGCTATTCGATAAACAAAATCGAACCTTCGCCGACTGAGTCATTTTACCACATACATCGTCACGACCGGACCCCACGATTCTACGCACTACCACCCAAAATACTGAAACAGTTTCTTGTACGGGAATCGACAGGCATTTCAGGCCTTTTTTTAGAGTGAAATATTATCTTTTGTTATGCTTGTCTAGAAAAGTTCTAAGCTTATTAAAGAGTTTATCTACTACAGTAAAAAATGGAAGCAAGTTACTAACTGCTTTTATTTAATGAGTAATCGTAAAATATTAAAAATAAACTGCTATTAAACACCACTATCCCAATATGGTGCCACGAGCAGCTGAGACACGAGGTGGCAAAGTTGAAACTCGGATAGAGCACATCGAAATCTATAAAATCACCAATTTTCAAAATTCCCGGAAAGCCTTCCAAGCAACGTCTCTATTTCGAAACAAATGACTGTGCTACACAGCAAATACTAGATACGACAGCTTTATCTTATAAATATGTTGAGGACTTTAGTGTCAATACAAGTTCCTAGGGTGTTATCGTAAATTACCTCATCGTGTCAAAGTTTTATTTAGACACTAGATGTACCCGCAGCTCCGCACTCGTTTTTTTTTTAAATTGTATTAAAGAAATATAAAATTGTGAGACCATATACAATTATAGAAATGCTCTCGAAAACCAATTGTAAGTCGACACGCACGCCACTTACAGTAACATGTACCGTTTACATTAGATATATAATACTAACAATGTGTCAAATGTGTTTATCAACAGCAACATATTTGGAACCTTAACCCACCATATAACTACCTCAGTGCTCACTTACACTATAACACAAGAAAACTGATAAAACAATGACTTAAAGATTATTATAATGATATAATATCGCCATATAGTCAATAAGTAATACGTTTTTGGTCTAATATCTTATTACAAAGATCTATCTATCTTCAAAATTACTATTCACAATTATAATGTTGAATTGTAAACAATGAATGTCTTCAAATCTTATATAAATATATAATTCAAGTTATAAAACTTGATATCTGTGTAAGTAGTTTTTAATATTCGACAATTTAAATAGTGCTTATTGAACTCGATACAATATTCTTATATGTTACTATGGTTACCTAGTATGTAGAAGAAAAAGCAGTAAATAAAAAAAATAGCTGCCAAAATGACCAAAAGGACAATATAATTCAACTTACATACGGATACAGATATATGAATTTCAATTAAATTTATTCTTGGAGTCTAGTACAACGCACATCTTATGCACATGTTCACAGTGAACAACATATTTTTGATATATTTCATGCGGACGAAGTCGCGGGTAACAGCTAGTCTAAAATAGAATAACCTAAATTACCTCCTATAAGGTCAGCTATCTGCCAGTGAGAGTCCCGTGGAAATCGGTTTAACCGTTTTGGAGATAGCACTGCAGACGAAGCCGCGGTTAACAGCTAGTCTAAATTGGAGTAGTCTCAGTAACCCGCTGTAAATTTAGTTGCCTCCAAGTGAAATTCCCATCACAATCGGTCCAGCCGTTTCGGAGATTACCCGGAACAAACAGACAGACAGACAGACCGACAAAAATTTTAAAAATTGCATTTTTGTTATCAGTATCGTGTATACTTTCATACCCAATCATTAAAAAAATGTTATTTTGATATTACATACTACAGACACTTCATTTTTATTATATGTATAGATTGAGAATCTTAGAGCCCTCACATATCAACAAATCTACATCAAAATATATAATAATATAAATCAAAATAAGGTATACAACAAATTGTAAAACCGTGGTGGTTGCATTTCACCACAGACAAAAAGCTCTGGTAAGTTCTGTCCGCTGTGTTTACACGTACACGCTTTACATCTGTGCACGCAATTTCAAACGTAAACTCCTGAAAAATGATCTGAGTATATAATAGCGAATGGTTTATCTTTCAGTTGACTGAAACCGATACACGAAGAAAAGTAGCGCAACATACCTGATTGTAGCCAACTCTGAAGCAGAATGAAAAAAAAAATTACATCGCATTTTCACAATGTGTGTCTGTTGCCTGTTTCTTGGTAACCAAGATACGATTATATAGTTTATTTTTCAACATATTAAATTAATTAAATTATATTCTACGAATAATATACAATTTACTGCGAAAAAAATTCTTAGGTTATTAAATTGATTTATTCAATTGGTTATTTGATGACAAGTATATGACAAATACAAAAAATGGCAAATACTTATTCACAAACAATAAATGATATCTCGGGTAGTTGTACTGCGACGGCTTATATAAGGAGCGGCGCTCGTCGTGTAGACTCGGACTACTCACCCGGTGAACAGTATGTCCCTCTGCCCCGTTTTTAAACAGGAACTCCGAAACCGCTGAGCAGGGACTATCGCCCGGACCGGTGATTCCAGGCGCACGGCGGATCTGCTCTCGGCCCCAGTGATGGTCGAAAAAGCACAGAAAAAAGAAGCCCCCCCCAAACGGAGACATCCACGCCAGGGGAAGAAATCGCGAGGAAGCTCACCGTGTTAGTTAAAGAAGCCGCCAAACAAGCCGTACAGGCAGGAACCGAAGCCGAGAAGACGTGTGTAGCGTTCCTGGAGAAGATACTAACCTCCGATGACTAGGTTCGCTACGCAGCAGCCCGGCCAATATCACCACCATCCGCACAGGCGTGACTCGGACTCGTGAGTCGGAATCGGACGCGCGCGATTTGGGGCGCGGTGATTTCTATCGCTTATTGTTTGTGACGGTTATGAAACCTTCGTTATCAAATGTAGGCGTGGACGCGGATACGGGCGCGGTAGTCTTGGATACGGGAGACGCGGAAGTCGCGGCGGGCGACACGATGTCGAACTCCATTTCGGAGACGGCCTCCGAGCTGGAGCTGGGTAAGAGGGCCCTATCTACGGCGTTAACCACTGTTGCCCCGCGGGGCACGTAGTATTCATGCTCTGAGGATGATTCTCAAACGTCGTCAAAAATCACTTTTGCGTCTACATTTGGGTAGTTAGCCCAATCTCTCGTGGTTTGAGGGGCGGAGGGGAACGCGAACCAACCTCCCTGCCTGAAGGGCAGGGGGCACGCCAAACGGTAAACTACAGGACTATCCCGAGTCCGGACCAAGAGAGCTGCTTAAAATGAACCAGAAGAAGAAAACAATACAAGAAATACGTGAGCGAGACAAGCAAAGGAAAATAGGATACGTAAATAAAAAACAAGTAAATAAATAGATAACTAAATAAATAAATAATTGAAAAATAAATAAATGTATAAAGAAATTACGACTAAAGGAATAAAAACTACGTAAATAAATAGATAAATAAATGAGCAAACAAATAAATGTACCAAGAAATAAATAAATAGTAAGGAAAGGTCTAACTCAATTTCAGGAAAAAGAACGCAGGTGTGCGCTACGTCAAACGAATCGGAACTTCACAACGAAAACCGAACACTTAAGTAATAACGAATGTCACTAACTCGCGAGTATAGAGATCGAGCGTAGAGCGTGCAGCAGAACGGACGACCGTTCGCGTCAACGGTCCGATCGGAACTCAAATCACCACAGATACTTTTTTTTTTTTTTTTTTTTCGGACTGACTATGCTATTGGCCTTTTTAGAGGCCTCTACAGCTTCACCGGGCTACTAAGGCGAGCGCTTAAGGCACTCAGCCGATTTTATTTAGGCAACTAGCTCAAGGGTGCGCGGCACACCTCGGCTTGGGCTGTTGCTGTTATCCCG